>CM064541.1:20760909-21017427 GCA_032716605.1 Paralithodes platypus
CCCTGATGGATGTCTCCACTCGCTACCCTGATGCATAGCCTATGAGAAATGGCAAGTCTAAAACTGTTGTGCGAAATTTGCTGTTGTATTGCTCGAGGTACGGGTACCCGCAGGAAATTCAGTCGGACCAAGGGTCGAATTTCACATCCACACTCTTCAAACAGACCATGCAGCAGCATGGGATCAGTACGGTTGTCTCTTCAGCTTATCAACCAGAGAGTCAAACGGTGTTTGGAAAGATGGCATTCCACTTTGAAAAGCATGTTGCGGTGCTACTGTTTGGAGAACGGCAAGGATTGAGACCTGGGGCTACCGTACGTTTTGTTTGCGGCAAGAGAGGTACCTGGGGAGAGTCTTGGGTTTAGCCCCAACGAGCTAGTTTTCGGGCATCAGGTTAGAGGTCCTCTGAGCATGGTTAAAGAAATCTGGGAAGGGACTGTGCAGCCATGTTCTCTAATTAAGTATGTCCTCAAGAGTAGAGACAGGATGCTGAAAAGCCTGGAGTTGGCAGGGCGAAATTTGGTAGAAAATCAGGCCTTGATGAAGGATCGGTATGACATTAAAGCAAAGCTCCGGGAGTTTGTGGTTGGACAGGAGGTTTTGGTCTTATTGCCCTTAGTACGCCATCCCCTGTCGGCCAAGTTTGTCGGTTCTTACAAGGTCGTGCGGAAGTTGTCTGACCTAGATTACCTTGTGGCTACTCCGGATAGGCGGAAGAAAAATCAGCTCTGTCATGTGAACCTATTAAAAGAGTTTCTGAGGCGCCCACCTGAGCAGCCTACTGTCCCTGTGTTGGTGTGCAGCAGCCAAGGTGGAGAAGGAGAGGGGCGCAGTGAGGCGCAGGTGGAGGAGAGCTGGGATTGTCATGTCTCGGCGGATCAGTGGGCGGGGAACACGAACCAGGTGGCTGAGGAAGCGCTAGAGCACCTGCCTGAGCAACAGCGTGCAGCGATCCAGCACCTCTTCTGTTCATACCCCACTGTGTTTGCCGAGCACCCAGGCCTCACAACTCATGCAGTGCATGATGTGGACGTTGGAGAACACCCCCCCTTTAAATCAGTGCCCTATCGTGTACCTTCCATTAAACTTCCGGCTCTCGTTAGGCTACATGTTGGAGAGGGGGCTGATAGAAAAAGGGGCGGTTAGGTGGACCTCTCCCGTCACTCTGCAACCTAAACCAGACGGCAAGGTCAGGTTTGGCATTGACTTCAGGCGGTTTGAACGGCTTAAACCCCACCAATGCCTACCCTCTTCCCTGCGATATGACAGTGTTGATAAGATCGGGTGTGCACGTTACCTCACCAAGGTACATCTGGTCAAGGTTTACTGGCAGGTGCCGTTGTCTGAGCGGGCGAAGCAGGTGTGAGAGTTTGTGGTGGATGGGAACACTTACCGTTCCAACGTTATGCCGTATGGGCTGAAGAATGCACCTGCAACTTTCCAATGCCTGATGAACGAGTTAGTGGCGGAGATCCCTAACTGCAAGTTTATCTAGATGATGTGATTATCTACGATGATGAGTTTGAAAGCCATTGCGAGCACATCGGGGCGCTGTTCAGGAAGCTGAGTGAGGCTCGTTTGGTGGTCAATCTGGGCAAATGTGATTTTGTTCGGGCAACGGTGCAGTATCTGGGGTTTGTGGTAGGGTTAGGCCAGGTGTGCCCCCCCCCCCCCCCCCCCCTTACCAAGATACAGGCTATCAACCAGTTCCCCAGGCCGACCACCAAACGACAGATCATGAGGTTCTTGGGCATGATTGGGTATTACCGCAGATTCATCCGCGGATACTCCTCGGTGTTGGCTCCTCTGACGGACTTACTTGCAAAGACGAAAAGGTTTGGGTGGGCACCTGAGTGTGAGAAGGCTTTTCACTGGTGAAGCATCTGTTGTGCACTCACCCCATACTCAGGGCCCCCGACTTTTCAAGACCTTTTCAGCTAGCGACAGATGCTAGCGGCGTAGGGGCTGATGCCGTCTTGTTGCAGACAGACACAGAAGGTGTGGAACACCCAGTAAGCTTCTTTTCAAGAAAGTTAAACTCAGCACAAATGAACTATTCAGTAGTAGAGAAGGAGCTTCTGGCTATTGTGCTGGCGCTCCGGCACTTTGAGGTGTATGTTCCCGCTTTTGGCCCAGTCATGGTGATTAACACTGACCACCACCCTTTGAAGTTTTTGAATCAGTTCCACAACCGGAATATGAGGCTAACTAGATGGTCTTTAATGTTGCAGGAGTATAATCTGGACATTCGCCATATTGCCGGTTGTGACAATGTGATAGCTGACTGTTTTTCCAGGGTGGAGGACCTAGGGTAGATCACCACAGGTGTGTTTGGTGGAGTGGAGAAAAATTAGGCTTGCCCCTGTAGTGCAACGCTGCCAAAAACACTATTAAAAATATAAACACCTCACATAAAAACTCTTTCTTTTTGATAGTATATAAGTGCAGTATATCACAGCAAGAATCTAAGACACTCTGAGTTGTTGTCTTAGTAGGGTAGGCTTGGTGAAGCTTGCTCATTGAGTGTGATATAATTATTATGATGCTATTATTTTGGGGAAGTGTTGCGCAGATTTTTTTTTATAATTCAGTGTTATATGTTTGTGATCGTGCATTTGTTTCACAACTTGGGAGAGTAGCTGGGTGATGCGGGGTTGGTGGGCATTCTGTCTGGTCAGATGTGAAGTTCACCTAAGGCTGAAACGTCCCACATCTTGGGCGGGGTGTTACGCTGGCCAGCTTGCCAGAATGCACTCGTAACTCGCTAGCGCTCGCCAGGGCAGTGAACCGGGCTATGATAATCGTTAGAACGATGTTCTTTCTTTCATAGTGTTCATGTTGTCACATACAGATCAGTAGAGATCTTTATTCTTGTCTGTGACACTTGGAAGTATTTTATATCATTGATAGAATATAAGATATGTTGTGTGAAGTTTTAAGGAGAAAGAGAGCGAGCAGTGAGGTGGTATTATGTGCGTCTGTATATACGTGCGCCTCCCTCGCTCGGAGGAGTTTCCTACGCTCGTGATTGGCCGGCGGGCCTCACGCGTCATATGACGCCTGCTCCTCATGACTTAGTCGTCTGTGATTGGGTGCTGCTGCCTTTGTTAGTGCTGGGGGGCTCCTGCCCGCGTTTTTCCTGCAGAGCTTGGCATAGCGTGCTTGGTCCTACATGTCCTTTGCAATCTGTCCCCCCATATAACCCCCTATACTTTTTTTTTTTTAAGAGACAATGAACGGAGGAAGGAAAAACACAGATAAAACAAAAAGGTCCATGTGCCTAAAGGCATCCTCCATTCATAAAATGTTTGTAACAACTGGATTTAAACATTTGTAGATTGTAAGTTTGCAATTGCAATAAGAAAGCAATTAGAGGGAAGTGAATTCCAAAGAGTAGTAGCTCTGGGGATAAATGAATTTTGATAAGCAGAAGTTCTGCATTGTGGAGGAGAAAGTGTAAATTCATGGGCGCTCTCAGCTGCCCTAGTTCTACGGGGAAAGATGTGGAGAGGCGGCACAATCGAAGCAAGTTCCTCGGAACAATTGCTGTGAAAATATCTGTTAGAATAAGGCAAGGGATGCAAAAGTTTCTTCGTCTGGATAATGTAGGAAGGTCCTGTGTGATTGCAGGGTTATTGATTAATCTAATAGCTTTATTTTGAATTTTGTCCAACTGCCTCAATGCAACCACTCCACTTCCCACTCCACAGAGGTGAACAGTAATCCATCTGAGAACGCACATGACTTTTATATATTACGGCCAACTGCTCGTCAGTGAAGAATTCTCGAACTCTGTACAGGAGTCCCAGTTTTTTAGAGGCATTCTTAGCAATGCTTCTAACATAATGTGTCCAGCTCAAGTTAGTAGTTAATGTTACACCGAGAATGTCAATACTAGGGGAAGTGAGAATATTTACATCATTAAAAAATATATGGGAGGCGTGAGAATTCTGTTCGGTTAGAAAATTGAATGTACTTGGTTTTTCTGTGCATTAAAGGAAACTAGATTTCTTTTGTCCCCATTCTTCAATTCTAGAAAGGTCCTGGTTCAGAGAAATTGCAGTGCTTATTTTTGAATTATAAGATCGGGTTGGGTGAAAGAATTGGTAAATGTGAAGGAACTGTGGAGTGTTGAGTCATCTGCGTAGGAATGTATTGGATTAAGAGTGGTAGATATGAGATCATTGATATGAATGAGGAACAGAGTTGGGGCCAAAACTGATACCTGGGGAACACCAGCATTTATTGAGTGAAATTGAGAATAAAGGCCATCTACCATTACACATATTTTTCTGTTATGAAGATAAGAAGAAATTAGTGGAACTAATGATGCAAGGCCGTAGTGTGACATCTTCGACAATAAGGATTGATGCCAGACTCTATCAAATGCCTTTGATATTTCCAGTGCTATTGTATGTGTTTCACCATGTTGGTCTGTAGCTTGGTTGATTTGATGCGTAAGAAGGCAAAGAATGTCTGCAGTTGATCGACATCGTCCTAAAACCATATTGCCTATCACTGATTAATTTATTATTCTCAAGATGCTTAATTATGTGATTATTAAAATCTTTGAAAATTATATTAAAATTTTAATATAATTTCAAAGACTTTACCAAGAGTGGAAGTTATAGATATTGGTCTGTAGTTTGATGGATCTGAAGAGGCACCTTTTTTAGGAACTGTATGGATGTTTGCTTCTTCCAGGGTACTGGGAAGCATGAGGTATGAGTACATAGACGGAAACAAATTTGCCAATACAGGAGCGAGTACCAAGGAGCAATTCTTAAGCACTATTGGAGGAATTTCATCTGGACCAGGAGCCTTATCTACTGAGAGATTCTGCAAAATAGTTTTTGACATGTCTGGTGTGGATCTTAAGTGAGGGAATTTCAGGCGAATTAAAATTAAGTACAGGGACATCTTGATTTATTTCATCTAAGGTTGAGTTAGTGGAGAAAATATCCGCAAGAAGGTTAGCTTTACCTCGTGGGTCACTTACAAGATTGCCAATCTGAGATTTTAATGGTGGAATGGATGAAGCAGTTGGATTTGAATGAGTTAAGAGTAGACCAAAATATTTTGTTATCATTTGGATTATTTAGAAGTTTATTTGCCTGCTTGTGGAGAAAGTTTGATTTAGGTTTAATACAGTTTTGGCATGATTTCTGATGTTTTCTAAAGTAATTAAAGGCTTCATGTGTTGATCTTGTGTATGCATGTAGGCTATTTAAAATGCCCCAGAACGAGAAGCCCACCACAGAAGCCACGAACGAACACCACACAGAAACACCCAAAGGAAGGTCCACAGAACGAAAGGACCAGCTGACCGAGCCAGCCATTTCAGACAGGCCCAAGCCCGCAGGGCTAAACAGCTCCAGGACGCACCCCTACCTTTTCTAAACTGACCATTTTCCACACCTCACGTACACTAACCCTCTCCTAACTCCTAAATCCTAACTACAAAGATGAGGAACAGGAATATACATTCATATTAAAAACACCCATGCCTGTCCCGACGTTGAGCCCAATGCCAACACATCAGACAGCCATAATTATATCTATGTATGTTCTTGCATCCGAGAAGTAGATGTTATATACCTTAGAAATTAAAACACCCACGCTGTCCCTAGACCTCGTATATCATTTTCCATGACGAGTATAGATATGTGTAACCCGTGCTCAGTCGCCCCTTGCATTGTTCCTCTAGTAACTAAGTGCTATAATATTAACTGCCACCAGCATTGATACGACATAGCGGCACTGTCCTTGCTACAAAGATGATGAACAGGAATATACATTCATATTAAAACACCCATGCCTGTCCCGACGTTGAGCCAATGCCAACACATCAGACAGCCATAATTATATCTATGTATGTTCTTGCATCCGAGAAGTAGATGTTATATATCTTAGAAGTTCAAACACCCACGCTTGTCCCTAGACCTCTTATATAATTTTCCATGACGAGTATAGATATGTGTAACCCGTGCTCAGTCGCCCCTTGCATTGTTCCTCTAGTAACTAAGTCTATAATATTAACTGCCACCAGCATTGATGCGACATAGCGGCAGTGTCCTTGTGTCGTATTGTTGCCAAGTACAGATCAACCAGGTTTCATCACCTTATTAGGACCGACTATAATGTCATCGTTCATCGATGTATGCAATCCTTTAGGTTAAGTATTTTATCCGCCATTGTGTTCACCTTTTTTCCATTTACTTTCCATAATTGTCATACGTCTTCCCCTTGCCTCCTTCGTATCCACAGTCCACACTACGCCAATTTACTTCGTGTCTTAACACCTCTTACCCCAACCAGAGATTTATATAAGATAACCTGGTTATCAGTATCTGTCATAAGTACCCCGAAACAATAACTAAGTACCCCTACGAACTGCCGCTGTTGTTGATATTTATATTTAATAGAAAACGCAGTTCCCAGGGCCAACTAATAGTATCCATAACCCTCGGACTGATCACATAACTCTATCTTTTCCAGACTATACCACCCATAGTTGCATTCCCCGGTAGCATTTGGCTAACGTATTCTACTGCCTTTTCAAACTTCCATATCAATTGTAGCCTAATGCCACCCCCACGCCCAGGGACCTTAGGGGCAAAATTTCCCTGTAGCCCTTGAACTCTCCCCCCCCCCTCTCATTAAGACACCTGCGCTTCTCGACTCTTGTCCGACCTAGCCTCTTTCTCATACCTCTTGAAGATCCTTGAATTGTCAGTTACTAACGCTCTCCAACCTTTTATATATATACTCCTATCCAGCCTACCTTCACTTAGTAGGCCAGAACATTAGAACTTTACTAGCCCCTTGCCTGCCAACACATTACAACATTACAACACATTCACAACCCTGCACCCAATGGTCGTCGGTGCGAGGCTAGCCGCCCCGCCAGTAACTAACTTCTATTGCCATACTTCCAGATAAATGTGGCAGAGTTAGCCAGTCTCCACCATATCCAGCAAACCCTACAATTAACAACCAGCCGAGTAAAACCAGCTAGCTAAGGCACCTTCGGTTTTGGTATTAAAGACACCCACATCTGTCTCATACACAGAGGGTTATTACAAACACTGGTGATATGGCAAGCCCCTAGCCACAGCCGCCGGACGACTATCACAGAAGAGAGGGCGCCCAGCTCCCCCTTTTTGCCCACCCGAGGAGGGAGACCCCCACCCCGCGGAGGTATACCTGGCCCCTGTTTTGACTTTCGAGCCATTGCCAGGTAGCACAGGAATTCTTCCTATCAATGAACTAACCATGAATGACTAACACCTTTACTAACCTCTATTACCTCACAATAAACCATTTACCTTTCTTGCATGCTCTGATCACTAAATTAGCACCTCAGCATTACCATAGAATGAAGATTGAACAATCTAGAGAGACGCTCCTATCACAGCTGTCCCCATCCTCCTCGCAAAGTAGATCCAGTCTCTCTCGCCTAAATACGTCCAGTATAGCCAAAATAGTACCTCTTCCTAAGGCTCAGTTATATGAAAATATAAAGGCTTCCTATCGCCCTGTGCCACAACAGTAAATACCATCTTACCTAGTCCCCATATCTATTGAGAGCTCAATTAAGTCCATAAGACTCGAGATCCCTACTGTCTACAGGGTCCAGAACCGAGCCTATAAATCTAACTCCCGCCCCCAGTCAAATCAGTTGAAAGCTAGACACCAACCAGGGGTCACTACCCTGCAGTTTAATTTCCTAGCTCTGCCCTTGTGTTGTTCCGGAGTGAGATCCCAGAGCCGGCAGACTCCGTGGCAGATTTGGATAGAAGGACCTGCCCACGTATTGAAGAACTTCACACATATGGCCCCCTGGACGGCCGCGGAAACTAGTCGTTAGCCCCCAACATCATGGACGCAAGATAACCAGGACCAGACCCATCAGATACTACCCAAGATTCCCTTTAGCAGTACTACATATTACTGTGCTGTTTTAGATTCACTAATTAATATTTCTACGAAGTGGCTAAGACCTTGCCCAGTGTTAATTCATACTTAACCATTCCATTTGGGACGTACTAAGCGATCAGTGCTCTTTAATTAACAGGCGACCCTTGACTCTCGTAATTACCTTATTCAGATATAAGAACTATAGTGATATCTAACGTTCGCCCACTGATTTGCCGTGTCTATGTATTTCTGAGACAAGGATATAAAACTTTAGATCAGTACCCCCTGAGGTTACTAGAATTCCCGTGCTCTAAAATACGTGTGTCTAATCTAGTCTGTGAACTACTACTTTGTGCACCAGAGCTACCAGTAATAAATCTAAACAGTGAATATGAATCTATAAGTAACATTGATGGTCTTCGGTATATAAACCTGTGAAATCAAAGCCAGTGATCAGAAGATTAATACCTGAACGTTGGAAGTGGGAGACTAGGTTTCATCCAGATCCACTTATGCTAGTGTTGTTTCAATTCTATTATATTGTCTTACACAAGTATTCTGCAGTGGTATATCAATAAACGTGATCATGTAACTTGCTACCATGTGTTTCTTTGTGTTCCTCTATTCCTCATATCTTGTATTGTGCATGCAGCCTTATATACCCAGTCAATTTAGAACTCACATTACCCAAGTTATAACCTGTAGAAAAACAGGGCATAACACTATTTGCTTTTTGTTCAGTTACTCTAGCACAATTATGGGTCAACCATTTAGGTGAATAGATCTTTTACTGTACTTTGATGAGGAAATAAAAGTTTCCATTCCAATTTTTACAAAATCTTGTATGTGGCTCAAGGGAAGTGTGCATCATTAGAAAAAGAAAGAGGTCCAGGGAAATATCAATAAAGAAACCTTGAAGACCCTCCCAGTCTGCCCTATCGTAATGCCATTTAGTCACCAAAACAGGTCAGAGTGGGAACGTGTGTTAGGTGATAGACAGGTGGCCTGTATCAGACAGTGATCAGAAGATCCAAGCGGGGGACCTCACTGTAACATCATAATTTTTGAATGGTTGTTAAAAAATAAGTCCAGTAGGTGGGAATTATGATTAGGATTATCTGGGTACACGGGTTGGTTGGTTGACTAGTTGAGTGAGATTAAATGAGTCTGCAAATAGCTCACATTCAAGACCAGCATCATCAGTCCTGGCTGAATGGTGAGCCATTCAACATTAATGGACATTAAAATCACCCACACAGTGATTTCAGAGAAGCATTTAAGTTGAGGACACTGAGTTGTGAGGCCAGAATCAAAAAGACTTTGCTCTGGAGTATTGGGGAACGGTAGATGCCAACATATATATTAAAATTTACCAGCAGAAATTAATTTGAATATAGAGTAATCAAAATAGGGACAATTGAAACTAGTAACCTCTCAGGGCATTTCAGATTTGCGAAGCAACATACATAAGAACATAAGAAAATGGGAGTCTGCAGAAAGCCGATTGGCATAAGAAAGGCAGACCCTGTCCCACACAACCCCAAACAATTACAAAGCCCAATATAGGCTCAAACACTCTATACCCTGAGGATCATCTTACCAAAACGGTTAGAGATTAACGCAGGATTATGGGGGGTCTGCGAGCGCTGATTGGCCCAACCCGGCGGATCCCCTTCACACCCAACCCTTCTCGTCCATATGCTTATCCAATTTTATCTTAAAGCTCCCTACAGTTTTAGATCCCACCTATAGCACTTGGTAGTCCATTCACCCATCTACACACTCTGTTACCAAACCAATATTTTGCCTATATCTTTTCTGAAACGAAATTTATATCTAATTTGAAACCATTGGTACGAGTTCTTTCGCTAGCTGAGCTTTAGTACATTTGTCATGGCCTTTGTTAATCCCACTAACCCACTTGAACCTCTATCATATCCCCTCTAACTCTGCGTCTCTTTAACGAATGTAAACCTAATTTCTTCAACCTTTCTTCATACGGAAGATTTCTAATATTATGGATCATTTTTGTCATTCGACACTGTACTCTCTCCAATGAATCTATGTCCATTCTGTAATAAGGACACCAAAATTGGACAGCATAATCCATGGGGTCTCACTAATGACAAGTAAAGTTTTAAGATAACATCAGCAGTTCTGTTACTCACACTCCTAGAGATGAACCCGAGAATCCTGTTTGCCTTATTACGAACGCCTATACACGTTTTCTAGGCTTCAAATCATTGCTAACAAACACCTAGATCTTTCTCGCAGTCTGAATTTTCTAATTCTAAATTAGCTAGTTTATATTTAACATTTGTTTGCATCTTCCCTATCTTTAATACCTTGCATTTGTCAATGTTAACTTCATCTGCCAATTACTGACCATTCATGTAAGGTATCTAGATCCCTTTGGAGGCACGCTATATCGCTATCTGAATCAATTGATCTCCCCATTTTAGTATCGTCTGCGAATTTACTTATCCTACTAGTTATACCTAAATCTAGGTCATTTATGTATATAAGAAACAACAGGGACCTAATACCGATCCCTGGGGGACACCACTTTTGACTGCTCCCCACTCTGACTTGGTACCATTTATCTCTGTTTCCTACCAATTAGCCATGACCTAATCCATCCCAACAACGCCCCCCCTATTCCATGTGCCTCAACCTTTCTCATCAATCTCTCATGAGGGACTCTGTCGAAAGCTTTACTGAAATCTAAATATATAATATCGTATGCCTTGTCATTATCTACTGCTTCATATACCTCTGAGAAAAAACTAAGCAAATTAGTAAGGCAAGAACGTCCCTGAGTGAATCCATGCTGAGAAGAATTGATTAAGTTAAATGTTTCTAAGTGGTTTCTCATTTTCCTAGCAATAATTGCATAGCATACACCTCCTTTAGGTCTGAAATTTTGGAGCAGTTGATAACTTGGAAAATTAAATCTAGACGTGTCAGATGTGGATGTTACTGGAGTCTCTGTCAAAAAAAGGAAAGTAGGGGATTCTGCTTGAAGAAATTGGTGTACAGAATTGATGTTAGAGTGAAGTCCCCTTATATTGCTAAAGAAAAAGCTGCACCGACAAGCACTTTGGACGTTGCAATGCTCTTGACACAGTCGCATGATGACGACCGGGAGGGCCCTGTGTCAATGACCCAACCCTGCCGGGGATGGATATCCGAGGGACCACCAGGTTTGTTCTTAACAATAATTGTACTGCCATATTTATTGGGTAAGGTGTATGTTGTTACATGTATGATATGTAGTGGGAAGAGTAGTGTTTTATGGATAGACGATAGCGATGTAGGGCAATGTCGTGAAGTTGGATGTGTATGTTATATAAAGAGGGTTTTCCTGATACCCCTGATGTGTGAGGCAGAAAGATAAGTATCCAGCTACCAAGGCCTGGGAGAGAAAATGGAATTCAGGCTATTCCCTGAGTCTCCCGAAACCTTGGCGGTAGTACTACTATTTCTCTCTCTGAACTTCTTCTTTTTCATACTTCTCATCTTTATTCAATTACTTATCCCTTCTGTTTCTGCATACGACTTCCATAGTCGGCCGGTCGTATTACCAGCACCAGTTCTCCATATATGTTTGCACTAGCTTTAGGGATTATTAGAGTCATAGTCATATGGTAGCCTAGTGTTGGGGTACTTCTAATTATTGAGCTCTTCTTTCCTATTATTTAATGCTAGACAGTGGAAGGTTTCTTTGGTCGTTGTCTGAGTTATGTATGTGGCAAGTCAGAGCCTGTACAACATCGACGAAGCTAGGTAGCCTGTAACCCTTGTGCATATTTTCCTTTGCGAGTGTAGTAGTATACAGGTGAAGGGCTTTTGCCTACACTTACCTGTATGCTTGCTACCTCATTTTGTTGACCTTTGTGGAGCGCCAGGGTAAGACCAGATACTTGAGATCTGGACTTACCAAGAGAGCCTCCAAGTCACTTAACGTAACATAAGGGAAATCTGTTCAAGGGGAGACAGTAGGCTACGAGCATGCTTGCGCTCTGCCTAGTTTCCTAGTACCTTTTATGCCACTGCTAGACATTATTAGTGAGAAAGACGGCATTGTGTTTATTAACTTTAATTGTGTATGCTCTAGGAATTATTCACGCCTTATTTTAACCTAGGTTGATGCATAGTGCACAACCCAGTTTGGCTGTTACGTTGGCTAAGGAAGTACTGTTTTTGAGTGGTTATTATTAGTGCTGTCACAGACTTGTTGCACTCCCTTGTTATATATATGTATCCTACTTTTTGGTGTATCTAAGATACACGCTTTGGTGTCCTGCCCCTGCATTATTTCTGTTCTATATTAACGAGCATCTTAGAGCATCAGACGTTTTCAGAAGATTCTTTATCTGATTGCTGTAGGACTAGACTTCCAGTGTTTTCATAGAGCATTGTAGAGTTTAGTGTTGAGTACAGACTCACACTAAAGTTAACGTAAGCATATACTCCTTTATTAAATCTTGTTATAGTTTATTCAAGCATTGTTATTACTTAAGAACATTTTATTAACGTAAAGTACTCCTGTTGTGAGTAGGCTTTGCCGTCATCGGCAAGCCTTTGTAGAAGTGCACTAAAACCCAGTTAATTGATACCCCGTTATCCAGTAGATTAACTCTGGAGGGTTTGAGTGTTTTGTTCACCGGCGTAATAGTTCCAGGGTTTGGAATTAGCGTACCGTTGTTGCAGATATAGCCTTTCATCTAGTCCATTCTTAGTGCCCTTGTTTATTTCGTAGTGCCGGTCGTAACAATACCTTTACTATTTATTTGAACAAAAATGCTTATCAGTAGTTACACTAAAGAATCACATGTCCGCTATTCGAGGGCCGCATTTTTTTACTTAACTGGTCTCTCAGTACCGCAAGCGGAGGAGAAGGGTTTCATGTGTGCATGTTTCAAGCTTCGCCCACCAACACGTCTGTTCTTACCTACCTGATCACTTGACAAAGCCTTGTCATTACTAAATTCTCAGAAATATAATCGCAATCCTACTTTTGATTTGATATTAAACAAGGTTGTGTTCCTTATGGCCTTGGCTACAGGAGACCGGGTATCTGAGCTGGCGGCAATGAGCAACGAACCGAATTGTCTCAGGTTTGAACGCCGCAATGACAGTGTGCAAATTGCGCCGTCACCTAACTTTGTAGCGAAAAACGAGCACAGTGAGCACGTTTTTACATAGAATTCACAGTTTCGGCACTCAAGCGAGGAGATTCTCACCATAAATTATGCCCAGTGAAATCTCTAATGAATCATATGGGAGTGTCCCGGCCTAACCACCCGGGAGCTCTCTGAGTAAATAGTACATGTAAACGCATTACGTAGCGGCAGTTATCAGCTCTTTTAGTAAATGTGATCCGGGAAAGCAACCCGGGAACCGTGGGACGTGATCATCACATAAGGAAATGGGTAGTCTCACTTAGGTTCTTAACCCTTCTTTAGCGGCCTATGCGGTTTATTTATGTGTACCGCCCAGCGGGGTGTTTTTAGCCAAAATAGGGCTGTTTACGTGATCATTTCATGCCAAATAAGACCCAGAACGTAAACAAGTATCTATCCCTGAAAGGGCATAAAAGAGCTTTCGAATGACACCATAACGATCCTTGTATGGATAGTTTTCTTGCAAACCGTGCAACGCGAGTGCAAAAAGCAGGTAATTCGGTACTTTCGTACATAATTGAGTATGTAGCAGAGAGGGAGGAGGGAGCTGAGATTTGTGTCAGTAGGTTCGCCGTGGTGGTCTGGAGCAGTCATACGCTCGCTAGTCTCCTGCCACCACTTGTCTCTCTCTCTCAGCCACATTACGTGCTGAAATTGCCACTCGACCTATGTCGAGCGCCGCCACATAGTCCAGCTTTATTAAATACGACTTAAGTGGTGAGCCGCTTTTTAAGGGTTAAAGAATTATTCAGTTACTGATATTCAAAGTACGCAATTATGGGCGTCCAATCACACCTTCCTAACGCGTTACCAGTCCATTACTCTAGATAAACAATTATGACCTGTGTCGCATTGAGACAACGGGTCTGATGGTCTGGTGCTTTTTATTATGTTAGTTTTAAGAAGTGTGTGTGTGTGTGTGTGTGAGCCCCGCCGGACATGGTTGTGTGTGCAAATGCACTTTGATATCCTTGGTTTCAAAGGTTTACTTAACCCGGCAAGCGCGATAGGCCTCACGGTAGGCTTCCTATAGGGAACGCGATAGGCCTCACGGAAGCAAGACCATAAAAAAAGCCTTCCAAAAAAAAAAAGGGCCTATCAAAACAAAGGATTTTGTCTCTAGGTGAGATAATTCCCCTCTAGTACTCATCCATGTGTTTCTCACCCCTCCCCCTCCCCTCCTTCCCCACCTTATTCCCCCCTCCCCCCCCTCCTCAATTATCACCTATTTATCCTCTTATTATCATCATTTATCGGTTATTTTTCTCTCCCGCGATAATGTAGCACAAGTGGGTTTGCATAAAAGATCGTTATGCAACACCCAGACACCGGCACACACCGCCCCGCTCGTCTCAGTTGACTCCCAGACAGCGAGAGGGGAGGGCTGCCTGTGGCTCTCTCTCGCCTGAGATTATGACCGGGTGGCCAATATCTTCGTTTTTCACCACCCAAATGCTTTTCCCACTTATTTTAGCACTCTTTTAGGTTCATATATACATCATATATGTAAAATAAAAGCATACCGAAAACAAATAATGCTTTATATTGTAAATATAACTAATTCTGTCAGAATCTAGGGCTAGAAATGCACAAATAACTACCCTAGCACCTAGGTCTATATCGCGCTTGTCAGGTTAAGAACTGAAAGTACAGTCAAAAGTTATATAATTTGTTTTGTATTTTGGATAAATCGCCAAATATTTTATGTGATAACCATTATCATAAGGTACACAGCAACTGACAACAGTTATGAGTTGAGAATGTTTTGTATATGGTATACAAATATTTATTCATAGCCAAAAGTTGTTATTTAATAACAGTTACAATGTTGAATACATTTAAGTCATCTATTTGTTTTACATATACTGAATAGGTTTATATCATACAACTTTTCTACAATCCTATCCTATGATTTCTGATATTGTTGCACACAGGTATTTCTTTAAAGTACGCTACCTGTATATCTGTTTATATTATTATTTGTATTGTGTATACAAATACACATTTTTAGAGCTCTATACCTGGGTTTAGTTTCATCATATTGCTGATTTGTTAGTAGTTTGATATTTATCACGAATGTCCCCCTCCAGACTTGAGATATCAGGCATATCGTCAATGATGAAAGGGCCACTAATAAATTTTAGGTTTGAGTCCCGGAGGGAAGAAGGAAAACCTAATATTTAGTAGTGGCCCCGGAATCATTGACCAATCCGGCCTTCCTTTCCATCCCCTTCCCATTCGTCTCTGATGTTTCTAAGTTGTCTTGATATGTCAGTGAAGGAAGAATGGTGTTTGGCTGGTCAGCGTCTGCGGGCAAGCCCACGATATCAACATCCACACGATGGGAAGCATAGCAGATTAGTGGTTCTAAAATTGGTATTTGTATTACTTTTACGTAGTGAGCTCCTGATCATAAGGACGATTCCGTAAGTGAATATGAGCGTACACTTACGATGTTTGGTCTCTGAACACTCTGGGGCGGGTGTTTCAAACAGCTGTCGCAAGGGTTCGAAGAGTGCCATCACTGTTTAATGCATATCGTCAATGATTCCAGGGCCACTACTAAATATTAGGTTTTTCTTCTTGCCTCCGGAACTCAAACCTATAATACACGCAATATTCATTACCAACCCTCCCCTTGTTACCACTCGCTATATGCATGACTACTGTGGTGGCAAGATAGCCGCACATTTTTCTACTACGGACCCCTCCATCCCCCCCCCCCCCCCAACCCCGCCACACATCTTTTTGGTATCAATAAATATATGGTTGGATACGCGCACGCATTTCCCACACGCTGATGTAGTTTTCGTCGCGATTTGGAATAGTTACAGTTGACTCTGACTTAAAATTTCACCAACACACCAGACTTAACACCTTACGAGCGGCCTATGCGGTTTATTTATGTGTACCGCACAGCGGGGTGTTTTTAGCCAAAATAGGGCTGTTTACGTGATCATTTTCATGCCTAAATAAGACCCAGAACGTAAAACAAGTACCTATCCCTGAAAGGGCATAAACAGAGCTTTCGAATGACACCATAACGATCCTTGTATGATGGATAGTTTTCTTGCAATAACCGTGCAACGCGAGTGCAAAAAGCAGGTAATTCGGTACTTTCAGTACATAATTGAGTATGCAGAGAGGGAGGAGGGAGCTGAGATTTGTGTCAGTAGGTTCGCCGCGGTGGTCTGGAGCAGTCATACGCTCGCTAGTCTCCTGCCACCACTTGTCTCTCTCTCTCAGCCACATTACGTGCTGAAATTGCCACTCGACCTATGTCGAGCGCCGCCACATAGTCCAGCTTTATTTAACTCGACTTATGTTGCTCGCCGCTAAATAAGGGTTAATTACTAGCCAAGGCCGGAGGTGTTGCATCAAACCTACTTAAGTCCACTATTTGTTGCTCTGCTCAATTTATGACTACATTATTTACAAGTGATGTTCGCCCTATTATTGATTTTGCTTCTCCAGTTTGGAATACAGGTTATATTGGTGATGCTAAACTGATTGAATCTGCACAACGTAGGTGGTACAAGCAGGTCCACTGTCTCAACCAGCTCTCCTACTGACAGAATCAATAACCTAAATCTGTATTCAGCTAAGGGTAGACTAAGGTGCGATTTGATCTACTATTATCAAATTTTCCATGGTCTGTCATCTGTTATACCTGAAGATCTTTGTGTCCTTTCTCCTAATGTTGGCTGCACTAGAGGCCACAGACTAAAAATTAAATTTCAACATTCCCAGGTTGAGGCCCGCAGAAGATTTTGTCTTGCCGTGTTGTCCAGCAGTAGAATTATCTTCCTAACTATGTAGTTGATGCTCCCTCCCTCTCTAATTTAAATCCAGACTCCACGATGCTTTACGAAACTCCTTGTTCAACTATATTGATACTTGACATACAAATCATCCCCACCTCCATTCCCCATTGTCTCCTAAAGCTGTAAGCCCATGTTAGTCCTTATCT
This sequence comes from Paralithodes platypus, assembly GCA_032716605.1. Classification (NCBI taxonomy): domain Eukaryota; kingdom Metazoa; phylum Arthropoda; class Malacostraca; order Decapoda; family Lithodidae; genus Paralithodes; species Paralithodes platypus. The sequence goes on from CM064541.1 coordinate 20,777,986, forward strand.
AGTACTTTATTATTTGAACTTCTTTTGAAACTAACTCTTGTGTAAGGTACACTAAATTTGTCAACCATTACTGTCATTTTCTAGTATGTTAATTTGCACGTCTGACTGGCGTACCCGATTATTGTTTTGGGCCACACCCCTCCCTCCAGTCAGAATTTTGGCTGGACGCCGGATCGGGTGGCCCCACCAGGTAAGATAACCAGGTACAGTAAGTCGCCCAAATGGCCATATCATCCCTGGGGCAATGGTATATGGTACCATGCTTTCACGCTTCTTTGATTAAAAAGAAGCAATGCCGCAAGCAAAAGATAAAATCAAAGCAAAATTAAATTAAACGTGTTTAACCTAAGATGTGCGCATGGGGGGTATGAGACACCACACTCCTGTGCGCACGTATTTGAGCTGTTCCCATCACTAACATAGTTATTTTACCATAAATAGCATTAATACTTATCCATATGTGCCTATTATAGGTTGATTATAAAGGTATTAACCTGTTACAACAATAAAACAAGTGGAAAGGCGTTTGGATGGTAAAAATTGGCGATACAGGCCGGGAGTTACATAATGTATGGCTGAGGCAACCTCCCTCCCCTCCACTTTTCCCCACGTCTGGAGAGAGACTGTCGATCGATACTCTCTCTCTCTCTCTCTCTCTTGCACTCACTTGGTAACAGTGATGACAAAGCCCTGCTTGCAACTCGCTAATGTTAGCACGAAAATAGACCACAGAATAAGGGAATAACAGGGAAAATAGGTGATAACTGAAGGAGGTGAGAAAAGTGGGGAAGGAGGGGAGGTGGAGGAGTGATATTTGGCATGGCCCAGGGGCAAAACAAAAAAGAAAAAAAAAATTGGGGGGTGTTTTAAATGGATTTTTTTTCCCCAGACTCTTAAGAGTCTTCCCGTAGTCGCCCGGGGAAACTCTTAAGTCTTCCAGCACTTGCCGGGTTAATAAACAAACAAAGCAGTCCATACTTAATCAGAAGGTAAAACAAGAGGCAAGATTAAAATATAACAAATGTAGCCTATATATAACCAAATTGGAAAAGTTTTACTTTAATACCACAAATTTTCCAAGTTAATTGTGTTGTGTTCATTTGCATCAATTGTTTGTAATTATTTAGAAATCTCGGAAAAACTTTTTTCCTCATTTTCGATCGATGTTCAGACACTCTCCCCGATAGTGGGGAGGGCTATGATTTGAAGACATTAGCCTAACCTAACAACCTTACCTAACCTATTCTAGTATTATGGGTTGGCTACTAATCCCTTGGTAAAAACACAAAAAATTGGCTGTCGATGATAGATGATACGAAGGCGAAAGAAAAGTCTATGAAGTCTACAGTGTTTACTCTGCAATCTTCAGCTTTGATTGTACAGTCGTCAGGATTAATTAGTTTCATTTGCCCTGTTAGTAGCACTGCACGGTGGAGAGGTATCCCCTGCACCTCCTCTCCTTGTTGTTCCCATACCCCCACCTAAACCCTCCCATTTTCTCTCCGACCCCAGAACTACACCCACCCTCCCTTCTCTCGCTCTCACCCAGCTAAGAGCTACTTCTGGAACCTCACCGATTAAATTTATTCTGAACACTTAATGAAGGAATTAAGTATTTCACACACATCTCTTGACCACCATCTCCTGCACATTAAACATATGAACTAAACAAAACCTAACCTGAAGCTGCTAATTACTACCGTTAGTAGTAGGGTTAACTGTATAATTATATGGCTATACCAGATATGAGGGGTAGAAATACACACTTGTATAATTATATAGAAGGTATAATGAGATTATTTGGTTATACACCAAACTGTTATACAGAGTGGTATTGTAGTAGAAGAATTATTGATCAGTTCAATATTATAACTCTTGTAGTTAATCATGGATTTAATAAATGGGCGTTATACAGTATAGTTATTTAGACATTATTCTTAAATTAACATGTGTGAATTCATATAATCTTGAAAGTTATCTCAAGAGAATAATCTTGAATAGGCGTGAAGCTTTCAATAGTATTATGTGGAGTAGATACCCTATGTCTTGCCATTATTCAGGGAATATTTAACGCAAGTTGCTATGTTTCAACCCATACCTGATACCTGATCAAATAGAGTAACATTATGGCAAGGTGTTAAGGGTAAGGTGACAAAATGAAGTAGTCCTTCCCTAATGTATGGGTGAGCGTATGTGTTGAGGGCATGGGAACTTTAAAATAAGACCCTCCCTAATGGATAGATGAACGTAAGAGTACCCGAGGGGTAGTTAATTAAAATAGGGCATATTATATTGGTTATCAACCCTTCAGGATTATTAAGCCTGTTTATGTCAAGTAATATTTTCAAGCCTGGAGTCTCTTTTCGAAAACCCCAGTACCTTGCCCGAGGGTAGTTTGTGTCACGTTTATAATAAATTATACAGTAGTTTTACATTATGGCCAATTAGGAAAACAATATGGCCTAATGATTGGGTAAATAGCTCCGTTAAGAGGATGAGTGTTGAGTTAGCGTAATGAAGTCACATGGCCGACTCACTGGGCACATTTTTGGTAATAATTCATAACATTTATTGGCAAATTGGCTGTTTACACTTAATGAGTCCTGAACTGTCTGGAAGCAGAGAGATTTGTGGTGAATATGATTAAGCAAATGTTTTGTTCTTGTATACGGTGCTAATAAGTAGTGATATTAGTATTTAATGATTGTTTAGAAAGAAATCATTCAAAATACTTGAATGGTTTACTTTGTGTGTTCATTGGTGGGAGAGACTCATGGTGGTATTGACACAGACGGTCCTTGTAGTCTCAAGCTTGTTACAAAGCCCAGACTGAGCCATTACAACGATGGAAATGAAATACAACTTCACGTGGGTTAGTTTGGCAGCTTTATTAGAGTATGATACAGTACTAAACCATCAGTACGTAGGTATGAACCTTTCAGGGGTCAATGGTTGTGCTTTCAGACCAGGTTGTGCTTTCATGGAGGACGGACCTGTCCACCCTGTGCTCCACCCTTCCTCCGCCTTAACCACCTTCCTTCTCATCTTCGCTTCAGCACCTCATTCATGTCAAACTGAGTATTATTATTCTTAGTTTAACTACTTTTTAGAATACTTTTAGACTTTAATGTAAATAGATAAATTTTAGGCCTATTTCCCCACAAGCTGAACAGCTGTTCGTGTTTGTTTTGGTGGGGTAGCCGGCCAAGGTTCGTTTGTTTTAAAGTTTTAATTAGCCTTTTGTCTGTTTACTTGTACATAGCTTCTTTTAATATAGTGTTTTAGACTTCATCCAGTAGTTGGACAATTTCTTTAATATTACAGGGGTATATATGATTGTTCTACTAGGCTATGTCTGTGACTAAAACAATGTACCCTCACACTCACAAACCAACATTTACACTATTATCTACAATCCTATACATATTCCACATTATTTTCCTACACTGCAACACAAACTACACTGAATACCATGGCTGTGAACACATACAAATATCACAATCACTATTGTCCGACACCTTCATGTACAGAAACACATACACACACTTGTTGAGTAGCCTAGGGCCAGCCAGGATTAAATTAAAGACCAATCTGAATTTTCGAGGCCTGATGCTGCCACTTCTTGTGTGTGGTGATACTGGGGCCTTGGTCAACCCTGGCCCACGTGCCCCCAAGTTCCCATGCCAAATCTGTCAGCGGGCGGTAAAGTGGGGGCAACGGGCCATCCAGTGCGACCGCTGCTATGAGGCTTCCGATCACCAGGGCTGGTATCATATCAGCTGTGTCGGGGGCTTCACGGCGGCGTTCGACGGGTTGGTTAACCAAAGTCTATCATGGATCTGCTGGGATTGTGGAGTCCCGAATTACGCTTCCTCCCTCTCATTTAATCCAATTCCCACTTCAAATAGATTTTCCTTTCCTGAATTTACACCTTCCCCTCTGCGACCAACAATACCACACCACCCCATCTCACCCGTAGCTAACACCAACCCTAGACTTAGGCAAGAACTTGACTATTCCTCCCCTACACATAACAGACTGCATGACTTGACCTACCCGACGCATCAGCTACCCTACCATTCCACACCTAATCATTCTACCTATAAGCCCCATTTATCTATAACCCCCATAGCACCACCCAACTCCTTAATTACCACTAGCTCCCCCTCTACCACAACCACCTCCGAAAACCCCCCTAACAGAGATCCCTCCACCCTCAGAACTCTCATCATCAACTTCCGCAGCATTATAAACAAAAGAGCCGTTTTTCACCACACCATTGAGACTTATGACCCTGCCATCGTTATAGGGACAGAGACTTGGCTCAATCCTGACATTTCAGACAGTGAAGTCTTCCCGACGGACAGTCCCTATACCATGACTTTACCACGGTGGGGTCATGATAGCGACGTACTTAGCGCGGACGCAGAAATGTTATGGATTAATACACAGATACAGGGCTGCAGGACACTTTATATAGGATAATTTTACCGGCCCCCTAACAGTAACGTAGAATACCTGCAGTCCCTTGACGAATCTTTATCTAAAATTGATCCCTCCAAGAACATATGGTTGGCTGGAGAGTTCAACTTACTGGACATTAACTGGACAGCTTACTCGACAACGGAGAATGGTGACCATGAAGGCGACCTAATACTACCACAGACCGACAGATCATTACACGAAAAATTCATTGACATAATCAACACCCATTCACTCTCACAAACAGTACTCGAACCAACACGTACAAAAATTAGCGTAGCTAGAAACAACCCTAACATAAGACTCCGGGTCACATCCAACATATTAGACTTGTTCTTTACGAACAACACCTCTTTAATTACACGAACACAGGTTTTACCAGAGCTTAGTGACCACGACATGACACTTGTAGACGCAAACATAAAACTAAACACCAAGAAACAATTACCCAGGAAAATCTACCAATACAACAGAGCTGACATGGGAGCCATCTCGGTAGACTTAGCTGACTTTAGAAACACATTCCTCGACAACGACCCAATGTTGAGCTAAATTGGACCAGACTTCGCGACTTCATGCATTTTTTTTTTTTTTTTTTTTTAAGAGACAATGAACGGAGGAAGGAAAAACACAGATAAAACAAAAAGGTCCATGTGCCTAAAGGCATCCTCCATTCATAAAATGTTTGTAACAACTGGATTTAAACATTTGTAGATTGTAAGTTTGTGGAAAGCAATTCGAGGGAAGTGAATTCCAAATAGTAGCAGCTCTGGGGATAAATGAATTCTGATAAGCAGAAGTTCTGCATTGTGGAGGAGAAAGTGTAAATTCATGGGCGCTCTCAGCTGCCCTAGTTCTACGGGGAAAGATGTGGAGAGGCGGCACAATTGAAGCAAGTTCCTCGGAACATACCCAAGAAAACCGGTACACGGAACCAGTCACCACCATGGTTCAATAGACAGTTACGAAGACTACGTAGAAACAAGATTAAAGCATACAAGACAGCTAAACGTTACAACGATACAGAACACTGGGATCATTACAAAAACACACAAAAAAAATTACAAAAAGAAATCAAACAAGCAGAAACTAATTACACAACCACTTTCCTCACAAACAACATGCAAAACCACAAAAAATTCTACAGCTTCTTCAAAGCGTGCAAACAAGACTCGACTGGCATAACAACATTATTACATAACGATACTCTGGTCACACTTCCACAGGACAAAGTACATGCACTTAATTTGCAGTTCCAGTCAGTTTTTACACAAGAACAAGCAAACTTGCCGGAACTGTCACCATCACCACACCCACCTATACTTCCACTGACTATACATACCCGGGGAATCGAGAAACTCTTATCTGAGGTAGACATCAACAAAGCAACTGGACCAGACAATATACCCTGCAGGATACTTAAGGCGAATGCTGCCATTCTCACCCCTATCCTGCAGGTTATATTCTCACAGACCATTGACACCAGAGAACTTCCCCATGGCTGGCTATTGGTAAACGTGACTCCTATTTTCAAATCCGGAGACAGAACCCTCCCTGTTAACTATAGACCTGTTTCGATTACCTCAGTTCCTTGCAAAATTTTAGAACATATCATCCACCGACATTTATTGGACCATCTAGATAGGCAAAATATACTGACTGACGCACAGCCCGGCTTCCGGCCCAAACGGTCGTGCGAGACACAACTACTTGTGACCACACATGACATTTCCCAAACCCTTAACGACCTTAAAATTCGACAAGTTGACGCCATAGTACTATCTATGTATCTATCTATCTATATGCTCAGGCCCAATCGCCATTTTGGGGGTAGCCGACTCAAGACAGAGCGAGAAAAGGGAAAACACAAAAACAACATAAAACAACGAACAAACACAGATAAAAAGCACAAACTCACACACATCCAGGTCACCCAGGAGAAGACCCAGAGACCAGGGTCACCAAGGTCGCTCCAGCACTCCCCCAGCCCACGACCACCCGGAGAGGCTCCGATCTCGGCAGGCAGACATGCAGCGGAGCCAAAGCCAAAAGCCCTCCCACCACAGATCCAGGCGCACCCTTCATATTAATAGTCTCCCCGGGCCAGGTGCCTGATGGACTATTATCTAGTCCAACTTGCGCCCGACCCCTTACTCAAAATGACCACGTGTTCACTCAACTATTCACAAGCATTCTCCATTCACTCCTGTCCACCACCACTTCCCCTGCCTGATCTATAGTCATTCCTCTATCATCCAAAGCTTTTCTTACACAGTCTCTCTATCTCAATGGGGGTCTTCCTGCCCTTCTATCTCCCCTTGTACCTGACTCACATATTCTCTTTGTAAGCCTTTCATCTCCCATTCGTTCAACATGACCATACCAGCTCAGCACCCTTCTGTCCACTCTGGCTGACAAATGTTCCTGCTGCCCCACTCTCCTACGTATCTCTTCATTCCTCAATCTGTCTCTACAAGTAACTCCACACATACTCCTCAAGCAGCTCATCTCCATCACATCCAGCCCTCTTTTCTCCCTTTTCTTCAGAGCCCATGTCTCAGCCCCATACATCACTGTTGGCAGAACAATTCCTTGATACAGTGCACTTTTTACTTTCACTCCGAGATTTCTCGTCTTCCACATTCTTCCCATTGCTCCGAAAACCTTCCTTCCTTCACACACTCTCTGTTTTACCTCCATTTCCATAGCTCCACTCCTACTTATCGTTCCTCCTAGATATTTAAAACGCTCTACTTGTTCCAATATTTCCCCATCCAGCCTCACATAGTACTTGCCATAGTACTAGACTTTGCCAAAGCCTTCGACAAAGTCCCTCACCAAAGACAGTTAGATAAGTTGGATTATTATGGCATCCGAGGACCACTTCTTCACTGGATTAAGACTTTCTTGACCAATCGGGATCAACGCGATGTTCTTGAAGGTTCTCATTCTTCCACTGTCTCTGTAACTTCTGGGGTCCCACAAGGCACTGTCCTGGGTCCCCCACTTTTCCTTTCATACATAAATGACCTCCCACTATCGCTTACTTCTACTACTAGACTTTCCGCAGATGATAGCTTAGTTTATAGACCAATTGCTAATAGGGACGATTGCCTTCGACTACAGGATGACTTAACTGCGCTTGAAGAGTGGGAAGCCATGTGGCAGATGACATTTAGACCGGACAAAACCATATCCGTTTCACCCGTTCAAATAAAATCATCCCATTCTCCTACAAACTCCATAGCACATTTTTGGATACTGTTCCCTCCCACAAATATTTGGGGGTCCACATCTCAGCGGACATGAGGTGGACCACTCACGTTAGCAGCGTCAGAGCAAAGACTAATAGGGCCCTGGGCTTCCTGCGCAGGAATCTCACCAAGTGTAACACAAACATCAAAATTCTAGCATTTAAAACACTTGTTCGGCCACACTTAGAATACGCGACACCGTCTGGGATCCACACACTCAAAAAAAAATAAAAAAAATTAGAGGCCATACAAAACAAAGCTACAAGATGGATCAGACGTGATTACAGACACACTACATCTGTCACTTTGCTCAAACAAGACATTAAACTCGACCCACTTGCAACAAGAAGACAAATGCACAGACAACAGATGTTATATAAAATCACCAACAACTTAGTAGACATAGACAAAGATATATATTTACACCCTACAAGTATACGATTTACGAGACGCAGCCACAACCTAAAATACCACACATATCAGGCAAGCACGGACATATTTAGACAAAACAAAAATTCCCCCGCAGCATCCAAGAGTGGAATCACCTCCCATCTAATGTAGTTAATAGCCCCACCCTTGATACATTTAGAACTAGGATCACCAATCATTACATCCCTAATCCTGATCCTGTCCCCAACCATTAGTCCTAAAAAGCACAACCCCCGCATATCATGCCGCCCGAGAGCGGCCCTCTGCGGGTCCCTCAACGTAAACGTAGATGTAAACATAAAAAATTGTAAATATATCGCTATGAATCACTCTAATCAAATGTAGCTTTTTCGGCGAACATCCCCCCCCCGCTTTCTCTCTCTCTCTCTCTCTCTCTTTTTTTTTTTTTTTTTTTTCAAATTTAGCAAAGCTAATACTTGACTCTGCATATGATACATTGCATTCATTCATTAGAAGCTCGGAATACATGCAATTGGTGAGGTCCAGAAGTAGCCCTTAACTGGGTGAGAGCGAAAGAAGGGAGGGTGGGTGTAGTTCTGGGGTCGGAGAGAAAATGGGAGGTGGGAGGATTTCGGTGGGGGTATGGTAACACCAAGGAGAGAAGGTGCAGGGGATACCTCTCTATCGTGCAGTACTACGAACGCGTTAGTCCAGGGAAACTGACACTAATTAATCCGCCCTCTTCTGGAATACTGCGTTCAATGCTGGTGCCCTTATTACCAAAAAGATATAAACAAGCTAGAACGAGTTCAACGTAGAGTTACCAAAATGATACCTAGCCTAAAGAACAAACCATACGAAGAGCGTCTTAGAGAATTAAATCTATTTCCTTTAACCCAGCGCAGATTAAGAGGTGACTTAATTCAAGTGTTCAAAATCATCAAAGGCATCGACAATATGAACTGTAGTAAGTACTTCACTATCGACCATTCTAATTACACGCGGGGAAACGGTTGCAAAATTATTGGTAAATCTTTTAACTCACACGAATCTAAGAATTTCTTCTTCAATAGAGTTGTCAATTTGTGGAATGGGCTTCCCCGAGACGTTATAGACTGCAGCACCGTTGATTCATTTAAATTCCGCCTAGACAAATATCTCGCATCAAACCCGCGACTGACTGCGTTGTAAATGAATAACTTGATTTTATCCTCCCCTCAGTTACTAACCCCTATGTCCCCTACTAACTTCCTAGTCCTGCCACGGACATTAGTTCCAGGGCAGTAGTTCCCTTTCCAATGTTCCCCTACCCACTCTAAACCACTGTTTGGACACTTGATCCTCAGTGTTTTGGAGGACAAGCAGCCTAGAAGGGTCACTAGATCTGTTGTTGCTGGATTTCCTTTGTATTCCTTTTTACTCCTTTATACTACCAAGGATCCTTCATAAACTGCACACAATCGTTTAAATATAGCTAGATTATAATTAAAAAGCCGTCGCTGGTACAGTAGAGGTTAAAGAGTTCAAGCAAACTAAACAAAATCAAAGGGATAAATAGCCTAACCAAAGCAACAACAGCATAGAAGAAAAAGTATAAATCAAAGTAAAAGGAAAAGTAAAAATGAACGAAAATGAAAGAACTTTGAAAGTAACCCAAAAACAAACTCCAAACGCCAAATCCAATTACTAGGAGCCAAAATAGTTATTACTACAATTAAACCGTTAAAAGTGAATGTCAATCCAAAGAATAATATGAAGAGTGAACTTGTAAACCAAGAGAATAAAAATGAAAGCAAACATTAACCAAAAGCTCCAAACCTAATAAAAACATCTACACATTTTGATTTTTAAGTGAAATCCAAAAACATGCAGCAAAAAGACAAAACTAAATAAATATATAAATAAAATAAAATGAAATAAGTTATCAAAATCCAATTGCAAGACCAAATTTATGGGCGTATTTGTTTGCCCATTTATGTAACCTTTTAATATTGTTTTTGTTTCTTCCGTAGATCTCCATCAAGCGTATAAAAAAACCCGCCCAAGACCCTCTTTCAAGATAAATTTGTAAAACATTTTATAGAAACATGTCCCGGCCGAAGGCCGATTCCTCTTAAATTACAGGTTCGCTATCGCTCGCCAGGAAAACAAAAACACACCTAAATTACACGAAAAGTCTTCATAATGACAAATAAATGGAACGAAAGGGCTTATAATCGCCAAACTAATGGGCCGAACATCTTGATATAGGTCTTAGCATGAGGAAGAATGGCGACCACAAAACGACCCATCTCCCCTTAATCACATACTTGAAGTTAGCGCTATAAACATTATTATCAACCTGCCACCAGGATTATGTTCAACGCAACATGACAACTCCGAGACATGATCTGGAAATACAAGACATCCAGGTGACAATCTTTATAACCAAAGAAAGACCAAACTTTAAACTACAACACAAACATTAGCAGCGACTTACCTTTCCAACTCCTCAACTCCTCTAGTCTCCAATGCTGGTTCAGTGAACAGTTTGTGAAAATAGGACTTCAGAGGCTATCATTCCCGTTGAATTATTTGGCCAGCACAATGTATGTCCATTAGTAGTTTAAATAGGACTTCAGAGGCTATCAACCCTTCTGGATTATTAAGCCAGCACACTGTAAGTCAAGAATAACGTCAGGACTGGAACCACTTTTGGAGAACCCCAGTCCCTTGAGTACTGTTGTCCGCCCTTCACTGGCCGCTCCTCAGTCCTCATTGGTCCCCGCCCCTCACCTCACCCACCAACTCTGAGGCTTCGAGACAACATGGAGCGCAGTTATTGACGATCCGAAACCCCGTACTTGTGAACCATTTGGCTTAAGATGGGATTGGCTGGTTTTTCTGGCCCACTTCTCCCTCATGTTTAGCATATTAGTTTTGAGAATTTTAAACGTTCGTTCCGAACGTTAGTTTGGCTATTTTGAGACCTTTCGCCTCATTTCTTTGTCATTATTAAGACGTTTTGTGCAATTCAAGTGTCGATTTTTTTCTTGTTGAGCGGTAGCGAACCTGTAGTTTTAGAAGGAACCGGCCTTTGGCCAGGAAATTTTTCTTCCGAAAAATTTACAATTTTATGTTGAATGGTACTTGAAAAGTAGACAGAATGGATAAAAAACACTATCTGAGGAAGAGCACTTCATTGACAACGTTTCGCAGATAGCTTCATCTGGTGATGAAGCTATCTGTGAAACTAAAAAATAATTTAATAAGTAAATAATTATATAAACCAAAAAATATGCACTGCCCCCTTAATTACTCTCCGGAACCCCGTACTAGTGAACCATTTGGCCTAAGGTTATATTTTGTTACAGTCACATTACAGTTTACTTAACTATATTATATGTTGTATTCTTCCAAGTGAATACTGTAATGTGGGAATTATTTCATGCCTCATATTAATTTTGGTTCCTGCCCTTTAAGGGGAGGTGTTTAGTGTATTCCCTAGACCTCCATCAAACTTTAAATTACACCCCCTAGACCCCCTTTCAAGATAAATTTGTAAATTTTGCGGTAGAAAAATTTCCCGGCCAAAGGTCGGTTCCTCTTAAATTTCAGGCTTGCTGTCGCTCGCCAGGAAAAAATCGACACCTGAATGGCACGAAAGGTCTTAATATGGGGTGAAAGTTCTTAATATCGCTAAACTAATGGGGCAAAGGTTTTATAATATCAAAAGCAATGGGGCTACACATGAGGGAGAAAGAGGTTCAGAAAAAAATCCCTCAAGTGGAGATCTCCCCTTAAAGTATCCACATACCCCTGAAGGGTTCGAAACAACTTCCACAGTTATTGGATATCTGAAGCGGCGAAACTATGAATGATTATTACATTTTACTATACTATTAACAGTAGCGCAAGGAACTGCTCTGAAAATAGAGGCTAGCCGTATTATATTGAATTATCGAGTAATTGAATATTAGGTCATAACAAGCACTTGTCAGTAAATTGGTACTGCCTTGATGGTGTAATGGTTAGAGTGTTTAAAATGTGTATGTGGTAACCCAGGTTCGAATCCCGGTGGATCACATGCTTGCTTTCATTAATTTATTTGGAAGGTGTTTGGTTTTGAAGTGAAATTAAAGAAAATAGATTAATTGAAAGTGAACCCTCGACACGAAAAGGAAACTCCCTCCGTACTTTATGTCAAGGGAGGAGAGAGGAGGTGTAAGGGCGTGTGTGTGTGGGGGGGGGGGGGGGAGGATAGGAGGAGAAGCGGGTGGTGGGAGGATAGAGGTAGGGGAGGGAAGGACGAAGGCTGGAAGAGAGGTGGAGGGAGGGATATTATTTTTATCATCGTTCTTAACACCCATAACTTCCCGAATTAAATAAATGAAAACATATGATTGGAACCTAGGATATCACATACAGAACTTGCACACTCTAACCATTACACCATCAAAACAGTGGGATTAGAGAAGAGGGGATCGGCGAGGATAGAAGTGTTAGAGGATAGGGGGTCGGCGAGGATAGAAGTGTTAGAGGATAGGGGGCTGGAGGTTTGAGAGAAGAGGGGGTCGGCGAGGATAGAAGTGTTAGAGGATAGGGGGCTGGAGGTTTGAGAGAAGAGGAGGTCGGCGAGGATAGAAGTGTTAGAGGATAGGGGGATGAAGGTTTGAGAGAAGAGGGGTCGGCGAGGATAGAAGTGTTAGAGGATAGGGGGCTGGAGGTTTGAGAGAAGAGAGGGTCGGCGAGGATAGAAGTGTTAGAGGATAGGGGGATGGAGGTTTGAGAGAAGAAGGGGTCGGCGAGGATAGAAGTGTTAGAGGATAGGGGGCTGGAGGTTTGAGAGAAGAGGGGGTCGGCGAGGATAGAAGTGTTAGAGGATAGGGGGATGGAGGTTTGAGAGAAGAGGGGGTCGGCGAGGATAGAAGTGTTAGAGGATAGGGGGCTGGAGGTTTGAGAGAAGAGGGGGTCGGCGAGGATAGAAGTGTTAGAGGATAGGGGGCTGGAGGTTTGAGAGAAGAGGGGGTCGGCGAGGATAGAAGTGTTAGAGGATAGGGGGCTGGAGGTTTGAGAGAAGAGGAGGTCGGCGAGGATAGAAGTGTTAGAGGATAGGGGGATGGAGGTTTGAGAGAAGAGGGGGTCGGCGAGGATAGAAGTGTTAGAGGATAGGTGGATTGAGGTTTGAGAGAAGAGGGGGTCGGCGAGGATAGAAGTGTTAGAGGATAGGGGGATGGAGGTTTGAGAGAAGAAGGGGTCGGCGAGGATAGAAGTGTTAGAGGATAGGGGGATGGAGGTTTGAGAGAAGAGGGGGTCGGCGAGGATAGAAGTGTTAGAGGATAGGGGGATGGAGGTTTGAGAGAAGAGGGGGTCGGCGAGGATAGAAGTGTTAGAGGATAGGGGGATGGAGGTTTGAGAGAAGAAGGGGTCGGCGAGGATAGAAGTGTTAGAGGATAGGGGGCTGGAGGTTTGAGAGAAGAGGGGGTCGGCGAGGATAGAAGTGTTAGAGGATAGGGGGATGGAGGTTTGAGAGAAGAGGGGGTCGGCGAGGATAGAAGTGTTAAAGGATAGGGGGATGGAGGTTTGAGAGAAGAAGGGATACATTATATAAAGAATATGAAGCAATAAGGGAACAAATATTTTACAATTTTTATCCGTCAATGTATACATTCCTTCTCTTTCTTAGTTCGTACCATTCCTTCTTTGTACATACAAGAGGAGGCTAGACATCCATTTTGAAGAGGTTGAAGTAATATAAGTAAAGACATTAAAATATTAGGCTAAGCATCAGTAGAATACATTATTTCTCGACTTCGTTCTTTACTATGAATTTCCAGGTTGCAATGTTCTCATTCTGCTGGGTGTCTGGTTTCTCCAACTAAATTACATGCCGACCCGAAGTCAGAGAGATTGGTGGGTGGGGGGAGAGCCTCCTGCTTTGCTATCTTTACCTTCCACTTTGTAGCAAATTATATGTTAGAATTAAATCCGGACTGCTAAGTAAGGACTGCGAGGTCTGTGCACTCTGTGTATCAATGTAACTCTGTCCGCTCTTCATTGTTCACCACTTCCTTGTATTAATCTGACCCCCCCACCACCCTACCCCACACCACCACCCTACCCCTCCCCACCACCACCAATCTCTCTCTCTCTATCCCTACCACCACCACCGCCCTACCAATCTCTCTCCCCACCACCCCCTCCCTCTCTTCTCTCTCTCTCTCTCTCTATCCCTACCCCCCCCCCCCCCCTACCAATCCCTCTCCCCCCCACCCCCTCCCTCTCTCTCTCTATCCCTACCACCACCACCCCCCTACCCATCTCTCTCCCCACCACCCCCTCTCTCTCTTCTCTCTCTCTCTTTCCCTACCACCACCACCACCCTACCAATCTCTCTCCCCACCACCCCCTCCCTCTCTTCTCTCTCTCTGTCTCTCTCTATCCCTACCACCACCACCGCCCTACCAATCTCTCTCCCCACCACCCCCTCCCTCTCTTCTCTCTCTCTCTATCCCTACCACCACCACCACCCTACCAATCTCTCTCCCCGCCACCCCCTCTCTTCTCTCTCTCTCTATCCCTACCACCACCACCGCCCTACCAATCTCTCTCTCCCCACCACCCCCTCTCTCTCTCTCTCACCCTTCTTGATCCATTACTTAGGGAGCCAGTAATTCCCCGGCCGTACAGGTCCATAATTTCACTGCCCCAGCTACCCAATATAACCAACCTAAGCAGTATATAACCTTAAGGGGAGGCAGACCGTTTTTCTGGACTCCTTCTCCCTTATGTTTAGCCCCACTAGTTTTGAGATTTTAAGACGTTGGTTCCATTAGTTTGGGGATTTTATGACATTTCGACCCATTTCGTTGTCAATTTTAAGACCTTTCGTGCCATTTAGGTGTCGATTATTTCCTGGCGAGCGAAAGCGAGGAACCGGCCTTCGGCCGGGAAATTTGTCGACCGAAAAATATACACATTTATCTTGAAGGGGGGGTCTAGGGGGTGTTTTTCTAAGCTTGATGGAGGTCTAGGGAGGAAACTAAAAAAATATATGAATAAATGAATTAATAGACCAAACCAACGGTCAGTCTCCCATTAACCCCTTCTGTACCGGAGACGTCTTATATATTTGAGTGTAGCTATAGTTAGACTATTTTGTGAAGCCCGAGCAGAACGTCTACCAATGAAAAGGCTATATACTATCTCGGTTAAGGGAGCCCACCTCGCTATTTTCTCTTTCTCTCCCTCTCTCTTTGGCTTGTATCCATTCGGCCCCATTTAGCCTACTATTTTAAGACGGTTACCCCCATCCAGGTCTCAATATTTTCCAGCGAGCCAGTATATATATATTTGTTTTGTTTTGACAGCAGTCCAGGCCAGATCTATTGTAGTCTATGATTCGTCTAATAATTGGTAGAATATGATGAAAAGGACTGAAGGGGTTAACAAGGGCTACCAGCAATTAACAGGTTTCGAACTATGTCACTTAACCCCTTTACACTACCATAGCTCCTTCTTAACCCATACAGTACCAGGGACGTCCTTTTCATCATATTCTGACAACTATTAGTCGATTTTATTCAGCTTACGAAAGACCTCTAGCAATAATAAGGCTACAAGCCATCTCGAGGAACCCTTTTGGCTACCACAGATCCTTCCTAAGCTGTAATGATGTCATATAATCATAGCTAGACTCAAATATAATACAATATCGTCTATAATACAACTATAAAGACGTGGCCGGTACAGAAGGGGTTAAGAGTGCACCTTCATAACTCGTAATGTACAGAAGGGGTTAAGAGTGCACCTTCACAACTCGTAATGTACAGAAGGGGTTAAGAGTGCACCTTCATAACTCGTAATGTACAGAAGGGGTTAAGAGTGCACCTTCATAACTCGTAATGTACAGAAGGGGTTAAGAGTGCACCTTCACAACTCGTAATGTACAGAAGGGGTTAAGAGTGCACCTTCATAACTCGTAATGTACAGAAGGGGTTAAGAGTGCACCTTCATAACTCGTAATGTACAGAAGGGGTTAAGAGTGCACCTTCATAACTCGTAATGTACAGAAGGGGTTAAGAGTGCACCTTCATAACTCGTAATGTCACAGTTTAAGGGGAGACTGACCGTTTGTTTGGTCTATTAATTAATTTATTCATATATTTGTTTAGTTTCCTCCCTAGACCTCCATCAAGCTTAGAAAAACACCCCCTAGACCTCCCTTCAAGATAAATTTGTAAATTTTTCGGTAGACAAATGTCCCGGCCGAAGGCCGGTTCCTCTTAAAATTGCAGGCTCGCTATCGCTCGCCAGGAAAAAATCGACACCTAAGTGGCACGAAAGGTCTTAAAATTGACAAGGAAATTAAGCGAAAAGTGTTAAAATCGCCAAACAAATGGGATGAACGTCTTATAATCTCAATACTAGTGGGGCTAAACATCAGGGAGAAGGGGGTCCAGAAAAACGGTCTGCCTGCCCTTAACCCACTGCAGATTATGACGCATTCTGACAGTGTATTATATGGCTATCATTAGACGAGTGTATACAGCTTAGAAAGGATCTGTGGGAATTATAAGGGTAAAGGCTATTTGCAGTTAAGGGCAGGAAGACCGTTTTTCTGGACCCCCTTCTCCCTAAAGTTTAGCCCCACTAGGTTTGAGATTATAAGACGTTCGGCCCATTAGTTTTGCGATGTTAACACCTTTTGCCCCATTTCGTTGTCAATTTTAAGACCATTCGTGCCATTTAGGTGTCGATTATTTCCTGGCGAGCGATAGCGAGCTTGCAATTTTAAGAGGAACCGGCCCTTGGCCGGAAAATTGTTCTACCGAAAAATGTACAAATTTATCTTGAAGGGGGGTCTAGGGGGTGTTTTTCTATGCGTGATAGAGGTCTAGCGAGGAAACTAAAAAAACTATACGAATACATGAATTAATAGACCAAACAAACGGCCAATCTCCCCTTAACTAAGAATAATGTCGGACAGGTTGAGAGAGAGGTATCCTGACCAGGATTCGAACCCAATCACGCTAGGTATTTTTGGGAGAGTTGGGCACCGTATCCACTCAACCATCCGCTCATGGTCGAGGTGTTATGGTGCCCAACTCTCCCAAATATACCTGGAGTGATTGGGTTCGAATCCTGGTCAGGATAGGACCTCTCTCTCTCATTTAAATTAATCTTCTGACTTCCATAATCTGAATAATATCATTAAGGAGAGATGGTTCACTTTTGGGCGATTTTTGCATGTATTCGATATGTTTCTAGTTTCCTCCCTAGACCTCCATCAAATAAAAAAAAAAAAAAAAATCCATTATATCTCCCTTCTAGATTAATTTGTAAATTTTTCGGTAGAAAAATTTCCCGGCCGAAGGCCGGTTCTTCCAAAATTACAGGCTCACTATTGTTCACCAGGGATTTTTTTTACACCTAAATAGAACGAAAGGTCTAAATATTGACGAAGAAATGGGACGAAAGGTCTTAAAATCGACTAACTAATGGGGCAAATATCTTAACATCAGAAAACTAATAAGGCTAAACATGAAGGAGAAAGTGGTCCAGAAAACCGGCCCATCCCCCCTTAACCAGTCCTTTACGACTATGAGATATGAGTGTTTTTAGAGGAAGAAATAGTACTAACTTAACGTACATAAACTACACACTAATATTTTACACCTCAATGATGCTTCACTCTGAACTGTGAATGGAGTGTTGTATAAGCTTGTCCAGATAGTGTATTCAGTCACTTGTATTAAGGGGGTTACTGATTTGTTTTTTATCTTTTTCTCCTTTTCTCTCTTTCCCTGGCTTGTATCCATTCGGCCCCATTCAGCCAACTGTTTTAAGACGTTTATCCCCATCCAGGTGACGATTTCTTCCTGGCGAGCGATAGCGAGCCAGCATTATATGGAGAAATCCGGCTTCCCCGGAGAAATTTTTCTACCGAAAAATGTACAAATATACCTTGCTGTCAAAACAAAAATATGTATATGCTGGCTCGCTACCGCTCGCCAGGAAAATATTGACACCTGGATGGGGGTAAACGTCTTAAAACAGTAGGCAAAATGGGGCCGAATGGATACAAGCCAAAGAGAGAGGGAGAGAAAGATAAAAAAACAGCGAGGTGGGCTCCCTTGAGGTGAGATGTTTTTTTTTTTTTTTTTTTTTTTTAGTATTTAATATGCTTATTATTTGTTTAATTTCCTACCTAGAACTCCATCAAATTTAAATAAAACAGCCATTAGGTCCCCCTTCTAGATTAATGTGTAAATTATTTGGTAGACAAATATCCCGGCTGAAGGAGGGTTCTTCCAAAATTACAGGCTCACCATCATTCGCCAGGAAAAAAAATGAAACCTAAATAGCAGGAAAGGTCTTAATATTGACAAATAAATGGGGCGACAAGTCTTCAAATCGACAAACTAATGGGGCAAACATCTTAAAATCTCAAAACTAATGGGGTTAAACATAAGGGAGAAAGGGAATCAGAAAAACAACCCATCTCCCCTTATATAAGCTTATAAGCCCATAATATATTAGGTTGGTCCATATTACCGTATAGGTCTACTGAGCGCTATTGACATACAATTATGACGTGGAATCCGATGCTAGTGAGCCTTAAAAAGGGGAGATGGTACGTTTTTCTGGTCCCCTTTCTCCCTCAGGTTTAGCCCCATTAGTTTTAATATTATAAGCGTTTGTAACATTAGTTTGGCGATTTTAAGATCTGTCGCCCCATTTTATTGCCATTATTAAGACTTTTCATGCAATTTAGGTGTCGATTTTTTCCTGGCGAGCGATAGCGAGCCTGTAATTTAAGAGTAACCGGCCTTTGGCCGGGACATTCTTATATCGAAAAATAAACAAATTTATCTTGAAGGGGGGTCTTGGGGATGTTTTGTAAAGCCTGATGGAGGTCTAGGGAAGAAACTAACAAAAATACAAAATAAATACACAAATAAGCAAATAAATACGGCCATCCCCCCTTAAGGTAATTCCCTATGATTCTGGTTGCTGCAACTACCTGGAGGTCCTGTGATTTATACCTTCCAGTCTATGTCATCACCTTCCACAATCCCTCAACTACCTGGAGGTCCTGTGATTTATACCTTCCAGTCTATGTCATCACCTTCCACAATCCCTCAACCACCTGGAGGTCCTGTGATTTATACCTTCCAGTCTATGTCATCACCTTCCACAATCCCTCAACTACCTGGAGGTCCTGTGATTTATACTTTCGAGTCTATGTCATCACCTTCCACAATCCGTCAACTACCTGGAGGTCCTGTGATTTATACCTTCCAGTCTATGTCATCACCTTCCACAATCCCTCAACTACCTGGAGGTCCTGTGATTTATACCTTCGAGTCTATGTCATCACCTTCCACAATCCGTCAACTACCTGGAGGTCCTGTGATTTATACCTTCGAGTCTATGTCATCACCTTCCACAATCCGTCAACTTACACGATGACTGAGCAACAAACACTGTAGGTATTTGGAGTGGATATTCTTTGTTCGGGCCCACATCACATCCAGGTGTATTTCGAGGTCTCCTCAGTATTTTGGAGAGATTGTAGGCACCTATCGAGCAGGGTAGTG
Organism: Paralithodes platypus; assembly: GCA_032716605.1. Classification (NCBI taxonomy): domain Eukaryota; kingdom Metazoa; phylum Arthropoda; class Malacostraca; order Decapoda; family Lithodidae; genus Paralithodes; species Paralithodes platypus. The sequence goes on from CM064541.1 coordinate 20,797,694, forward strand.
CCACATAGGCATATGTTAAGGAGTTACTGGAACTTCTGGTTCATTTGCCTGGCTTCCCCCACTGTTTCTATTTCTGCCTCACCTACACAGAGAGTAATCCAGCTTACTCCTGCAAACACTTCCTTCTCCTATTCATTTCACTATACTTAACAAGCACACCATACTTCTTTCCAACACTCCTAAAATTCCTCTAATGTTCCTTGATTTTGATTCTTTGTCACTCCTTCACCCTTGGGGGGACACTTGTTACAGGCAGCTTTTTCTGTTGTCTCCTTCATGCACTTAGGGAAAACAAATTTATTATGTAGTTACTGGAGATAGTGGTTGTTTCTTCATCGAGGATTTATCTCTTTACTTAGCTATGTCCTCTTTGAACTCGTTCCACGTTAAACCAAACTTTTGGTCCTTTCATACACTCAACCTGTATCAAGTTAACATTCTAACTTAATGTGACCTAATTACAAATACACAGTAGTGTTTATTTTAAGAGACAATAGAGGAAGGAAAAACAGAGACAAAACAAAAATGGTCCATGTGCCTAAACGCATCCTCCATTCATAAAATGTTTGTAACAATTGGACTTAAACTTGTGTAGGTTATATATTAGTGGAAAGCAACTCCAAGGAGGTTAATTCCAGAGAGTAGAAGTTCTGGGAATAAATTAATTTTAATAAGCGGAAGTTCTACATTATGGAGGAAAGAGTGTGAATTCATGGGTATTTCCAGCTGCCTTAGTTCTGTGGGGAAAGATGCAGAGAAGTGGTACAATTGAATCAAGTTCTTCAAAACATTTACCGTGAAAATATCTGTAGAGTAATGCAAGGGATGCAACACCTCTTTGTATAAGTAATGGAGGAAGATCCTGCTTGATTACTGGGTTATTATAATTGTTTTTGTTTTCGTCCAACTGCCTCAATGCAACCACTCCAAGGGTGAACAGTATTCCATCTGAGAATGAGCATGACTTTTATATATAATGGCTAACTACTCGCCAGTGAAGATTTCTCGAAATCTGTATAGATGTCCCATTTTCTTAGAGGCATTTTTAGCAATGCATCTAACATGAAGTCCAGCTCAGACTGGCATTCAATGTTACACCAAGGATATCAATACTACAGGAGGTGGGAATATTTACATCATTCAACATATGTGGGAGTCAGAAAGATTCTGTCTGTTAGAAAACTATATATACATGGTTTCTGTGCATTAAGGAAACTATATATTTTTTCCCCGTTCATTGATTTTAGATAGGTCCTGGTTCAGATAAATTGCAGTTTTTAATTTGGTATTTATAATACCAGGCTGTGTGTTGGTATTGCTTAAGCTGGCAATGGATGAAATATGTGTTGGTTGAAATTATCAAGTGGTTGGGTTGGGTTATCATCGTTGGCACCTGATCACCAATATCACGACAATGTCAACAAACCTTTGCTTTGACCAGGGGCAACCACAATTAGCCACGACCCATCATCTGCAGATATCACCTTTTGCTCCCCAGAATTCGCCCCCACAACATCCTGGAGGGTGGTCAGAACCTTAGGCTCAGACCACCTCCCGATCATTATCACCACCAAAACAAGACTCACCCCAGCTAGCCACAGACACACTTACACTAACTATAAAAGAGCTAACTGGGAAGCTTTCACAAATGAGACAGAACAACACTTTGAAACCTTAAACAGTACACCCATCACTAACATCAACAATGCTGTACACACATTTAACACGACCATCCAAAACGCCAACAAGAAACACATTCCAAGAGGTAACAGAAAAAACCACAACCCCAACTTCTCACCAGAAATTCAAAACCTCATCATACAACGCGACACACTGAAACACTCCCCAGCACCCCACACACAAGACATCACACAACAAATCCAAGCACTCAACACCCAGATTAACAACAAAATACAAGAACAACAAACACTAAATTGGAATCACTTCCTACAAACACTCGATCACAAAACAAACCCCAAAAAACTCTACAAAACACTAAGCAGCATCACACTTTCCAACAGCAACACAACACAATCACATGCTGCAATCACAACAACAGATTTTACTCCTTCATGTAAACAACAAGCAAACACTCTCATTAATCACTTCTCTCATGTCACCACCTGAAGCCCCATAAAGATGACCGACGTGTCATCCGGCGAAAGAGACAATTCCCCACAGACCCTGACTATGCACCCTTCACCAACTACCAGACAAAGCACATCATCAACAATCTCAAGCACTCACCCGCCTGTGCCCTAGGCAACATAAGCAACATACACCTCAGACACCTGGGACCACAAGGCATACAAGCACTCACTAACATATCAAACTACAGTTATTCACACAACACAATACCAGACATCTGGAAGCATGGTATCATCATCACATTCCCCAAACCCAACATAGACCCCACGCTACCCTCCTCACACCACCCTATCACACTCCTATGCACCCCCTCCAAAGTCGTAGAACGCCTTGTACTACAACTGATTGCACACGCCTTACCCCTAGCTCCAACACAACATGGCTTCAGGCCACTGCACTCCACAAATACTTTTCTTACAGACCTTACACAAAGAGCTTTTGATGGCAGCAACTCGGCCAGACCACCACACAGATCACTACTTGCCACACTCGACATTAATAAAGCCTTCGATGCCATCCCCAGCCACAACCTAACAAACATGCACAACAACACAAAAAGGTGGCTGGCCAACTTCCTAGCAGGCAGATGTGCACACGTATCTTTTGCCGGTCAGTTATCTAGCATCAGAAATTTCCTAAACGAAGTCCCGCAAGAATCCGTCCTGTCGCCCGCACTCTTCAATCTAGACATGCATGATATAAATGCACCCAATACACCTCAAATAAACTTAGCCTCCTACGCAGACGACATAACACTCACATGCACACCCAAAGCCCCAGACACTGCAACAAGTCTCCTTCAACCCTATCTCAACACATTACATGACTGGTGCCCTACAAACAGAGTCAATTTAGCCCCAACCAAATCCACAGCAACCCTCCTCACAAGCTGGACAGGAGATCACGCATACTTCCCGCAACTCACCATAAACAACACACCCATAAAACACACACACTCACCCAAAATCCTTGGAGTAACATATGATACTCAAATGACATTCAAACAGCACACCACAAACGTGAAAAAGAAACTGACACCCAGACTTAACGCCCTCAGGTCACTTGCCCACACACAATTTGGACACAACAAAGAAACCACCACCACAGTTTACAAACAATACATAAGATCAGTGATGGAATACGCAAGTCCGGCCTGGGCTTCTAACCTGGCTGAAACACATCATAAGACCTTACAGACTATTCAAAATAAAGCCCTAAATATCATCACAGGCTGCACAGCTACTACACCTACAGATCACCTACATCAAGAAACCAAAGTCTTCAAAGTCAAAGACCATCTGGACATGAGAGGCAATCAATTCCTGGCAGCAGCCTCCACGAACTAACACCACCCACTACACTACATGGCAACACCCCACAGAATACCAAGAAATATCAAAACAACACCCAGCACACGCTATCACACACAAATACTATCTTCTCTCCCTCCCTGCACACCCCAAACCAGCTTCCAGAAGCACATCCATACTCATATCTCTGGCCGTTCCATCCACTCACTCATAGACAACACGCAGCTGCAGGCACGACCTCCCGAAATCCATCCTTCTGAATCCTCCCTTCCTCGCGAGGACAGAGTTCACCTGGCCAGGCTGAGATGCAGACACCATCCAGCTCTTCAGAGCTATCAGAAGAGACTGGATGACTCCGTCGTCGACACCTGCCCCGGTTGTTACATAGCACCCCATACCATTAAACACATCATAGAAGACTGCATTTCACACAACCACTTACACCAACAACACAATCTACACTCCTTGAGAGCTCTGTGGGAAAGCCCGACCGTGGCCATGGCCTTCCTTAGGGACTTGGGGCTGTTTGGCCAGGCAGCTTAGGGAACAACAACAACAATTAGCCATTGTGTATGTCAGTGCCAACATTTCTTCTCTATGATTCAGCTAAGTCTCCTCCACAAGGGCTTTCAACTTTAAATAAGTCATTGAAAACCTTGAAGTTTTAAAATTTCACTTTTGCCACTAAATTACAACGCATCATTCGACTGGCCAGGTTGATGAAAACATTTACATCCGAATAACCAAACCATTTTCTCAAGAGTCAAGCTTTGTTTCTGCCACGAGGGTGTTGGTCTTAATGGGGTGAGTGTAATCCTTGAAGGAGTGTTGGTGACTTAAGTGGTGGTGGAGGTGGTGGTTGCTGCCGCGCGATGCCTCCACCTGCTCCACCGTGGTATGGGTCCAGAAGGTGGAGGGAAGGTCGTGGGAGGAGGAGGGGGGCGGCAGGGGCTTCTGTTTGGCTATGGTGGTGGTGCCCTCTCGTCCTGACCTGCGGAGAAACAAGTTGAATGTTAAGGGGGGATGGGCCGGTTTTCTGGACCACTTTCTCCCTCATGCTTAGCCCCATTAGTTTTCAGATGTTAAGATGTTTGCCCCATTAGTTAGTCGATTTTAAGACCTTTCGCCCCATTTCTTCGTCAATATTTAGACCTTTCGTGCTATTTAGGAGTTGATTTTTTCCCTGGCGAACGATAGTGAGCCTGTAATGTTAGAAGAACCAGCCTTCGGCCGGGAAATTTTTCTACCGAAAAATGTACAAATTAAACTAGAAGGGGGATCTAATGGATGTGTTTTTTAAATTTGATGGAGGTCTAGGGAGGAAACTAGAAAAATAACGAATACATGCAAAAACCACCCACAAAGTGAACCAATTCCCCTTAAGGGGGGATGGACGTATTTATTTCCTCATTTATGTATTTTTTTATTCTTATTTTTAGTTCCCTCCCTCGTCCTCCATCAAACTTTAAGAAACACCCCTTAGACCCCCTTTCAAGATTTTTTTTTAAATTTTTCGGTAGCGGTTCCTTCAAAAATTACAGGCTCGCTATTGCTCGCCAGGAAGATATCAACACCTAAATTGCACGAAAGGTCTTTATATTGACAAAGATATTGGGCGATATGTCTTAAAATTTGAAAAATAATGGAGCTAAATATGTGGAAGAAGGGGTACCAGAAAAACGACCCATCTCCCCTTAACCCATCCAATCCCAGCGACGGTTACTAGCCGTCAGTAGATAAGTCACTCCCCAGTCCCAGCGACGGCTAGGAGCCGTCAGTAATGTACTTTCTTTGTAACTGCCTGTACAAGGCTGTACCTGGTACCACGACCGTTTGAGCACTGCTCTCGATATGGCAACACTTCTCAGCTTATATAAGACCCACTGAAGGGTGGGAGATCCAGTCATGCTTAATCTCTTGAGGTGGAAAGTTGTTCTATCTTGCCATTTTGGCTACAGCGCTTGGGACTGCAGGGGACTTTTATTGCTGTATCTTACGGTAGAGTACGTGTTAACCATATGTTCTAGTATAATAATAATGTGTAGAGAAACAAGTAGAAGATGAATGCATGAATGTTAACTAATTATATATTCTTACAAAATAATATGTGCAGCAACAAGTAGAAGCTGAATGCATGAATGTTAACTAATTATATATTCTTACAAAATAATATGTATAGCAACAAGTTGAAGCTGAATGCATGAATGTTAACTAATTATATATTCTTACAAAATAATATGTGCAGCAACAAGTTGAAGATGAATGCATGAATGTTAACTAATTATATATTCTTACAAAATAATATGTGCAGCAACAAGTTGAAGATGAATGCATGAATGTTAACTAATTATATATTCTTACAAAATAATATGTGCAGCAACAAGTTGAAGCTGAATGCATGAATGTTAACTAATTATATATTCTTACAAAATAATATGTGCAGCAACAAGTTGAAGATGAATGCATGAATGTTAACTAATTATATATTCTTACAAAATAATATGTGCAGCAACAAGTTGAAGATGAATGCATGAATGTTAACTAATTATATATTCTTACAAAATAATATGTGCAGCAACAAGTTGAAGCTGAATGCATGAATGTTAACTAATTATATTCTTACAAAATAATATGTGCAGCAACAAGTTGAAGCTGAATGCATGAATGTTAACTAATTATATATTCTTACAAAATAATATGTGCAGCAACAAGTTGAAGATGAATGCATGAATGTTAACTAATTATATTCTTACAAAATAATATGTGCAGCAACAAGTTGAAGATGAATGCATGAATGTTAACTAATTATATATTCTTACAAAATAATATGTGCAGCAACAAGTTGAAGCTGAATGCATGAATGTTAACTAATTATATATTCTTACAAAATAATATGTGCAGCAACAAGTTGAAGATGAATGCATGAATGTTAACTAATTATATATTCTTACAAAATAATATGTGCAGCAACAAGTTGAAGATGAATGCATGAATGTTAACTAATTATATATTCTTACAAAATAATATGTGCAGCAACAAGTTGAAGATGAATGCATGAATGTTCACCATATATTCTTGTATACTATTAATTAGTCAGTCGCGATTCAAACATGCTGACGGAATAGTTTTAAATCTTTCCTTTAACTCGCAAAGACCGATTCAGTGATTTTCTTCACTCGATGCTCGGTTAGATGGGACTCGTCAGCCTTGGTCGGCAATCCGCTTAGGGGAGTAAGCCTATTACAAATCCGTACTTCTTACCTGAGGGTGAAACAGGTTGATGGATGGACTAGCCACCCACCATTGTTGACAAATAGTGCTAAAATGATACATAGAGAGCCTCGGAGTCAGACGGACCCCAAGTTGAGTGGTCAGTCCTCTACGGTATAGGAAGACATATATAATAACGTCTTAGATATGAAGAATGTTATATATTTACTTATAAGCATAATTTAACCCCTTGAGGATTTTGACGTGCTTCTGATAATATATCTGGCTATTTGTAGGTGATTATATTCAGATTCTGAAGTGTATATGGAAGTCGGAGAGTTATAGAGATAATCTTTACCCTTTTGATTCCCACAGCTCCTCCCTAAGCTGCATAAAACCGTCTAATGATGGCCAGGATAAACTGTCAAAATGCGTCATAATCCTCAACGGGTTAAAGTTTATGTAAATGGTACGCCTCATAAATCGTAGATAATTAAGGGCGGCTCAAACTTAATATAACTTAACAAATGTCTTCATTACGCTAAAGTTAAGGGAACATTTTCGATTAGGGTTATCTGGACCTCCATTAGTTTTGACATTTTAAGAATTTAGCCCCATTAGTTTGACGATTGTATGACCTTATGGCCAATTTCTTTGTTAACAGTAAAGGTGAATTCCAGGGATGCTAGTTTTAAAAATAGTTTGAGAGTCGGGAAGAACATAATACTATAAATACACGTTAATGTGTATATAGTCAATTATCCATCTATTGCACCCAAACAACAGAGAGTAACTGAATTATTAGGCTCATTGGTACCGGCTTTGACACCTTCTGTACCAGCGACGAGTTTTTATTTTATCCTAACTATTTTTAGAGGATTGTGTGCAGTTTAAGAAGGATCTGTGGTAGTGAAAAGGATTGGGTTACATAGTTCGAAGGCAGTTAATCGCTGGAGGGGGTAGGGATATATATTTTTGGTCTATATATTGATTCATTCATGTATTTCCTCATGTATTTCTTGTATTTCCTCGCTAGACTTAGATCAACCTTTAAAAGAAAACACCCCCCTAGACCGCGTTTCAAGATAAATTTGTAAATTTTTCGGTAGAACAATATCCCAGCCGAAGGCCGCTTCCTCTTAAAATTACAGGCTCGCTATCGCTCTCCATGAAATAAATACACACTATTTTTTTTTTTTTTTTATTTTATATTCCAACTGCTTCCTCTCGGGCATAGGCTGAGAGCCTGCACACTCTACCGCTCAACACGGTGAGGCCCGTGAGGTCTTGTTCCAGTCTAGGGAGTGAGACATGTGAAGCACCTATTCACTGCTTGAACCAAACTCCATCGCTGAAGCTGCTTTGCCTCTGTGCTTCACAGTTTCATCCCCCAGACTCGGACCCTCACTTATAGAACGCCACCTATTGAGCAATTAACTCACTAGGCATTGCCCCCCTGTAGCATATTTTGAATATGGTAATATTCATACAGTGCTATTTAATCAGGGAACAATGAGGGTATTTTGCTTTCGTATTTCGGTGTGCTGTGGTAATGCACTGAAACTAGGTACAGCACAAATTCCATCCCAATAATATCTTCCCATTGACATATTAAGGATTCGAACACGGGTCAATTGGATTACCAGTCCAGTGGAAAGACCACTCTGCCACACCTGCCCTAGCACGAAACGTCTCAAAATGTACAACGAAATGGAGCGAAAGGTGATAAAATCACCAAACTAATGGGCCGAACGTCTTTAATTCTCAAAATGATTGAGCCTAAACTAGAGGGAGACGGGGGTCCAGAAAAACCACCATCCCCCCTTAAGCTGAATAAAATCGTCTAATAGTAGCCAGAATAAAATGAAAATGACGGCACCGATACAGGATTGGTTAACAGCTGATGAGACCTTCCTTTTCTTCCGCTTTTCCATGAGGCCATCACGGTGTAAACAAACACCCGCGACCATGGGGCTTCATGGGGGAGATTGTAGGCACCAATCGATCAGGGCTAGACCCAGGAGAGGCTATAGGCATTTGATAAGGAGTCGCTGGAACTTCTGTTTCATTTGCTTGGCCTCTCTTACTGATTTTCTTTGTGCCTCATTTACACTGAGAGTAATCCAGCTAGCTCTCACAAACACCTCCTCCTCTTATCCACTTCAAAACACTAAACATGCACACCACACTTCCTTCTTCCACACCAAACTTACAAAGGTGACGAACTCTAGCCCAGCCTCGGAGTCCCCAGGGGAAAGGACCATAAATGCCCCCACACCCGTCCGACCTTCCCCTGACGATCCCTCAATATCACCTGGACCTCGGCTTGTTACTCTTGTTACTCTTTCTATAAACTTCTGCAACATTCGCGGACTTTCCTCTAACTTTCACTCTGTTGAGCACCATCTCTCCTCCTACAAACCTGATCTTCTCTTCCTCACCGAAACTCAGGTGTCTGTAGCAACATCCAGCATCCCCTTCTCTGTATCCTCCTACTTTCTCTATCCTAGTTTCAAAGCCAAAAGCGGATGTTGTGCATATGTGCACAACAAACTCACTTGTTCTCGTGTTCCTGATTTTGATTCCTCTGTATTCTCAACTTTATGGCTCAAACTTTCCTGTCATTCTCTTACTAAATATTTTTGTGCTGCCTATCTTTCCCGCAACTCTACAGACTTTCCCAAATTCTTTGACTATCTAAACTCTACAGTGGAACACATTCTATCCATTTCTCCTTTCTCAGAAATCTCCATCTTAGGACATTTCAACGTTCACCAATGCCAATGGCTTTTCTCTCACACTACTGACCAACCTGGTGAACTAGCCTACGTTATTTCTATCCTAAATGACCTAGAGCATTTAGTTCAACAACCCACCCGTATCCCGGATCGTCTCGGAGGTCGGCCCAACATTCTTGACTTGTTTCTAACTTCTAACCCTTCTTCTCATACTGTCGATCTTTTCTCTACTTTGGGCTCCTTCGACCATAAACTTATCTCTGTCACCTGTTCTATCTCTCCAGTACGGCCACCCGATCCTCCTAGCCGGCTGTGCATGTGGCACTTTGGCGCTGCCGACTGGGAGGCTCTCCGGCAGTACTTCTTTGATTTCCCATGGAATGATTTCTGCTTCCGTGACCGGGGACCCTCGGAGAGTGTTGAACGCATTACCGAGGTAATCCTATCGGGCATGGAAGCATACATTCCATTCTCTTTCTCTCAGACTAAAGCTTGGTTTACTCATGCTTGTTCTACTGCTGTGAGCAATAAGGAGGAAGCATTCAAACGGTACCGACGGCTTCATACTCAAGAATCTCATTCTTTCTATGTTTCTGCCCAGAATCAAGCCAAATCTGTTTTTCGACTTGCCAAACACTCATCAATATTAAATGGACTGAACTATCCAACTCTAGCTCTTCCAAAGCGTTCTGCCATCTAGCCAAAATCCTCTTCAACAATTTATCTTCCTCGTCTTTGCCTCTTTTTTCCCACTCTGATGGCACAACCATCACTTCTTCCTCGGACAAAGCTGAACTCCTCGCTCAAACTTTTGCTAGAACCTCCACCTTGGATGATTCCGGTGTAGCAGGAAATTTTTCCCCCCTGACTGAAGTTCCCCCCCGGGAAAAGTAGCCTAGGCTCAATTTCCCCCCGGGAAAAGTGGCCTGGGCTGTTTTGCCCCAGGGGGGAATTTCAGACCTAGGATATTTTTCCCCCCTCTTGGCCATTTTTCCCCCCTTATATAGGAACCATTAGTTGACATAATGACTTTATTGAAGGACTGTTTAACCTAACCTAACCTAACCTAACCTAACCTAACCTAACCTAACCTAACCTAACCTAACCAAACCAACCTAACTTAACCTAAACTAAACTAAACTAAACTAAACTAAACTAAACTAAACTAAACTAAACTAAACTAAACTAAACTAAACTAAACTAAACTAAACTAAACTAAACTAAACTAAACTAAACTAAAACTAAACTAAACTAAACTAAACTAAACTAAACTAAACTAAACTAAACTAAACTAAACTAAACTAAACTAAACTAACCTAACCTAACCTAACCTAACCTAACCTAACCTAACCTAACCTAATGTTATGTTAGTAATTTTGTTGTGATGGTCGAGCCATTGTTTCATGTTTCAGTCAAGCTAAAGTCATTGATACACTTACCATATAACTGGGTGGGTGGGGGGGAATTTTGGCCAAGAGGGGGGAATAATATCCTAGGCCAAAATTCCCCCCGGGGGAAATCTATCCTGGGCCAGATTTCCCCCAGGGGGAATTTCGGACGGGGGGAAAAGCAGACTGGTACACCGGTGCTATTCCTCCCTCTCCTCCCTCCTCTTTTCTACTTATGCCTAATATCCTAATATCTTCAAAAGATGTACTTTCTACCCTCTCAGGGCTTAATACTAAGAAGGCGTACGGTGTTCCTCTCTTTTTACTAAAAAACTGTGCTTCCGTGTTGACTCCCTGCCTAGGCAAACAATTTCGTCTTTGTCTCTCCTCTAACGTCTTCCCTTCTTGCTGGAAGTTTGCTCTCATTCCACCTGTCCCAAAGAAGGGTGACCGCTCTCAAACCTCCAACTATCGTCCAATTGCTCTCATCTCTTGTATTTCTAAAGTTTTTGAAACTATTCTTACTTCCAAATTTCTTAAGCATTTTTCTTCTCATAATATACTCTCAGATCGCCAGTATGGCTTCCTTAAGGGTCGCTCTAAAAGTTATCTTCTTTCATTTCTTACTAACTCTTGGTCATCCTCCTTTCGGGACTTTGGTGAGACCTTTTCTATTGCGCTAGACATATCGAAGGCCTTCGATAGAGTCTGGCACAAATCTCAAATTTCTAAACAACCCTCCTTCGGTTTCTATCCCTCCATCTGTGCCTTTGTCTCGAACTTCCTTTCCGGTCGTTCCATAACTGCGGCTGTGGACTGCCATCTTTCACTTCCTCATCCTATCAACTCCGGTGATCCTCAGGGTTCTGTCCTATCTCCAATTATATTTCAAATTTTCATAGATGATCTTCTCAACTGTACCTTTAGTCCTATCCATTCATATGCAGACGACTCTACCTTGCACTACTCAACTAGTTTTCCAGAACTCCCCAGCCAGCAATCCCTCAACAACAAACGTAATGAAACCATACAACACTTATCTTCTAATCTAACTTCTATTTCCAATTGAGGCAGAGAAAACCTTGTTACCTTTAATGCTTCCAAAACCCAATTTCTCCATCTATCTACGCTCCATGCATTCCCAAAGGGCTATCACTTATACTTTAACAATACAAAGATCATCCCTTCATCTTCTCTCTGTATTTTCGGTGTCTCTTTTTCTTCTGATCTTTCTTGAAAGGACCATATTACCACTCCTGCTAAGGCGGCCTCCCAGAAGCTGGGTGTGCTCAACCGCCTCAAGGGGTTCTTTATCCCGGCACAACTTCCTGCTTTGTACAGGGGCACAGTGCGTCCTTGTATTGAGTATTGTTCACATGTGTGGGGAGGATCCTCTCACACAGCACATCTAGACAAAGTAGAAAGGAGGGTCTTTCGTACCATTAACTCCCGTTCACTCACCAACTCTCTGATATCTCTCTCTTCGCCGCAATGTTGCATCTCTCTCGCTGTTCTATCGCTACTACAATAATCAGCGTTCCTCCGAGCTCTCTCAATGTATACCACCTCCTCTATGTAGGGTACGTAGTACCCGTCTTGCAACACAACCCTACCTCTACTCTGTACAGCTCTCCAACTCAAGAGTGAAACGATACTCCCAATCTTTCTTCTATTCAACAGCTGAGCTCTGGAATTCTCTCCCTGAATCCAATTTTCCTTCATCCTATGAACTAAATTGTTTCAAACTCTGTGTGTCCAGACATTTTGGCTTGAACATTCCTTGATTTTGGCCCTGCCAATTTTTCAATTCTGGGGGAGGCACTTGTTACAGGCAGTTTTGCCTTTTGTCTCCTTCATCCATATAGAAAACAAAAACACTCGCGGATTGATGTTTTTTTTTTATCACAGCCCTTCAATTCAATATTGAAACTCTTTAAGAAATTACAGAGCTTGAATATTGATATTTATGGGTTGTGATCAAGAAAACATAACACTCTCCTGGATTGGTGTTTGTATTGTTTTCTTTCTGTTTTTAATCACAACCCTTTAATTCAATGTTCAAGCTCTTTAAATAATTACAGAGCTTGAATATTGAATTGAAGGTTTGTTATTAAGAAAACAAAACGATCGAACAAGGTCGTGACTATGTGTTGCCCACCAACAGAAATAATCCATTCTCGCCAACAATGAACATACGGGCCTTGTTTTGGGCGTTGTCCTGGTCTAAAGTTAGGGGGAGTAGATTCTAAGGCCTATTTCATCGTTAAGGTATATTTTTCTGTTCATTTAAATATCGCGAACCCTTGACCAGACTGTGGTGAAGCCTAATGCTCCTCAGCACACGACTAAGAGGTTTGCAGAGCCTCTATTATCGATAATTATTCTGCATAGTCTTGACAGATCCGCATTGTTGTTCTATACCCTGTTCCAAATAGGTAGGCCAGAAATCGTTAAATCTAACCTTTGTAACTCGAAAAGGGCTAAAGCTAATATGTTGTATTTTTTTTGGTCTATATTCCAACTACTCCCCCTTGGGCTTAGGCTGAGAGCTTGTACATTCAACCATACATTCAACGGTGAAGCCCGTGAGGTATCATTCCAGTCTAGGGAGTGAGACATGTGAAGCGTTTGGAGCTGCAACCAGGCCCCGCCATCTTGCCTTCGCAATATGCACGGGGCCCGGTTGCCTAACTACGGCTCCAGGCAGTCCCATCTCTGAAGCTGCTTTGCCTTATGCGCTTCACTGTCTCACCCCCTAGGCTCGGACCCCCACTGTCAGAACGCCATTTATTGAGCAATGAACTCGCTAGGCATTGCCCCCTGTAGCATATGTTGAATATGGGAATATTCATACAGTGCTATTTAATCAGGGAACAATGAGGGTATTTTTTTGTTGGCGTGTCGGTAGGTTTTGTGGTAATGCATTGATACATTGGTACAGCACAAATTCCATTCCAATAATATCTTCCCATTGATACATCAGGATTCGAAACCAAGATCATTGCATTACCAGTCCAGTGGAAATGGTAGAAATATTAGCTCGATTACTCTAGTCATTTGTAAGTTATAGAGGTTATTGTTCAAAAGTGTTGGCCTACTTATTTGGAACAATTACACACTATGACACATGACTATACTGTGGTTGCCATGGCGACCAGTTACCAATTATCGTCACATAAAATAAGTTACATAACCTGAATTTCTATGTTGTTAAAACACATTGTAGTAAGTTCTTCAGTATCTTATCCCTAAAACCAAGCAGATCACAATTAATATTGTAGTTTGAATAGGTCCTAACCCTGGTGTTCACCCTAAAGACCTTTTGTGCCATTTAGGTGTTGATTATTACCCCACAAGCGATAGCAAGCTTGCAACTTAGGAGGAACCGGCCATTGGCCGGAAAATATTTCTACCGAAGGGAGGACAATTATAAATCGATGGAGGGTCTTAGAAGTGTGTCTTTAAGTTTGATATAGGTCTAGGGGGCAAAGTAACCCCCCCCCCCTAATTTTGTGGTAGTTTTACTACTGTGTGCGTTGAATAACTTTGATAATACATGAATAATTCTTAGAGAAATGTTTACATAGAAATCAAAACAAAAACTAACATAATACTCATTACCTACTTTTGGAAATACAAATTCCGGATTTAAAACAATGATGGCTCAGTTGAAACACCTTGGTCTCCTATATGTAACTCCAAAGTTCGAGTCCCAGCAAGCAGTCAGTGATATTTCCAGTCTCTTTGTCAGTAGTATATGTCTTTGTCAGTATTATGTGTCTTTGTTAGTAGTATGTGTCTTTGTCAGTAGTATGTGTCTTTGTCAGTATTATGTGTGTGTTAGTAGTATGTGTCTTTGTTAGTAGTATGTGTCTTTGTTAGTAGTATGTGTCTGTCAGTAGTATGTGTCTTTGTCAGTAGTATGTGTCTGTCAGTAGTATGTGTCTTTGTTAGTAGTATGTGTCTTTGTTAGTAGTATGTGTCTGTCAGTAGTATGTGTCTTTGTTAGTAGTATGTGTCTTTGTCAGTAGTATGTGTCTGTCAGTAGTATGTGTCTTTGTTAGTAGTATGTGTCTTTGTTAGTAGTATGTGTCTGTCAGTAGTATATGTCTTTGTCACTATTATGTGTCTTTGTTAGTAGTATGTGTCTTTGTTAGTAGTATGTGTCTTTGTTAGTAGTATGTGTCTGTCAGTATTATGTGTCTTTGTCACTATTATGTGTCTTTGTTAGTAGTATGTGTCTTTGTTAGTAGTATGTGTCTGTCAGTAGTATATGTCTTTGTCAGTATTATGTGTCTTTGTTAGTAGTATGTGTCTTTGTTAGTAGTATGTGTCTTTGTTAGTAGTATGTGTCTTTGTTAGTAGTATGTGTCTTTGTTAGTAGTATGTATCTGTCAGTAGTATATGTCTTTGCCACTATTATGTGTCTTTGTTAGTAGTATGTGTCTTTGTTAGTAGTATGTGTCTGTCAGTAGTATATGTCTTTGTCACTATTATGTGTCTTTGTTAGTAGTATGTGTCTTTGTTAGTAGTATGTGTCTGTCAGTAGTATGTGTCTTTGTTAGTAGTATGTGTCTTTGTCAGTATTATGTGTCTTTGTTAGTAGTATGTGTCTTTGTCAGTATTATGTGTCTTTGTTAGTAGTATGTGTCTTTGTTAGTAGTATGTGTCTGTCAGTTGTATATGTCTTTGTCAGTATTATGTGTCTTTGTTAGTAGTATGTGTCTTTGTCAGTAGTATGTGTCTGTCAGTAGTATGTGTCTGTGTTAGTAGTATGTGTCTTTGTCAGTAGTATGAGTCTGTCAGTAGTATGTGTCTTTGTTAGTAGTATGTGTCTTTGTCAGTAGTATGTGTCTGTCAGTAGTATGTGTCTTTGTTAGTAGTATGTGTCTTTGTCAGTAGTATGTATTTTTGTCAGTAGTATGTCTGGCCCTGGGAGCCAGTATATATGAAGGGTCATGCCTGGATGTGAGGTGTGGTCCCGCTGTGTGTCTGCCTGCTGAGACCGGAACCTCTCTGGGAAGTCTGGGACTGGGGAAATGCTGGAGGCCCCAAGTGATCCTTGGTCTTTGGGTCTTTCGGGTTACCTAGGTGTGTGTGAATTCATATTTTGTTTTTTTATGTTGTCCCTATTCGGGCTCTGTCTCGAGTCGGCCAACCCCAGCTATGGGGTATGTAACTGTGCATATAAATACATACATACATACATACTGTACAAACTGTACATACTGTACATACATACATACATGTATTTTCGTCAGTAGTATATATTATGTTCATCAGAAGTATGCAATACTCGGTTTTCCTGTACTCTGGCTGAAGAAAGATGAGCTGGATAACCTCAGGAATTATGGCTGATGGGAAGATGAGAGAGAGAGAGAGAGAGAGAGAGAGAGAGAGAGAGAGAGAGAGAGAGAGAGAGAGAGAGAGAGAGAGAGAGAGAGAGAGAGAGAGAGAGAGAGAGAGAGAGAGAGAGAGAGAGAGAGAGAGAGAGAGAATCACTGGTTAACGGGGAAAACCAGGACAGTTTTTAAGACCACCAATACTCTAAATACTGAACCTTGCATTAAGTAGCGTCCATAAAGTAAACGCACAATAACAAAACTCCCTCCCAATAATTAACCCTTTCGCTGCGGGTGACGTTCCGGAACATCTTGGCAAGTTACAGCAATTTCCAGGCTTTAAAAGCCTGTAAAAACGTAAAAATTGAGTGTCAGTGGGCGGAGGCGTACCTCCAACCCTCAGAGCACCGAGCGGCTCACTGAAGTTGAGTGTGTCTCGCGCGGGCCTCTCTCTGTCTCTCTCAACAGTGTAGCCATGCGAGCGAATGTTACATAATAGCGGGTTTCCCGCGTTTCACTGGCACCAATGCGGGTGAACCAGACCACGTACGGGGCCCGTTCTGGTGTCATTTTGAAGCTATTCTCGCCTAGTTTTCGGCAGAATACACTTCATTTAATGCAGATGCTTGATTTATCATTCAGGAGTGCCTGAATATGCCCTAAATAGCCCAAAATAGGCCACAGCCAAAGGGTTAAAGGGAGATATCCACTCGAGGGGTATTCTTTTCTTGACCCACTTCTGCCTCATGTTTAGCCCCATTAGTTTTGAAATGTTAAGATGTTCGCCACATTTGTTTGGTGATTATAGGAATCTTCGCTCCATTTCTGTCAATTGTAAGACATTTTGTGTCATTTAGGTGTCGATGCTTTCCTGGCGAGCGATATCAAGTCTGTAGTTTAAGAGGAACCGGCCATTCGGCCGGGACATTTTTCTACCGAAAAATGTAAAAATTTATCTCTAGGGGGTGTAATTATTAGCTTGATGGAGGTCTAGGGAACAAACTAAATACCTCTCCTTAAGACCACCAAGACCCTAAACATTCAGCCTTGCATTAAGTAGCATCCATAAAGTAAACGTATATATACATAACACCCTCCCAATAATTAAAGGGAGATATCCATTTAAAAAAAAAAATTCTTGACCCACTTCTCCATGTTTAGCCCCATTAGTTTTGAAATTTTAAGACGTTCGCCACATTAGTTTGGCGATTATAAGAATGTTCACCCCATTTCTGACAATTTTAAGACATTTAGTGTCATTAAGGTGTCGATTTTTTCCTGGCGAGCGATAGCGAGCCTGTAGTTTAAGAAGAATCGGCCTTCGGCCGGGACATTTTTTTACCGAAAATTGTACAAATTTATCTTGAAATGGGGTCTACGGGGTGTAATTATTAGCTTGATGTTAGTCTAGGGAACAAACTAAAAACCTCCTGTTTAGACCACCAATGCCCTAAACACTGAGCCTTGCATTAAATAGAGTCTGGTAAGTGCTGAGAACCATTAGCGGGGAGATTTTTAGCTTCCTCCTTAGACCTCCATTAAGGTTAAAATTACTCCTCCCCCCCCACCACCACCCTAGACCCCCTTGCAAGATACATTTGTAAATTTTTCGGTAGAAAAATGTAGCAGCCGCAGGCCGGTTCCTCTTAAAATATAGGTTGGCTATCGCTCGCCAGGAGAAAATGGACACCTAAATGGCACGAAAAGTCTTAACATTGACATAAATGGGGCGAACATTCTTAACATCGCCAAAATAATGGGGTGAACGTCTTAAAATATCTAAAGCAATTGGGCTAAACATTAGGGAGAAAGGGGTCCCGAAAATAAACCCCTCAAGTGGAAACCTTTCCATAAATACTGTTGAGTCGTGGAAGTGCCCCGAGAGCCATTAGCTAAATAATAATGTACAGTCCGCTCAAAAGTCACGCCCCTCCCTCCATAATATCCGATTTGGTTATCGCTGTACGTTGTTCATCATTACCGGGTAGGACATGTGTAGGTTGTTACCTGTCTTAAGAGGAGATGTAAGTATATATCTGCTTATTTATCGATGTAAGTATATATCTGCTTATTTATCGATGTAAGTATATATCTGCTTATTTATCGATGTAAGTATATCTGCTTATTTATCGATGTAAGTATATATCTGCTTATTTATCGATGTAAGTATATATCTGCTTATTTATCGATGTAAGTATATATCTGCTTATTTATCGATGTAAGTATATATCTGCTTATTTATCGATGTAAGTATATATCTGCTTATTTATCGATGTAAGTATATATCTGCTTATTTATCGATGTAAGTATATATCTGCTTATTTATCGATGTAAGTATATATCTGCTTATTTATCGATGTAAGTATATATCTGCTTATTTATCGATGTAAGTATATATCTGCTTATTTATCGATGTAAGTATATATCTGCTTATTTATCGATGTAAGTATATATCTGCTTATTTATCGATGTAAGTATATATCTGCTTATTTATCGATGTAAGTATATATCTGCTTATTTATCGATGTAAGTATATATCTGCTTATTTATCGATGTTTATATTATTATTGTAGTTTCCTCCATAGACCTCCATCAAGCTTAAAAGTACACCCCCTGGAGCCCCTTTCAAGATAAATATGTACATTTTTCGGTAGAAAAATGTCCCGGCCGAAGGCCGGTTCCCCTTAAATTACAGGCTCGCTATCACTCGCCAGGAAAAAATCGACACCTAAATGGCACGAATGATCTTAAAATTGGCAGAAATAGGGCAACATTTCTTAACATCGCCGAACTAATGGGGAAAACGTCCTAAAATCTCTAAATCAATGGGACTAAACATGAGGGAGAAAGGGGTCCCGAAAAAAATCCCTCAAGTGGAAATTTCCCTTCAATACCAATGTACAGTCGGCTCAAAAGACACGTCGTACCTCCATAATTTCTGCTTTGGTTATCGTTATACGTTGTTTATAGTAACTGGGGAGGTAGTGGTTATCAGGGGGTCTGGTGAAGGTATTGCGGGATAAGCCTTTACAACGGCAACTCGTGTTTATTTGCCGAAGAGTATGGAGAGGGGAGAAGGGGTGTTGGAGAGAGAGGAAGCTGTTGGAGTGGTTTTGTTGTTTGTGTTATTAGTCTGTATACATCGAGGTATCCCCCGACTGGGTGCGAGCATGTGAAACACACGCTAGGACGTACTACCACACCCACTAATTATGTCTGTCTTGGTTGGGATCAAACTCAGGTCAAGCAGATTCACACGATAGCGTGGTCTCTACTCGACCACCGCGGCTCCCCATCTTCCCATTCAGTACCAGTGATGCTCTTCTCATTATATGTTGGCAACAAATACACCATTTAATTCTAGCGATTATAACACTACAGACTGCCTCAATTATAACACTACAGACTGCCTCAATTAATCCTTTTAGTTATCGCAGATCCATCCTAAGCTGTTTACAATCACATAAGTATAGCTAAAACCCATTATGAGGGTATGGTTCATAATTTGGTCGATGTTTTCACTTATATATTATTTTTATAGTTTCCTCCCTAGACCTCTATCAAACTAAGAAGGAAACAACCCCCCTTTATCCTTCAGGATAAATTTTAACATTTTCGTTTAGAAAAATGTCCCGGCCGAAGGCCAGTTCCTCTTAAATTACAGGCTTGCTATCGCTCGCCAGGACACCTAAATGACACGAACAGTCTTAATATTGACAAAGAAATGGGACAATAGGTCTTAAAATTGCCAAACTAATTGGCTGAACGTCATAAAGTCTGAAAACCAATGGGGCTAAACATGAAGAAGGGGGACCCCTTAAAGAAACCCATCAGCGGTATTGAAAGGGTTAATGAACTCAGACTTAATATTATTGATAATGATTAACCCCTTCTGTACCGATGACGTCTTTGTTTGTTTATATTTCAGCAACATTTAGACGATTTTGTGAAGCTTAACAAGGATCTGTGGTAGCTAAAAGGATTAATTGAGGTATTTGTAGACTTTTATTAGTTAGAGGTCCTTCCTAAGCTCAATAAAGTCATCTCATAGTTGCCAGAATATAATGAAAAGGATGTCACCGGTACAGAAGGGGTTAAGTAGCAATATTCATATTAATAAGTACAGATGTAGATGTACTATTATACTAAATAGCCATTATATTACCCATTATATTAATAAGTACAGATGTAGATGTACTATTATACTAAATAGCCATTATATTACCCATTACCATTAGCCATTATATTACCCATTAGAGGATGCAACTTGTCAGGTCAATGATGTTGAACAGAGTGGGTCAGGGGACAGTGGTTATTTTTAGGGGTCTAATCATTTATATATACATTTATTTTTTTGTGTCCCAGCTAAACCTTCATCAATCTTAACAAAAACACTCTCTAGACCCCTTTCGAGATAAATCTGTACATTTTTCGATAGATAAATGTCCCGGCCGCAGTCCGATTTCTCTTAAAATTACAGGCTCGCTTTCGCTCACCAGGAAAAAACGACACCTATCTGGCACAAAAGGTCTTGATATTAATATAAAAATGGGATGAAAGGTTGTAAAATCGCCAAACTAATGGCCCGATCGTCTTAAAATCTGAAAACTAAAGGGGCTAAGCATGAGAGAAAGGTGTCCAGAAAAATGACTCATCTCCCCTTAATTACCGTATTCACACGCCTTCTGATGCTCTCCCATCTTACTAAGCGTCCTCATTGGGAGTGTTGCTTGAACCATTAATTGCCTTGGTTCATTTTGCCTTAATTACTTAAGGGGAGATGGGTTGTTTATCAGGTCCCCTTTCTCCCTCGTGTTAAGCCCCATATGTTTTGAGATTATAAGACGTTCGGCCCATTAATTTGGTGGTTTTAACCCACTGAGCCCCAGCGATGCACCGTTTGCGTCGGCAATGTATATAACGCTAAACCCCAGCGACGTAAACATTGCGTCGGCCACTAAAACCTCTATTATTCGGCTCGTAAGGTAGGAAATGGCTTGAGAATGGTAGGGGATATACCGTAGAGTGTTGCCGAACAGGTGCGGTACGCGGGAACCGGCCACCCAGGCCGCGCGTGTGGTGGTGGGCGGATTAGTGGCGCCACTTTACCCACTTATTTCACCGCGACTTTGGACCTTATTTACTCCTGTCGTATGGGAGCTATAGGCTTCAAATTTGTGTGGGATACACCTTAAGATGTATGCATTACAATGCATTACTCATCTGTCCCCCAAATGCTGCCGGGCTGGTGGTCATGCGGGGGAGGTGATGAAAAACACTGTACCCACTTATCTCCCAACGACTTTCGACCTTATTTTCTCTTGTCCTATGGTAGCTATAGGCTTGAAATTTGTGTGAGATACACCTTAGGATGTACGCATTACTTGACCATACTCAGCTATCCCCCAAGTCCTGCCGGGTGGGTGGTCATGTGGGGAAGGTGATGAAAAACACTACCCATTTATCTCCAAACGACTTTCGACCTTATTTATTCTTGTCCTATGGTAGCTATAGGCTTGATATTTGTATGGGATATTCCTTAGGATGTAAGCAATGTATGGCAACCCCCATATCTAGGTGCATTGGGACAAGGGACGTGCGTGACAAAGGAAAGTCAGTTTACCCATACATCTCGCGAGTGCAACACCATGTCGGATTTACCACACCGTTACCCACGCAGGGGAATATCCCTTGCCGATGCCATGGCCATACTTGAAGAGAGTGATGTGCCTGATAGTGATACTGGATCATCAAATGACGATTCAGAGGACGAATATAGTCCCACTTTGGCCGAGATAGACGACATGCATGAGGAGGAACCCTTTGTCCCCATCTCTCATTGGTACGCCATGTTACAAGAAAGGGAGGAGAGTAGCTATCATTTCCCCATCGCTCCCCAGCAAGTGGGGAAGAGCATGATGAGGATGAGGCAGATGACTCAGACCCCATGGCCTTCCTCAACATTCCACTTTCTCATCGTAGGGCTGAGAAGAGAAGAGGTGAGGAGGAGGAGGAGGATGAGGTGGGTAAAGGTCCGACACCACACGTGCCTCGCCGTGGTGGTTCTCCCGCGCGTTTGCCTTCCCCACCACCCCGCATTGCCTCTCCACTAAAAGCGCCAACCCCTAACACTTTCTATGGGTTGCACAGGGGTGCAGCCATCTTAGCAGCGTAGCCATTGACTTCTTCTTCAGAAGCAACAGATGAGGATATGCCTGCCCTAGAATCATCTCCACCACGCCACCCACGCCGGCCCGCACGCCGCCTGTTTCCCTTATCAGCCCGGATTGACTCGCCCCCACCATCACCTCCCGGACCACTAACATACTCACCTGCACCTTCTCCCACAGACACGACACTCAGACACCATCACCGCCTGCGTCGCCACAACGCCCTGATCGTGCGCAACGCCCTATCAACATACGTGAGCGTGCCCGTGGTCCTGTGCGTGGGCGTGGCCGAAGGGGTTTTAAGGTGACCCTAATCGACGCCCCACCCCTGGCGGTGCGAGAGCAAGGGCTGGGCCGGCTCGACCAAGGCCGAGGTTGAGGGCGGGGGCAAGAGGCAGGGCAAGGCCTTCCCGCCGCCCTGATGGTGACTCCCCTCTTGACGACTCTGGCGACGAAGGTGCCGTTCAACCCGACGTGTGGGATTGGGTTGATGGAGATTGTGCCCACCGACTACAACTTTGTGGGCACTGGGATTGCCGGCCCTACGCTCCCAAACCAGGGGCGACAGACCACAAGGCTTGAAATCTTCAGGCAGCTCTTTACTACAAATCTCGTGGCTTTAATTGTTGACCAGACCAACTGGTACAATTATTATTTCATGGCTGGGAAGGTGCAGTCCAAATACTCGGCAAGGCTGTCATGGTCCACCCTAGATGTCCCAGAGTTTTACACATTCTTGGGCATTGTCATCCTGATGGGGGTCACAAAGAAATCCTCCATAAAAAAGTACTGGTCATGGGATCCCCTCGTCCGAACCCCTATTTTTGGCCAAATAATGAGCAGAAATAGGTTCACGGCCATAATGGGAACCTACATTTCATTGACAGCCTGGCAGCCCACACCACAAATCAAAGTCAACCAAGAGCAATGAAGGACCCGATGGAGAGGATAAGACCCATCTTCGAGTACCTGAAGGTGAAGCTTGCTTCCGCCTTCAAACCCCATCAGCAGCTCATTATTGATGAGAGTTTGCTGCTGTGGAGGGGGAATATTGGCATCCGGCAGTACATGCCCAGCAAACGTCATCGATATGGCCTGAATACCTTCGTGATGTGTGACTGCCAAACCGGTTACATCCAGGACCTAATTCTGTATATGGGCAAGAAAACAGAATTGGTGGAAACGAGGAGATACGGAATTTCTGGGGCCGTCGTCATCACCATGATGCAGGGCTGCTTGGACAGGGGCCACATACTGTACCTGGACAACTGGTACACCAGCCCCTCCCTTGCCAAGTTCCTGCATAGCCGCACTACAGGAGTTTGTGGCACTGTCAGGAGGAATTGGATCTTCATGCCCGAACTACCACCCAGGCGGGAAAAGGGCTCCATCATCCACAAGCAGGCTAACAATGTCCTCCTGTTGTCCTTGATGGATAACCGGGATGCGAACGTCCTCACAACAGTCCAAGACAGCAGACGTCGTGACAGAGCAACTGGCGAAATTATCAAGAAATTTTGGCCATCTGTGATTATAACATCAACATGCGGCTGGTGGACAAATCAGATGCTGTCATCTCGTCATGTGAGTGTGCGAGGAAGACGATGAGGTGGTATAAGAAGTTATTCTTCCACCTCCTCGATATCACCCTGTATAACAGCCACATCCTCTACGCAACAATCACCGGCAAGCAGGAAACAATGGAGAACTTCTGCATCGAGATGTCCAGGGAGATCTTGAGGGAATACATGACTGCCCTCCACCACCAGCAACCCCCCTCCCATCGACGGCCAGCAGCAGAAGGGATTGCCAGGGTGACACAACGCCACTTCACTGAATATGTGCCGCCCACAGAACACAATGACAAACACCCGAAGACGGTGTCATGCATGCCGCAACACGACACAGAGGGAGCCTGCAAGATCAGATACCAGGTATATGTGTCGAGAATGTGGTGTTGCACCGTGTTTCCCGGACTGCTTCAGGGAGTATCACACCCTTGAGCATTTCTGAAAGAGTGTAGACTGCGATAAAAGACGCTATGAAATGTGAAGTGTGTGTGTATATAAACCTAGTGTAAATAATAATTATATACAAAGTGCCGAACACAATATGTAAGTGAGATTGACACTCAAATATACGTAAAACAATGACGAACACCAATAAGTGTAAATATAGCATATTTCTAAGTAAAACGTGCATAAAACAATGTGTGAAACCAATATTTTATAACTATAAAACATATGATAAAGTATAAACTGAATAAAGAGGGGAAGTGACAGTATAAACTGAATAAAGCGGGGGAGTAAAAGAGAAAGACAATAGAAGGGAAAGTGGTGGGGGCGCGTGTCAGTCAGCTGGGTGTGTGTACGTGCGTGCGTTCTGTTATTGTCCGAGACCATGATGGCCGCCAGTCTCCATGGCAACGGGGACGCGCAACGGTCTTGCCACTCGTGAGCACTTATCAAACTTATATCTAAGCACTTATCACACTATTACTTCACTTATGGTACCATTATGTGATACATGTTGGTAGTATAGGAACTATGAATGCACACATGATGCTCGGGTGGAGTAAATAACCGTCACTCGAAAACTGGACGCATCGTACATCTGCCATGCTGCCGCGCTCAGCTGTGGCTGGCCGGGCGGGAACTTTGAAGGCCGCCCGGCCTCAGCTGATGTCTGAGGCTGCCCCACCCCACACCCCCCACCCCCATACGACCCCCAAATGACTGAGGTGAGTGTTTTTTTTTCATTTCTCACCTTTTTCTGCCATTTTAGAAAAAAAAAAAAAAAATGGGACAAATCGGCCGGTCTCTCAATGTACTTTTATTTATAACTAGCTGGTGCTCAATGGGTTAAGAACTTTCACCTCATTTCTTTGTCAATATAAAGACCTTTCGTGCCATTTAGGTGTCGATTTTTTCCTGGCGAACGATAGCGAACCTGTAATTCAAGGACAGCTTGGGGTGGCCGACTCGGGACAGAGACTGAAAAGGGAAAACAAAAAAAAACATCACACGTACCCATCTAGGCACCCCAGGGATCACTAAGGGCATTCCAGCACTACCCTGACCCCCAACCTCCCGGAGAAGTTTTGGTCTCAGCAGGCAGAGACGCAGCAGAGTACACCACAGTGCCTGCCCACCACACATCCAGGCATGACCCTTCATATATGCCTGCTCCCTGGGCCAGGCACCTGACGGACTATTATCTAGTCCAACTGACACCCGAACCCCTCTCCCAAACGAGCAAGTTTTCACTCATCTATTCACTAGCATGCTCCATTCATTCCTATTTATTACCACTTCTCTTGCCTGATCTATAGTCATTCCTCTGTCTCCCAACGCTTGTACTACAAAATATCTCTACTCAATGGAGGTCTTCCTATCCCTCTACCTCCCCTTGTATCTGACTTAAATATTAGCTTTGTAAGCCTTGCATCTTCCATCCGCTTATGGTTAATTTAGATAAAGTTGACTGTATTTATTTAATTTGGAATATTAACACATATAGAATATTTATAGTTACCTTTTATGATGAACTCAGTTGGTGATTGAAAGATGGCGGAAGATTGACTAGTAGACTTGAGTGGTTAGTAGGATAAGAAGCGTATAGAAAGAGGCTAGGATAGGCTAGATATTTACGTTATATTTCATGATAACTAACAAAAGATGATTATGTAGTGACTATATGATTATGAGATGAGAGTGAAGCGAAAACACCTAATATATGAAACTATGAAGAAGGCTTAGCGTGTGTAGCTGGGACGGAGGTTGGTTGGAGAGTGAGAGCGAGAGAAACGTCTTCGTGTCTGTCTCTCGTGACTATCCGCGCCTGTGCATAGCATATGGAAAATGTATCCCATCTTTATATTGAGATACATATGAACAATCTTAATATATAATACACAAATATATGGGAATTATAATCCTACAATACTTTCCCATATACAACTACAGAATAATATATTCTTACCAAAATCATGGAACGTTCGACCTAAGGTTACGGAAGTGTTCAACTTAAGACTACGGAAGCGTTCAACTTAAGCCTACGGAAAGATACGTAACGCTACATCAACCCAGAATACGTAACATCGAGACTGTTCATACTAGATAGAGTATACTAAGTATGGACATATTCCCGCCAACAGAAAATATACAAAATTTACATGATTAGATTTGCCCGGAGGCAATCTTATCCCGCCAAGATTGGGAGGATATCTGGGCCGCCTGTCGACTGGGGCGTCCGCCGGGCACGTCAACAGGCTGCGCCGAAGTCGGGGCCAGGGAGGGGACATCTATGGATAATTGATCCGAGGGGGTGTCCTTGCATTCGAGGTCACCTTCAAGAGGATATAGTCGTACTTTTGGCCGTGTGATTACTCCAGTCCGGGTGCGAACCTTTGCTACCCGAACCTCACCATCACGACCTGGTGACAACTCCTCTATCCGATCCAATTTCCAGAGTGCGCGCCGGCCCTCTTCATGGATGGTTACCACGTCACCTACCCTAGACCAATAACCATTTAATGGTGTTAGTTTACTTTTTTGCGCTTCTCTCAAAGTCACCAGATATTCTGTCGAGCAGCGATGCCAAATATCTCGCGATAATTTACGAATATATTTGTAGCGGGCCGATATCACGTCCTTACTTGTGTAGTCTGCATCTTCCATAGTATCCTCATCATGTTCTTCAGGAAGATCCCGCAGTCTGTATCCACGTAACAGTACTGAGGGACCAGTTCCAGGTGAATTGACCTGGTAACGGCACAGGTAAAAGGTATCATATACACCTTAAGTTTGGGTGAATCTTTCACAGGGATTGCTCCACTGTAGTCAACCCCGGTAACTTTGTAAGGGTCACCAGGGGTGGTTCGCAGGTTTGGTAAGGGAGGAATTCCGACGGGATCATAATGTGTTCTCTGTACCCGCCTACATTTTAAGCATTTGCGTAGGACTTTCTTGACCACCTGCCTGATTCTAGGCACTCACCATCGTTGTCTTACATAGGTGACTATATGACCAACCCCATAATGACAACAGAGTCGGTGACACCTATCGATGATAAGATGGGTGAAGGGATGATTGGGGGGCAGTAGTATTGGATACTTACTTGCCTCAGAGAGGGCTGCCAATCGTAATCTGCCTCCGCAATGTATCAAGTCCCCCTTCAAGTGTAAGCCCAACTGGTTGATCAGGTTATTTCTGGACTTTGCTCCCTTAACCTGTAATTTATATTCCTGCATATATATTTCTTGTTGACAGAGCTTATGTAATAATTTATCTGCAATTCTGATCTCCTTCATATTGAAGTAAGCACTACCTGTGGGCGGTGTGCCTCTGATTTTTGCTTTTACATTTTCTACAAATCGTATCACCCATGCTGTAACACGTATCTTCTCATAGCTGCTGAATCTATCCCAGTCCCATAACCGTGTGGCTTCGTCAGGCACCGAGTCAATTACTGGCGCCACAATAGCAGTGTGTTGCTCGCTCAAATCTATATTTTCTGGCCATTCGTTGGGATTATTAAGCCAGCATGGGCCATTCCACCACAATGCAGAAGATTTGAGAAATTTAGCAGATACACCACGAGTAATGCAGTCACTTGGATTCTCTTTGGTAGACACATACCGGAACTGTGCGGTTGGGAGCAGAGTATGAATTTCGTCGACACGGTTGATGACGTACACTGGTAGCTTCTTTCGGCTATGTAACCAGTAGAGCGTAATTTGGCTGTCACTCCATAGAACTGTCTCAGAGATATTTAGCAAATCTTTAAAAGTTTCCTCTATAAAGTGAACGAGTCTAGCAGCCAACAAAACTGCAGTTAGCTCTAATTTTGGGATGGAAAGGGATTTGATCGGGGCGACTCTCGCCTTCGCCATGACTAGACGGCTGCCACTTGTGTCAACAAAGTATATGGCGGTGCCGTACGCGACCTTGCTAGCATCTGAGCAGGCATGAATGGAAACAGGATGGTCCATGAGAACTCTCTGAGGAAATTTAAAACCCTTACAAAGACGAAGATCCGAAATAATGTCTTCCCACTCCTGAACCAAATCGCCAGTCAAAACCTCATCCTATCCTAATTTTATTCTCCATAATTGCTGAAGGAATAATCTTGATTTGATCGACACCGGTAGAACTATCCCCAAGGGGTAAAAAAGTTTAGCCGTCATACTCAAGAAAATCCGTTTGTAATCTGCGAATATTGCGCGTACTGAACGCCGAATGAGAGGGTATCTGTGTCCGTCTCCCAAAACAATCCCAGCACCCTCACATGTTCCTGCTGTACCGCCGCCACACCATCCCGTTGCAGTACAGTTCGCAAAACAGAACTATTTGTCGCCCATTCACGTAGATGTAGATGGGCGTCATTCATAATTTCTCGGATTTCGTCATAGGTACGAATCAAGAAATCTTCATCATTACCTGTACCCAGTAAATTGTCGATGTATAGCCCTGACCGAATCTGCTGAATAACCTGCGGATCTGCACTGATATTTGACAAGTGATTTAAAATGGTGGCGTTTAAAAGAAATTGGGAACATGTAGCGCCTAATAAAACCGCCCGGAATCTGTAACATTTGAGGGGGGAATCTAGCTGCCGTGGAAATTTTGGCCACATTAACCGAGTATAGTCTTGGTCGTCCTCATGGAGTTTTAACATCAGAAACGCCTTCTCGATATCAGACACCCAGGCATACTTATCGAGTCTAAACCGGAGTAAAACCTGCGCTAAGTCTAGTACCAGTGAAGGTCCAGTATTCAAGCAGGCATTAAGACTAGGCTTGACGATCACTCACCTTGGCTGAACAGTCGAAGACGATACGCACTGGCGTAGTTTTGCTCTACTTGACCACTCCATGATGAGCCAAGTAATGTCCGGTATCTGAATTGTCGAAAGGCACCTCTTTTATAAACCCACAGGACACCTGCTCCTTTATGACTTTTGAGTGTTCCTCGCTAAAGTCAGGCTCTTTGATGAATCTTCTCTGAAGACCCCGAAGACGGCCTATGGCCAAACCCTTGTTAGTTGGCAGCTGATCCTTGTAATTGTTCCAGGGTAGTCTCACTTTATATTGTTGGCTGTCAGGATCGTAGGTAACAGTATCCTCATACGACGATAGTGCTTGACGCTCAACTTGTGAGTATTCCTTAGGGGTTATGCCGATATGATCTATTTCCCACAAAACATTTAAGTCATTTTTGCATGGTGGAATATTACCAGTGGACATGTATTCGTCCATTGGCGTAACTGCTACTTTCAATACAGTAATTACTTCTGTGCTGGAGCTGGTAGGTTGTGCCACATATGAACCACTTATGGCGTACCCGTACTTGGTAGGAAGCAGAATTAGGCTACCTGACCTTTTATACCCAGGTTGCACTATATCGTAGTAGTGATCCGCACCGATGAGCAGCTCCAATTGATCTGTGTCCGTTGCATGAGGATCGGCCAATTTTATGCCTTTACTTTGTAAACTAACCAGTTTAGACTTTAGGCTAAGTTCACCTTTATGTTCCGGCAATTGATCAACCACTATTGCGTCTAGATGATGAAATTTTCCTCTGTGTTTGTATTGCAGTGCCACGACATTATATTCCCTAGAGGCTTGTTTACCGGTAAATCCGTGAAGACATAACCCCTCAGTTCCTTTAGAAATGTAGGAAAGGGAGGATAGAACAGAAGACTTCACAAAGGTCCTCTGAGAACATTGGTCTAGTAGCGATCTGATTTTAACACAATTATTATCCTTACCCTTTACCGGCAGCTTTATGATGGGCAAGATTACTGTATTTTTACCTGTGGCAACGGACATTGTAGTCGAAGTAGTAGCAGTATGCTCTCTCTTGGTGTTATCCTCCGCTGGTCTACTTTCCTTCCCTTGTTTCTGTGTACATAGGGAATCAAAGTGTTTGCCCTTACAAAACTTGCAGCTTCTTATGTTAGGATTAGTACAACCCGAATGGCCATGCTCTTTTGACAAGCACCCAGTGCAGAGACTTAGTTGACGGGCTCTTTTAAATTTAAGAGGCCCTGTGTTATACTTCATACACTTGTACCACAAATGATTGGTGCCACTACACAGGACACAGTTAAATTTCCTGTATTCACTTTGGGCGGTAAATGTTGCCGTAGCCATGGTTGTACCCCCTACTTTGTAGGGGGTAAATTTGGGGGGGGGGGCCAAATTGTACACTTCAGCCTGGAAGCAATGGGTGAATTTCTTATAATCCAGTCTCGAGTCTCCCATTGCCCGTTTTATGGTTTCTTTTAGTGCTGATGGTAATTTATTGACAAGAGTCACCACACAAAATTCCTCCAAACAAATTCCATGGCTAATGATTGACCTCATCACACTCTCTGTATTAGTATAGAAGTTCTTCAGGTCAGCTGTTTGGTATTTGGGTGACGCTAGTTGATTGAATTGGGTAACATAAGCCGCCTTGATTCGATCTGGATGCCCATATGTCTCTTGCAGGAGCTCTATTGCTGGGGCATAACTTGCACTTTCGACAATGAATCCTTCAACTAGAACTCTGGAATCAAGATTCCCTTCAGTGTGGCAATGATTACTTGTATGCCCTCCAAATACAGGGTATCCTCTCTTAACTCCTTGATATACTCGGCGTCCGTCTCGTAAATGTTGTCCAGGTCCTCCTGTGTGACTTCATACTTGTCAAGTTGCTTTTGAATACTGAGCAACCTCCACCTCCACTCCAGACGCCGATTCAAGGAAGTCGTCGATGTCAGAGGTCAATACCGTCAAAGAGCCCTTAAGCCCAGCCCGACGCCGTTGTAACTTTGTAGCCATGAATATAGGGGGAGGAAACTTAGTGATGTTAAATCAAACTATCAATGCTAGTCTGAATAAGTTGCAGACAACAATACAGTACTCCGAGAAATCAAATTAAAATCGCGAGCTGAAAATAAAACACCCTCACGAAATGCGGAATAAGAATTATGCCCAAATGTAGACTAGCAGTCTGGAGCCTTTCAATTTAACTCCTTACATGATTTAGAAATTATAGAATCATTACACCATAATTTAAGAAAAGCCGGGAGGGAAATTTAGTACAATACAGTATAGGCCAAAAGTTTCTAGATGTCAAGAAAGAGGTGCCGATTTTAAGTTATAATAAATTCAAGAATTTTAAGAGAGAGCCAATAGGGTAATTTAATCAGGCTAAACTCCAAGGGTACCAATAATTTTATATTATTTAATTTAATAATTGTGAAAATTGTACACAAGAAAAGTTCATATCAGGAAGTCACAAGGAATTTTGTTTTGAGTTGGATTAAGACACACTCAGCCTATCAACTATCATATTACCCCGCCTTCAGGGCACACAACGAGAGTAGAATTTAGAAAGATATGTGAATGAATAAAGAAGTTATTGACAGTATAATTTTGATATAGATTGAATAACCTTAACTTTTAAAATTATTATACAGTACAGTATGGACGATTTTAATTTTAATGCCAATCGTGCAATATGTTCTAGGGCTAAAGTAGTTTTAATATAAATTAATGAGCCCGAAAAAACATTTAAAGTAATTATTGTTTTGAGTACTGTACTGAATCAGATTTATAACTTTTCATTCTGGGTAAAACTCCCGTCGCAGCCCTGACCTATCCACTAGTGTCCACATCCTGTCCCACTGGTGGCCAGGCACCTGGGGCGGCCAGAGCAAAGAGCGGACGAAAAAAAGCTCGACAGCCCCATGGGGCCACCAAAAGACCGGGGCCTGGAGGACGTAGGAGGGCACATGACAAAAACAGGGATTGGCCAGCCCCACTCCAAGCAAGGCAACTACCGACCGCCGAATAACACCCAACAATGGGGGTGGGGGGGGGGGGGGGGGGGGGCAAACTAGCGAAAGGTCGAAGGACTACTTATATGGTTAATTTAGATAAAGTGGACTGTATATATTTAATTTGGAATATTAACACATATAGAATATTTATAGTTACCTTTTATGATGAACTCAGTTGGTGATTGAAAGATGGCGGAAGATTGACTAATTGACTTGAGTGGTTAGTAGGATAAGAAGCGTATAGAAAGAGGCTAGAATAGGCTAGGATAGGATAGATATTTACGTTATATTTCATGATAACTAACAAAAGATGATTATGTAGTGGCTATATGAATATGAGATGAAAGTGAAGCGAAAACACCTAATATATGAAACTATGAAGAAGGCTTAGCGTGTGTAGCTGGGACGGAGGTTGGTTGGAGAGTGAGAGTGAGAGAAACGTCTTCGTGTCTCTCGTGACTATCCGCGCCTGCGCATAGCATATGGAAAATGTATCCCATCTTTATATTGAGATACATATGAACAATCTTAATATATAATACACAAATATATGGGAATTATAATCCTACAATACTTTCCCATATACAACTACAGAATAATATATTCTTACCAAAATCATGGAACGTTCGACCTAAGGTTATGGAAGCGTTCAACGAAGTGTTCAACTTAAGACTACGGAAAGATACGTAACGCTACATTAACCCAGATTACGTAATATCGAGACTGTTCATACTAGATAGAGTATACTAAGTATGGACACCGCTCAACATATCCATACCAGCATAGCACCCTTCTGTCCACTCTGTCCGACAAAGGTACCTGCTGCCCCTCTCTCCTACGTATCTCTTCATTCCTGAATCTGTCTCTACAAGTCACTCCACATATACTCCTCAAGCCGCTCATCTCCATCACATCCAGCTTTCATCTCTCCTTTGCCGTCTGAGCCCATGTTGCAGCTCCACATCATCACTGTTGGTACAGCTATCCCTTGATACATTGCACTTTTAGCTTTAATTCCGAGAGTTTTCACCTTCCACATACTTTCCATTGCTCCGAAAACTTTCCTTCCTTCACATACTCTCTGTTTTACCTCCATTTACATACCTGCGTCCCTGCTTATCATTCCTCCTAGATATATAAAACACTCTCTCTTGTTCCAGTATTTTCCCATCCACCCGCATATATAGATTCACCCTACGAGCACCTCTCTTACACACCATCACTTCACTTTTATTGACGTTTACCCTCAGCTTCCTCCTCCCACATACCACACCAAACTCTTTGACTACTCGCTGCAGTTTCTCCTCGGAATCCGCCACCAACGCTGTGTCATTAGCAAACAGCAACTGATTCAACTCTGAATCTCTACTATTCTTTCCAACTAGACCCAATCTTCTACCTATAGTTCTTATTTTCACCACACCATCCATATAGCCTATACAGTATATACACATTTTACAGCCAAGGTGACATTATACAACCCTGTCGCAGACCTACATTTACCTCAAACCATTCTCTCAACTCATTATTGCCTACTCTAACACATGCTTTGCTCTCTTCATAAATACTCTTGACTGCTCTTTACAAATAACTTCCAATTTCATAAATCCATAGCACCTTCCACATTGTTTCGCGATCCACATGATCATACGCTTTTTTCAAATCCATAAAATACCAAAATATCTCTGTATGCTTCTCTAAATACTTCTTGCATAACTGTCTTACTGCAAAAATCTGATCCACACACAAATAAATAAATAAATAAGCAAATAAATAGACTAACACATAAATACTGCCCCGTTTAAGGAGACCAATCTATTTTTACCCTGGACATTCTGAGAGTCACCTTATTGCTGTCATTTATTAGTGGCTGTGCTGCTCTGAGTGGAGGGATCTGTGTCACTGGCTTGGGAGGGTTATTACTTATGTGTGTGTATGTGTGGGTGGGTGTGTGTAGGTGTTTGTGTGGGTGAGTGGGTGTGCGTGTGTTGGTGTATGTGTGTGTGTGTGTTACAGTCACAACGAGGTACAAGGAATAGTTAGTATCTCAAAGACCTTACAGTCCATTCTGGGGAGAAAGTCGAAGTGGAAGGAGAGCGGTTGGTTAGTGTCCTACACTCATTACGGAGAGTGCAAAATACTATCTACTCTATTATTGAACTACTCTACTGCAGAAATGTTTCCACTTTCTGAGGGAAGTTTTATCCAAGCAGAACCGATCTTATAATTATGTGAAAATGTTTCCACAAAGATTAGTGCTTATCATTTTCAATTCATATTGAGGCTAAACATTTTGCTATGATCTGCATTACCAAACCCATTAAATATTTTAAACAATTCAATGAGCTGAACTCGCAGTCTGCCCCTTTCCAACGGAAAGAGATCAAGAGCTCTCAACCGGTCCTCCTAGCCCAGTCTTCTGATCGATGGAATAAGCTTTGTAGCTCTAATTTGTATTCTTTCCAGTTGCTCTATATCTTTCCTGTGTGCTGGAGACCAGAATTTAACAATATACTACAGGAGAGGCTATATTAGAGCATTGTAAAGTGTGAGCACTGTTTCCCTAAGTCTATACTTACATTGCCTCTTAACCCTTGTTTAACGGCGGCGGACTTAAGTCCGCCTCTAAGAATCTGGACTATGTGGCGGCGGCGGACTTTAGTCTGTGTGCAATTTTGGCGCAATATTGGCTCTGAGAGAGAGACGAGTGGTGGGAGGAGCGTAGGTTACCTCATGACCGCTCGCCACGACCGTCGTGGGCCCACTGACATGTACTCCACACTACTCCACCATCCCTCACTCGCTACACACGTAATTATGTAACGAAATGACCATATTTTAGCGATTTTGCCCTTCGGTTGCACGATCGTTGCAAGAGAACCAGTGATCGTAGAAGGATGGTTCTGGTGTCATTGGAAAGCTCAATTTACGCCCTTTCAGGGATACATAATTGTATTACGCTCTGGCTCTTGTTTATGCATGAAAAAGAGCACGGAAACAACCCCATTTATGGTAAAAAAAAACGCTGGGTGGCACAGTGAAATATACTCCACCACCCGCTCTTTGAGTGTTAATAAAGCCCAATAATGTCTGATCTTTCTTATCTACTTCAATGCACTGCTTGGAAAACTTTAGATCACTGCTAATCAGAACATCCAAATCCTTTTACAAGTCAGTCACTTCCAGAGGCATTCCCAATAGCGAATAGCCTGACTTGCAGTTTGATTGGCCGATATGCATCATCTTGCACTTTTCCAAGTTTAGAGGCATCTGCCATGTCTGACCATTCACCCAGTCTGTTGAGGTCCATCCCGAGCTATTCAACCCCTTTGCCCTTCACATTCACTCCAAACTTTATGGTATCTACAAACTTGGAGATCACACTCAACAGTACCAATATCGATGTCATTGACATTGATGATAATCAGAAGTGGTCCAAGGACAGATCCCTTTGGAATTCCAGAAATGACTGGAGTCCACTCAGAAGAAACACCATTGATTACCATTTGTTGTTGTCTACCTGTTAGCCAACTGTTTATCCATTGTATGGGTTCTGCATTGATACCTACACCTCTATTAAGCTAACCTTTCGGAAAAGCCCATCCCCCATTCCTATCCTTGCAAAGAATATATTCAATCCAAACTAATGATTGGCTTCCCCCCAGCCAATCATTCGAGCGTATGTGTGTGTGTCAGGTGTGTGTGAGAGTATGTGTGTGTGTCAGGTGTGTGCGAGAGTATGTGTGTGTGTCAGGTGTGTGTGAGAGTAATCAGTACTTAAGGGGGGGTCACCTGCTTATTTTATCTTTCTCTCCTTTTCTCTCTTTCTCTGGCTTGTATCCATTCGGCCCCATTCAGCCAACTATTTTAAAACGTTTAATCCCATACAGGTGTCGATCTCCTGGCGAGCGATACTGAGCCAGCATTGTCTTAAGGAATCCGGCTTCGCCGGAGACATTTTTCTATCGAAAAATATACAAATTAAGCTTGCTGTCAAAACAAAAATATATATATGCTGGCTCGATACCGCTCGCCAAACAAATATTGTCACCTGGATGGGGGTAAAACAGTAGGCTGAATGGGGCCGAATGGATACAAGCCAAAGAGAGAGGGAGAGAAAGAGACAAAAAGCGAGGTGGGCCCCCTTAAACACACTACCATTCTTACAAATATTTTGTTTTAACAAATAATATCTTCACAACCATTATATACATTGCTTTGTACAATAGCCCATTACACGTAAAATAGGCAGTAGAAGCTACTGGTAACATTACAGTTACAATACAACTAAACTTAAACAAATAATGATGAGCATAATAATGGTTTACTCACTATTTGTTTTAGCGGTTTTTCGAATAATTTCTGAATTTCTCTAGAATTAATAACACTTGCATTAACATTAAGTAGATACATGTGTCCTGAAAACGATGGTGTTATCAACATTGTTGTAAGTTTTTTATTTCCTGCTATACCTTCCTTAATGAAGACATCTTTGGTAGCTTGTAACGTGATTATTATATATGATATCACGGACTACCTGAACAAGTTATATTGTATTGTTGTGTTATAACTTAAATACTACCATTAGCTTCTGCTACCTATTGTACGTTTAATGGGTTATGTATATACCGGTTGAGAATAATTGTTTGTTAAAGCAAAATATCTGCATGAAAGGTAGTGTTTATAAGTACTGATTACACACACACACACACGAATGATTGGCTGGAGGGCAGCCAATCATTGGTTTTGGTTGAATATATCCTTTGCAAGGATAGGAATGGGGGAGGGGCTTCTCCGACAGGTTAGCTTGATAGAGGTATATTGAACTCACTTTTGACATTAGCCTGCAATGAGGCACTTTGTCAAAAGTGTTTTGAAAATCTAATTTAAGTATATCTATGACTCTACTTTTGTCAGAGAGAGAGAGAGAGAGAGAGAGAGAGAGAGAGAGAGAGAGAGAGAGAGAGAGAGAGAGAGAATACCTTCTCTGATTGTATACGTGTCCTACATAATGTTGTGTGTTTGTGTTTGTGGGGTGTGTGTCATAAAATCTGAAAACTAATGAGGCTGAACATGAGGAAGAAGGGGGACCAGAAATAAAACAACTCATCTCCCCTTAAATGCAGTAGTATTGTGAAAATTACGTCGTTTTGATGAGAGGGTAAGAGTACTATTTAAAGTGTTTATATATACACATTATTAAAGGAGAATAGAGAGAATAAAATCAGGCCAGGTAAGTTGAAGGTATTGAGAGATAAGCCTTTACAACGGCACTTCGAATCAATTTTTCGAAGAGTGTTGGAGCGAAAGGAAACTGTTGGACAATGAAGTCCTGTAACTTCTACAAACCTTTCAAACCCTACCTGTGCGTGGCCTGGGAGTGTAGCGAGGCCCTAGTGGACGCCGTGTGGGAGCTTCTGGAGAAGTTTCTTACAGTAGTCTGTTCTCTCCACCTGGCCGCCCCCTCGTCGACCCCCTGCCGCCCCCACACCCGCAGCAGAGCCTTCCGTACCTCCCGAAGCTGCACGGCGTAGATGAACGTGTCTGTGAACACCTGAAAAAAATCCACCACTTGTGAGTTTCAGGCTTTCAGCCTTTAAGGGGGGATGGGAGTATTTATTTGCATATTTATCTATCTATTTGTTATGTTTTGAGTTTCCTCCATAGATCTCCATCAAACTTCAAAAAACATCCCCAAGATCCCTCTTCAAGATAAATTTGTAAATTTTCAATATAAAAATGCGCCGGTCTAAGTTTCTTACAGTTTCTTACAGTAGATCCTCTGGAAAAAGGCAAACTAGGCCTGTGTATCCAGCTCAGCACCAGTACTTGCACTGCTGCGGTCGTTCACGGTGTTGGCGGCGGCGGTAGCAGACGCAACATTTTTACTATTCTGTATTTTTGCTTTATAATCAAACTTCAAATCTTGTCTTCCCCATGCTTTATCAAGATTACTTTCAAACTCCCTTATTGATTCGGAATCGACTACATACTGGGGCAGTGCGTTCCACTCATTTACCACTCTATCACAAAATGAGTTGTTTGCCTTCTCAAGCCTATTTCTTTCTTTGTAAATTTTCTTTGAGTGTCCTCTCGTTCTTGTTCCCTCCCGCATCAAGAAGACACCTTCACACACATCCTCATCATACTTTCCTGACACTATCTTAAAAGTCTCTATCATAATTATCCCCTCTCTTTCTCCTATATGCCAGTGTCGGAAGCCCCAGTGTCCTCAACCTCTGCTCATAGCCCGCGTTCTTCAACGTTGGTACTAGCTTGCTAGCTCTCCTCTGCACTTTCTCCACTGCTTCTATATCCTTTACCATATATGGAGCCCACACCTGGTTCGCATATTCCAGGTGCGCCTAACCAGCGCTGTATAGAGATTCCTGAAGATTTCTTCGTCAAGTGACACAAATGTCCTCCTTATCAGCCCTACAATTCTAGTGGCTTTGTTTATCTTTTCCGCTAAATGTTCTGAGAAATTTAACTTATTGTCTATCACTACTCCTATATCCTTTTCTGCATTCACTTCCTCCATCGCTTCATACATACTGTATCCTACCTTGTCTATCTTGCTTGTCCCAATCCGCATGTACTTGCATTTTTTTGGATGAAATGGCATTAACCAATGCTCAGACAATCCCTTCATGCCCTCCACATCTCCTTGAAGCAAACCCACATCTTCCTTACTCCTCACTCTTCTATACAGCTTAGTGTCATCCGCATACAGGTATACCTCACTTCCATTAGTTATAACTTCAGGTAAGTCGTTGATAAATATAACGAACAGTAGTGGTCCCAACACAGATCCCTGAGGAACCCCACTTGTAATTTCCCTCCACCCCAAGCCTATTCCATTCACCAGCACCCTCTGTCTCCGATCTTTCAGGAAGGCTTCTATCCATTTCACACATTTCTCCCCTATATTATAGCTTCTAACTTTCTCTATTAACCTTTTATGTGGGACCTTATCGAAGGCCTTCATAAAATCACAATATACCACGTCTATTACATCACCATCCTCTAGAATTTGTATCCAATCATCTACCACCTTAATTAGCTATAGTACCGTCGACCTCCCCGGCAAGAATCCGAACTGTCACCCACTGAAAAGTTGGTTTGATTTCATAATTATGCTCCATTATTCCTTCTCTAATTACCGTTTCCATTAGTTTACACACAACACTTGTCAAACTGACTGGTCTATAATTTCCTGGGTCATTTCTCTTTCCCTTCTTAAATATAGCTGTTATGTTCGCCTCTCTCCAGTTCATCGGGATTTGTCCTGTATTAAACGATACCTCAAATAAAAATGTTAATGGCTCTACTAACATCTCACCTCCTTCCTTTATGATTCTTGGGTGTATCCCATCCGGTCCCGGGGACTTACTTCTGTTCATTTTTTCTATAGCCCTTCTTATTCTAGCATGGGAAAACTCTATTAGTTCTAGTGCAGGTGACTGTTTGATGGGAATATTTGGCACTGCATCATCCGACTCTACTGTTAGTACCCCCCCCCCCCCCCCCCAAAGTATTTCCCCAGCACCTCTGCTTTCTCCTTATCCGTCTCCGCTCTACTCCCATCATCCAACCCCCCTACCAGCTCTGGGATCCCTACTCTTCTTGTTAACTTTTTCTGAATGTACTTCCAGAATATTTTTGGATTATCCATCACGTTTCTTGCAATCTCTCTCTCCCTTTCCTTGGCTCCCACTTTATTTTATTGTTTATCTGTCTACGTTCCAAATCCACTACTTTAGCTTCTATACTAGACCCCCTGTTCTTTTTTAACACTTTTAATCTATCCCACAATCGTTTCTTTCTTCTTATCAAAGTCCACAGCTTTCTTTTCATTGGTAATTCTGGGTTAGTTTTTTTCCTCAATTTTGTTTTATCCTTATATTCCCTTACTGGTACACATTTGGCTATAACATCCTCCAGTTTGACTCTAAACTTCCTCCACATTCCTTCAGCGTCTTCACCGTTCAAGTATTCCCCCCAGTCAATGTACAGACACCTTCTCAGCAGCTCATAATCTGCTCTATCATACATGTATATTTTTGTATTGCTTCTATTATCCCTCTCTGTTTTAATATTGCAACTAAAACTTATACAGGCATGGTCACTACGACCTATAGGGCTATCCACATTGACATGTTCCACTAAATCCTCCTCATTGCTAAAAATTAAATCAAGTACACTCCCCTGCTTCCCATCTCTATATCTATATATTTTGAGGCGCTTTCGAATTAGATTAAGACACTAAGTTTCGGGTAGATTATGTTAGGCGGCTGAGTTTGGATACTGCTTAATATTTTACGCTGCCAGACTAAAATTGCTCGTAAAGGTTGACGGATAATGCGCTTGTGTGACACCGCCATAAGGAAGTTGGGGTTATTATGTCAATATTTAGCAGAATTACCAGCTAAAATACGTGTTATACTTGTTCTATGTGAATGAGGGAGACAAAAGTCAGAACTGCCTGTGACGAGTGCCTCCCCCAGAGTTGAAAGAGTGACAGGGCCAAAAACAAGGGACGTTCGAGCCAAAATGCCTGGACGCACGGAGTTTGAAGCAATGTATGTCATAGGATGAGGGGAAGACTGATTCTGGGAGATAGTTCCAGAGATAAGCTCTTCAATAGAAAAAAGATCGATAACAACGTTTCACTCTGGGGTTGGAGAGTTGCACAGAGTAGGGGTGCGATTGTGTTGCAAGACGAATGTCACGTGCTCTACGAAGAGTGCATTTATTAACACATAAATCCTAATTTGACATATATTGTTATATTGAAAACCTATATTATTATTGTATTTCTATTTAATATCAATGTTTATGAGTCCAACTTCCTTATAACCTGAAACTCGCAAGTGGTTAATTGTGAACAGATTGCTTCATGCTCTCAGTATTTATGGACACGTTTCTTCCTTATATGTTGGCTTCATCTAGGCGACTATATTCCGTGTATAAACCTTAGTAGATACGATGACGCATTTATGTTCTGTTTCCTGGCTATTATCAGACGATTTTATTCAGATTAGGAAGGGTATATGGAAGTCAGAAGATTAATGGGGATATTCTTCACCCCTATATTTCACACATATTTTTCCTAAATTGTACATAACTGTCTAATGATAGCCAAAATTATTATGTCATTATGCGTCATAATCTTCTAACGGTTAAGGAACTGTCGGATTCAGAAAGCACAAGTTATTAGAATATTCATTTGATTTATAGAGGGCTCTCCTAACCTGAAGAATATCGTATAATATTAGCTATAAACAATGAGAGAAGCGTTATGGTAAAGGGTGGCACAACATTGGATTACACACCAAGCAGGGATTGACACCGCCGCCTTTCTATACATTTGTAGTGTGTTGTGTGGACCGCCTTTATATACATTTGTAGTGTGTTGTGTGGACCGCCTTTATATACATTTGTAGTGTGTTGTGTGGACCGCCTTTATATACATTTGTAGTGTGTTGTGTGGACCGCCTTTCTATACATTTGTAGTGTGTTGTGTGGACCGCCTTTCTATACATTTGTATTGTGTTGTGTGGACCGCCTTTATATACATTTGTAGTGTGTTGTGTGGACCACCTTTCTATACATATGTAGTGTGTTGTGTGGACCGCCTTTCTATACATTTGTAGTGTGTTGTGTGGACCGCCTTTCTATACATTTGTAGTGTGTTGTGTGGACCGCCTTTCTATACATTTGTAGTGTGTTGTGTGGACCGCCTTTCTATACATTTGTAGTGTGTTGTGTGGACCGCCTATATATACATTTGTAGTGTGTTGTGTGGACCGCCTTTCTATACATTTGTAGTGTGTTGTGTGGACCGCCTTTCTTTACATTTGTAGTGTGTTGTGTGGGCCGCCTTTCTATACATTTGTAGTGTGTTGTGTGGACCGCCTTTCTTTACATTTGTAGTGTGTTTTGTGGGCCGCCTTTCTATACATTTGTAGTGTGTTGTGTGGACCGCCTTTCTATACATTTGTAGTGTGTTGTGTGGACCGCCTTTCTTTACATTTGTAGTGTGTTGTGTGGACCGCCTTTCTATACATTTGTAGTGTGTTGTGTGGACCGCCTTTCTATACATTTGTAGTGTGTTGTGTGGACCACCTTTCTTTACATTTGTAGTGTGTTGTGTGGGCCGCCTTTCTATACATTTGTAGTGTGTTGTGTGGACCGCCTTTCTTTACATTTGTAGTGTGTTGTGTGGACCGCCTTTCTTTACATTTGTAGTGTGTTGTGTGAACCGTCCTATGGATATTTTGTTGTAACAAACTATATCTTCACAACCATAATATACATTATCTGGTCGGTTGGTGGAGGGAACATAATATATAATACCCCATTAAGGGGAGATGGTTCACTTTTTGGGCGATTTTTGCATGTATTCATTATTTTTCTAGTTTCCTCCCTAGAC
The DNA here is from genome assembly GCA_032716605.1 of Paralithodes platypus. Classification (NCBI taxonomy): domain Eukaryota; kingdom Metazoa; phylum Arthropoda; class Malacostraca; order Decapoda; family Lithodidae; genus Paralithodes; species Paralithodes platypus. Next base: position 20,840,266 of record CM064541.1, read on the forward strand.
CTCCATCAAATTTAAAAAAAAACATATATTAGATCACCCTTCTAAATTAATTTGTACTTTTTTTCGGTAGAAAAATTTCCCGGCCAAAGGCCGGTTCTTCCAACATTACATGCTCACTATCGTTCCCCAGGTAAACAAATTACCCCTAAATAACACGAAAGGTCTTAATATTGACGAAGAAATGGAGCGAAAGGTCTTAAAAATCGACTAACTAATGGGGCAAACATCTTAACATCTGAAAACTAATGGGGCTAAACATGAGGGAGAAAGTGGTCCAGAAAACCGGCCCATCCCTCCTTAAACGCAAAGATAGTAGAAATCACTGATATTTTAAAATTTGCAATACAAATCAATATATATGAATAATGATGAATATAAGACGACTTGTTCATAATTTGCAAAGAGCTACCATATAATTGGTACCTATCGTAACTGTATCAATATCGTCCATAGTATTATCATTATGTTGCCTGGATTACAGTCTTTATGGAGCTGAAGCTCTTCAGTTGATTGCTATGGCATATTTTCTTTAACAACTAGCCTAGTAAGGACCATTAAGGGGAGATTTACACTAGAGGGATATATTTTTCTGGACCCCTCTCTCTCTCTCATGTTTAGCCCCATTGTTTTTGAGATGTTCAAAAACATTCGCACCATTAGTTTGGCGATTTTAAGAACGTTTACACTATTTCTGTAAATTTTAAGACCTTTTATGCCATTTAGGTGTCGATTTTTTCCTAGCGAACGATAGCAAGCCTGTAATTTAAAAGGTGGCGGCCTTCGTCCGGGAAATTTTTCTACCGAAAAATGTACAAATTCATCTTAAAAAGGGGTCTAGGGGGTGTATTTTTAAGCTTGATGGGGATCTAGGGAACAAACTAAAAAAGTCCCCTTAAGTCTGTTGTTGTTTGTCTTCCTATATAATATGAGTTAAATTTTTAACCCCTTCTGTACCGGCAACGTCTTATCAATTTATTCTAGCTATAATTAGACGATTTTGTACAGCTTATGAAGGATCTGTGGTAGCAAAAAAAGGTTAAATAAGATAGTTGAAGCCTGTTAATTGCTGGAGGCTCTTCTTAACCCTTTGGCTGCGGCCTATTTTGGACTATTTAGGGCATATTCAGGCACTCCTGAATGATATATCAAGCATCTGCGTCAAATGAAGTGTATTCTGCCGAAAACTAGGGGAGAATAGCTTCAAAATGACACCAGAACGGGCCCCGTACGTGGCCTGGTTCATCCGCAGTGGTGCCAGTGAAACGCGGGAAACCCGCTATTATGTAACATTCGCTCGCATGGCTACACTGTTGAGAGAGACAGAGAGAGGCCCGTGCGAGACACACTCAACATCAGTGAGCCGCTCGGTGCTATGAGGGTCGGAAGTGGGCCCCTTACGCTCACGCCCACTGACACTCTATTTTTACGTTATTTACAGGCTTTTGAAGCCTGGATATTGCTGTAACTTGCCGAAACATTCCAGAACGTCACCCGCAGCGAAATGGTTAAACTGAATAAAATTGTCTATTATTTGCCAGTGACAACGAAAAGGACAGAACTGGTACTGAAGGGGTAAAATACTTTGAGGCAGTAGATGAGGTTGACGGTGGCGCCCATAGCCAGGAGGGTGGAGGGGGCGAAGTCTGAGGGTTGGAAGAGACAGTCGCTACATACCAACAGGAACTTCACTACGGCAGGACCCCACCCGATTAGGAAGGTCCCCACAATCAGCGCTGTTGTCCGTACCGTCTGGGGAACAAGTAGATAGACAGCTGGTTAGATTGATAGGTAGATATATAGATAGATACAGAGAGGGGGGGGGGGCGAAGTCTGAGGGTTGGAGGTGTAACGCCTACCAGCGTTGGCAGAATCGCCTCCCGTTAGCCACTTGCACTCGCCAGGGCAGTGCAATGGGCTACAGTCATCAGAGAATGTTGTTCTCTCTTTCATTGTACTCGTATTGTTTCAGACAGTCCAGTGGTGGTCTTTCTTTTCGTCTGTGACAACGGGAAGTGCTTTATATCATTAATAGAATATAACATGCATTGTATATTGTTAAGGAGAGAGAGCGGTGTAGGCAGTGTTGTGGTAATGTGTGCGTGCGTATGCATGTCTTGCCTCCCTCGCTCGGAGGCTCGCGCGCGTGCCTTCCCACGCCCCTTGATTGGCTGGTGTGGCTGGCTGTGTCACGTGACACCTGCTGTCTTGTGACGTATCGGCTTGTGATTGGCCGACTACCATGCCTTAGTGGGATCCTGAGCGTCCCGAGGAGATATCCTCCTCAGAGCAGGCTAGGGACGCACATGACTAACATCCTTTTTACAACTGTCCCCCATATCTCCACCATTCTGATACTGTCTCTCTCACTCAACTTCCTTCTTTCATTCCTCTAATCTTTTAACGTCACAGCACTCCCTTTGGGTTCTGTACACGATTTCATATCAGCCCATCGTATTATGTGCGTCGCTCTCATATATATTTCCATGTATTAGAATAGGCTATAAGGGTTCTTAGTCTATGGAGGTTTGATGACTCTGTGTGTGTCTCCCTCAATGTCCTTAGTTTATGGAGGTTTGATGACTCTTCGTGTGTGTCTCCCTCATTATCAGTAGTGCTCTGCTGGGTTATTTAATGCTAGACTGGGATAAGGTATCTGTTGTCGTTGTCAGCGATGTGTGTATGGTTTGCTTATACCTACACGACTTAGACGGTTTCTGTGGTAGCCTAGGTTGTCCTTTTGGTTGTGCCTTTTGCGAGTGCAGCATCGTGTTGTAAGAGGGCATTAGTCTATTACCTTATTACACAGTGCTGCCTCTTTGCTTGACTTTAGAGGGATCGCCAGGGTAGAACCAGATACTTGAGATCTGGATCTACCAAGAGAGCATCCCCGTCATTAACGTAACTTTAATCATACCGCCTTAAGGACAACGCTAGGCTATGAGCCCGTCTTGCTCAGCCACAGTTTCTTAACCTTGATATCCACGCTAGACTTTATTCGCCGAGCAGACACTAGTTAGGACATGAGCTCTTCTGATATGTACGCATTATTATTCACAGTATTTATTAGTCTAGGTTGTTGTTGAGTTGCACAACCATAGTAGACTGTTTCATTGATGAGGAAGTACTTCTTTTAGTGTCGAACATTACTGCTGTTGCGCATTTATAATATTCTCGTGTCACTTAACATTATATGTCCTATCTTTTAGTGTATTCAGTCTACACGTTTGGTGTCCTGCCTCCTGCCTTTATCTAATTTAAGATACGAGCATCTTATGAGCATCAGACTTTCTTCAGAAGTTTCCAGGTCTATGCTGTAGGACTATACTTCACTTTCTTTCAGATAGGAGTGAAGAGTTTATTGTTGTTTAGAGTAACTATATTGAAGCATCTTTTTATTGTATTAAATCTTGCAGTGATTTAATCGATTTTTCCATAGCTTCCCTTTATGTGCATTTTAACGTAACTTGCATCTTGTTTGTTATCAGGCTATACCAGTGTGGGTTAGCCTGATGTAGAGTACATTTATGCCCATTTATGCCCAGACAAAGTTGAAAGGAAGGCCTTTCGTATCATTAACTCCCGTCCACTCACCAACTCTCTGCAATCTCTCTCTCTCCGCCGCAATGTTGCATCTCTCTCGCTATTCTATCGCTACTATAATAATCAGTGTTCCTCAGAGCTATCCCAGTGCATACCACCTCCTTTACGTAGGGCACGTGGTACCCGTCTTGCAACTCAATCCCACCCCTACTCTGTGCAACTCTCCAACCCAAGAGTGAAACGTTACTCTCAAACTTTCTTCTACTCAACAGCTGAGCTCTGGAACTCTCTCCCAGAATCAGTCTTTCCCTCTTCCTATGACTTAAATTGCTTCAAACTCCGTGTGTCCAGGCATTTTGGCTCGAACGTCCCTTGATTTTGGCCCTGTCACTCTTTCAACTATGGGGGAGGCACTCGCTATAGGCAGTTATGCCTTTAGCCTCCCTCAATCACATAGAAAAAAAAAAAAAAAAAAAAAAGTTAAGGATACCCCATTATCGCAGATTAACTCTGGAGGGTATAGGTGTTTTTGTTCGCCGGCATATAAGTTCAAGGGTTTGGATCTAGCATACCGTTGTTGCATAGTGCCCTATTACTAGTCCAATCATTAAGTGCCCTTGTTTTATTCGTAGCCCCGGTCGTAACAAATGGCGACCTTGCCTAGTATCTTATTTTAGTAGAAACCGGGATCCATTTGTTATTGCAGTAATAACAAATAGTGCCCTTGCCTAGTATCTAAGAAAGAATTGCAGGATTGTTGGACATTTGTTTTTGAGGAATATTTTGGACACGTGGATTTTTTTTTTGGCAACGTAGTATAGCACTTGAGTTGTCTTCGAGCATTTTATATTTTTGAGTGAATAGTGCTACATGAGAGTGTAGGTACTCCTTTTTTTTTATAAACGTTGAGAATTTTCGGTGGACACTATGTCGAACGACGGATCAATGTACAGTGAGGACACAGTACGGGAAGCAGACTCTGAGGGGCAGCAGCTGGGTTTGTTAGAAGGCATTAGAGTAGTAACTATTGAGGAGGATGCAAGGAAGTTTCTGGAGATGCCTATTACTGCTAACCGGGTGTCGGGGATTGATCGGTATGGTCTCCAGTGTTTGGCCACGGTCATGGGGCATGTGGGCACTAGCAGCATGTCGAGAGGTGACCTGGTGGCCTGGGTGCTCGGCGGGGTGCGTGGGGCTTCGGGTGGAGCGGGAGCTGGGGCACCTTCGGCCCAGCCCCCATTCCACTCGACTCCTACCATGGCGCCCCCTCGGGCTCCGGAGCCGGGTACGTTCCCGCAGGCCGATAGTCACTGGCAGCGTGGTTTGTCACTGGGTGGGTCTCCAATTGTTGCATCTCCTCCTCCTCAAGGTTTAACTCCAGATATGATCTTCCAGCTTGAGATGGCTAAGATGAAGATTCAGGCTGAGGAGAGAAGGGCCATACGTGAGGCTGAGCTTCGGGTTGAGGCTATGAAGTACTGTGCAGACATAGAGCTTGAGAAGTCTCGGGTGGAGTCGACAGGGCAGCGTCTCGGTTCTGGGAATCGAGGTCTTGATCAGTCTTTATCGCACCTTCTTAAGTTAGTCCCTGTATTTGACGAGTCGGGTGTCACCAAATTTTTCATGCATTTTGAGAAGAAGTGCTGGGAGCACCAATGGCCCGAGGTTAAGTGGGCAGCCCTTGTTTCCTCTAGGTTGGTTGGCAAAGGACTCAAGGCATATGATGCGTTGCCCTTGGAGTCTTGCGTCGATTATGAGGTACTGAAGGAAGCTGTTCTGCGGGCGTACGAGTTACAACCAGAGACTTATAGGTTGAAGTTCCGGGGTGTTACGAAGGGTCGTGAGTGCACCTTTCTTGAACATGCCCGGGAACTGTCCGACGCTTTTGGGAATTGGCTGAGATTGGAGAAGGCAACGACGTTTGATGAGATAAAACAGTTGATGCTTCTCGAGCAGTTCTTTAAGTGTACGGGCGGCGACCTGACGTTGAACCTCAAAGAGAAAAATCCTAAAACTCTACAGGAGGCAGCTGAGATGGCTGACCGGAGAGTATCGCTGATTCGTGGGTGCGGGTCTGCACAACGGATTGATGTTTAACAAGGGGCGCAACACCCCACCCCCCCGAGTCAGTGATGCGACATTTAACCTGACAAGCGCGATATAGACCTAGGTGCTAGGGTAGTTATTTGTGCATTTCTAGCCCTGGATTCTGACAGAATTCGTTATATTTACAATATAAAGCATTATTTGTTTTCGGTATGCTTTTATTTTACATATATGATGTATATATGAACCTTCAAGAGTGCTAAAATAAGTGGGAAAAGCATTTGGGTGGTGAAAAACGAAGATATTGGCCACCCGGTCATAATCTCAGGCAGAGAGAGCCCCAGGCACCCCCTCCCCCTCGCTGTCTGGGAGTCAACTGAGACGAGCGGGGCGGTGTGTGCCGGTGTCTGGGTGTTGCATAACGATCTTTTATGCAACCCACTTGTGCTACATTATCGCGGGAGAGAAAAATAACCGATAAATGATGATAATAAGAGGATAAATAGGTGATAATTGAGGAGGGGGGGGAGGGGGGAATAAGGTGGGGAAGGAGGGGAGGGGGAGGGGTGAGAAACACATGGATGAGTACTAGAGGGGAATTATCTCACCTAGAGACAAAATCCTTTGTTTTGATAGGCCCTTTTTTTTTTTGGAAGGATTTTTTTATGGTCTTGCTTCCGTGAGGCCTATCGCGTTCCCTATAGGAAGCCTTCCGTGAGGCCTATCGCGCTTGCCGGGTTAATAACCAAAGTAAGAGCAATGATACTAGTTTTGATCACAAACCAATGACCGTCCTGTTTGAGAAAGGTCAGTGCCCTTCCTCACCTCAGTGGAAGTCCAAGGGTGAGGTAGAGTGTTTTCATTGTCACAAGAAGGGGCATTTTGCACGATCCTGTCCTAGCAAGCCACCTACAGCAGTTGTGTCTTTGGTTCGAAACATTGGGGTGTCTTTGAAGTCGTCTGCGTTTGCCCGGGGTAAATTGTCAGAGGCTGGAGCACAGCCAGTGAAGAAGTGTCCAGAAGGCTCGACACCTGTCCGCGATACTTTTTGTGACCATAGAGGGCGCGGCTGCGTGAGTTGGGCTGGTTGCAACCATGGAGTAGAATTGTTGCGTGATACGGGTGCTTCCCAGACATTGATGAAAAACTTTACAGGCAAACCTATAAACGCGGCACGGGTGGTTGTGGTGCAGGGTATCAATGCTACACAGTGATACCCGTTGGTCCGAGTGGAGCTGGAGGTAGAAGGTGTGACACGAGAGTTGGATGTCGGAATTGTGGAGAAACTGCCAGTAGAGGGCGTCGACCTTCTTCTCGGCAACGACTTTGCGGTGCCTACTTCTGAGGTTCCACCCTTAGTCGGTGCCGAGAGGGCGGCCGACGTGAGTAGGGAGGGGCAGGAGTTGGTCGAGAGGTGTCAACTACAGCAGAGGGCGTGTGTTGTCACCCGATCTCGTGCATCTAAAGTGTCACAGCCTATTCCTCAGTCTCTAGACCAGCGGAGGAACGGTCGGAAGGAGCAAGCTAAAGTTGGGAGTTTTGCGAGTTTTGCTCCAGCGGCTCTTCTTAGCGACTTAGTACTTGACCCAGAGGTGAGCTCCGGAGTGGCCTCAGAACCTGTCACCCCTAGTGACATGGTTGGGCGTGATGGCACTCCGCGACTTAGTAGTTCCCAGTTGGAGGAGAGTTGTGGGAACGGGACTATTGAACACGAGGACGGGTAAACATGTCATGTGAACCTGCTGGAGGAGTTTGTGAGGCAACCACCTGAGCAGCCTACTGTCCCTGCGTTGGTCTGCAGCGGCCAAGGTGGAGAAGGAGAGGGGGGCAGTAGGGCACAGGTAGAGGAGAGTTGGGATTGTCATGTCTCGGCAGAGCAGTGGGCGGGGTACACGAGTCTGGTGGCTGTGGAAGCGCTAGAGCACCTGCCTGAGCAGCAGTGTGCAGCGCTCCAGCACCAGCTCGGTTCATACCCCACTGGTCGTGCCGAGCACCTGAGCTTCACAACTCAGGCGGTGCAAGATGTTCCGCGGGCAGGTCACTTGAATGTTTATAGACCGTTAGCCTCGTTATTTCGGTGGTTCAAGGTGGGCGACGAGGCTTTGGCATGGTTGCCAGGTCAGGGTCGACCCATGGCTGCCAAGGGTGGTGGTCAGAAGGAGGACATTGAGCAGATTGGTGAGGTTGGCTGTGGAGTGGATGTGCCCGGTAGTCGCATAGCCTCCCAATGCTGCTCTGGTCGAATGCAACAGCCCTACCATAGACCGACTGTATCTGGCCATGTCGCTAAAAGCGGTGATGCTGCGCAGGCAGATGTAGTCGCAAGGAATGCGGGGGTGCGCATGTACGGTGTCGGCGGAGAGGCCTTAGCAATTGTAAACTGTGGGAGTGACTGCACAGGTGGTGCTGATTGTCCCTCTCATGATCTGGCTGTTCTGGGAACAGAGGTGGAGAAGGAGGGAGGCTATAGCTTAGAAACTGTGGTCTCGACTGGGTTGTGGGACGGCAATGAGTATGTTGTTATTCGAGAGAAGTTGTTTACTAGGCTGTGGCAGTACATCCGCATGTTTGTTGGTTCTCCAGGCCTGATGTACGGGGTAGAATCCGACATGGAGGCTGGAGACAGTGCAAGGCTCAAGTTAATTCCCTACCGTATAAATCCTGCTCAACAGCCTGTCGTGAAAACAGAGCTAGACGACATGTGGAAAAAGGGTCTAAGGGATAAAGGATATCGTGAGTGGTCGTTGCCAGTGAGTTTGCAACCTGAGTTGAGTGGCAAGATCCGTGTGTATGGTGATTGCAAGAGTGTGGAAGCATTATCCCTGACAGACACCAATCCATTACCTAGAGTTGACGACACCATAAACCGCTTCGGGGCTGCATCGCTAATCACGAAGGTAGAACTAGTGAAAGGTTATTGGCAGGCCCCGTTGCCGGAGAGAGCGAAGAGAAATGCCAGTCGTGTGATAAACTGGGCAGTTTATCAGTGCCAGGTGTTGTCTTGCTGCCAGAACACAAGTTGGATGTGTGGCATGTAAAGGGCACTGATAATGTTTTGGCTGATTGTTTGTCACGGGAGGGTTTGTTTGCAGGAGAACCCTCGCTGTTCAGTCAGTGTGTGTTGAGAGTGGAGAAAAATCAGGCTTGCCCCTGTAGAGCAGCCGTCAAAAACAACATTAAAATTAAATAAAAACAAAAATCACATAAAAAAAAATAAAACAAAAATCTTTCTTTTTGATAGTTAATTGTAAGTTGCCAATGTTATAGCTAAAGTCCTAAGTTGAACCTGTCCTTCACTTAGTAGGCTGGGCTCTGTGAAGCTCGCTCGGGGAGCATAGCAGGCTAAAATTATACTATTATGTTTGGGAGGGGTTATAAGATGTTATTTATGCTAAAATGTCGTTTTATTTATGATTGAGCTTTGCATTTCATTTCTGGTGGAGTGGCTGGTTGTGGCGGGTCTTGTCGGCATTCTGCCTTGTCAGATATGGTGCTCGCCTAATGTTGAGCGTCCCATATCTTGGGCGGGGTGTGACGCCTACCAGCGTTGGCAGAATCGCCTCCCGTTAGCCACTTGCGCTCGCCAGGGCAGTGAAATGGGCTACAGTCATCAGAGAATGTTGTTCTCTCTTTCATAGTACTCGTATTGTTTCAGACAGTCCAGTGGTGGCTTTTCTTTTCGTCTGTGACAACGGGAAGTGCTTTATATCATTAATAGAATATAACATGCATTGTATATTGTTAAGGAGAGAGAGCGGTGTAGGCAGTGTTGTGGTAATGTGTGCGTGCGTATGCATGTCTTGCCTCCCTCGCTCGGAGGCTCGCGCGCGTGCCTTCCCACGCCCCTTGATTGGCTGGTGTGGCTGGCTGTGTCACGTGACACCTGCTGCCTTGTGACGTATCGGCTTGTGATTGGCCGACTACCATGCCTTTGTGGGATCCTGAGCGTCCCGAGGAGATATCCTCCTCAGAGCAGGCTAGGGACGCACATGACTAACATCCTTTTTACAACTGTCCCCCATATCTCCACCATTCTGATACGCTCTCTCACTCAACTTCCTTCTTTCATTCCTCTAATCTTTTAACGCCACAGCACTCCCTTTGGGTTCTGTACACGATTTCATATCGGCCCATCGTATTATGTGCGTCGCTCTCATATATATTTCCATGTATTAGAATAGGCTATAAGGGTTCTTAGTCTATGGAGGTTTGATGACTCTGTGTGTGTCTCCCTCAATGTCCTTAGTTTATGGAGGTTTGATGACTCTTCGTGTGTGTCTTCCTCATTATCAGTAGTGCTCTGCTGGGTTATTTAATGCTAGACTGGGATAAGGTATCTGTTGTCGTTGTCAGCGATGTGTGTATGGTTTGCTTATACCTACACGACTTAGACGGTTTCTGTGATTGCCTAGGTTGTCCTTTTGGTTGTGCCTTTTGCGAGTGCAGCATCGTGTTGTAAGAGGGTATTAGCCTATTACCTTATTACACAGTGCTGCCTCTTTGCTTGACTTTAGAGGGATCGCCAGGGTAGAACCAGATACTTGAGATCTGGATCTACCAAGAGAGCATCCCCGTCATTAATGTAACTTTAATCATACCGCCTTAAGGACAACGCTAGGCTATGAGCCCGTCTTGCTCAGCCACAGTTTCTTAACCTTGATATCCCAGCTAGACTTTATTCGCCGAGCAGACACTAGTTAGGACATGAGCTCTTCTGATATGTACGCATTATTATTCACAGTATTTATTAGTCTAGGTTGTTGTTGAGTTGCACAACCATAGTAGACTGTTTCGTTGATGAGGAAGTACTTCTTTTAGTGTCGAACATTACTGCCGTTGCACATTTATAATATTCTCGTGTCAGTTAACATTATATGTCCTATCTTTTAGTGTATTCAGTCTACGCATTTGGTGTCCTGCCTCCTGCCTTTATCTAATTTAAGATACGAGCATCTTATGAGCATCAGACTTTCTTCAGAAGTTTCCAGGTCTATGCTGTAGGACTATACTTCACTTTCTTTCAGATAGGAGTGAAGAGTTTATTGTTGTTTAGAGTAACTATATTGAAGCATCTTTTTATTGTATTAAATCTTGCAGTGATTTAATTGATTTTTCCATAGCTTCCCTTTATGTGCATTTTAACGTAACTTGATTCTTGTTTGTTATCAGGCTATACCAATGTGGGTTAGCCTGAAGTAGAGTACATTTATGCCCAGTTAAGGATACCCCATTATCGCAGATTAACTCTGGAGGGCATAGGTGTTTTTGTTCGCCGGCATATAAGTTCAAGGGTTTGGATCTAGCGTACCGTTGTTGCATAGTGCCCTATTACTAGTCCAATCATTAACCCTTCTTTGGCGGCGCGCAACTTATGTCGTGTGAAATAAATATGGACTAAGTGGCGGTTCACAACTTATGTCGTGTGCCATTTTCACCACGTAATATTGCTGAGCGAGAGAGATAAGTGGTGGGAGGAGAGTAGCAAGCGTATGACTGCTCCAGACCACCGCGGCGGACCTACTGACATGAATCCCACTTTCCCCTACCCTCACGCACTCGCTACACAGGGAATTATGTAGGGAAACTACCTAATTACATGGTTTTTGCACTCGTGTTGCGCGATCGTTGCAAGAAAACTAGCGGTCGTACAAGGATGGTTGGGGTGTCATTGGAAAGCTCTGTTTATGCCCTTTCAGGGATAGATACTAGTTTTACGCTCTGAGTCTTATTTAGGCATGAAAATGATCACGTAAACAACCCTATTTAGGGTAAAAACACCCCGCTGGGCGGTACATATAAATTACCGCCTAGGCCGCTCGTAAGGTGTTAAGTGCCCTTGTTTTATTCGTAGCCCCGGTCGTAACAGAGGAGACAGTCGCTACACACCAACAGGAACTTCACTACAGCAGGACCCAACCCGATCAGGAAGGTCCCCACGATCAGCGCTGTTGCCCGTACCGTCTGTGGAACAAGTAGATAGATGGTTAGATAGATAGATGGGTAGATAAATAGATTAGATAAATAGGGTTGAAGGAGACAATCGTTACACTTCAGGACAAACTTCTCAACCGCTGGACCCCAACCGATCAGGTAGGTCCCTACGATCAGCGCTGTTGTCCGTACCGTCTAGATGGATAGATAGATAGATAGCTGGATGGATGGATGCATGGTTCATTAGATAAATAGATAGATAGATTGATTGATAGATAGATATATAGATAGTTTGATAGATAAATAGATAGATAGACAGACAGATAGTTTAGATAGAGAGGGTTGGAGGAGACAGTCATTTCACAACAACAAGAACTTCACTACAGCAGGACCCCAACCGATTTGGAAGGTCCCTAAGATCACCGATCACTGCTGTTGTCCGCACCATCTGAAAACAAGCAGGTCAATTCTTCTACCGATAAATGCACAAATATATCTCGAAGGTGTAGTTTTTGGCATATTTTTTAAAGCTTGAAGGAGGTCTAGGGAGGGAAAACAAAAATTAGTCATGAGCTCAAAACAAATGTACAGTATGGTCCCACCTTTCTCCGTCCATCTGAAGCCTATGAGCAGTAGTCCTACTTTATATCATGTACAGCTACTGACAAATGTTAATTAGCTTTTGAAATTTTCTGTATGGACATATGACCATCTAGATTGATGCGTATATCAAATCAACTATATATAGATAAATACACATTATTAACCTATTAACATGTAGCGGATTTAATCTGAACATAAAGCTAAATGAAAATATATGCATAAAGAAAATCGCAAGAGTTCACGCACATTTGTCCGTAGCTGTACGTTTGGGCTTCCATGACGCCGATCACAGAAAGGGTTACCAAGAAGGGAGATGAACCACTCTACGAAACTCCAGAAAAACGGGACAATTTAAGGAGAGGGGTTTTGGACCCCCTACTTCCTCATGTTTAGGCCTATTTGTTTTGAGATTATAAGACGCTCGCCTCATTTGCTTAGCGATTTTAAGACCTTTCGTGCCATTTAGGTGCCGATTTTTCTCTGGTGAGTGATAGCCAGCCTGCAATTTAGGAGGAACCGGCTTTTCACTGCCTATCACATCTCATTTGTCTTCAATTATAATTTTTTTTTCTTCTGTTTTCTGGCTATTATTAGACGATTTCATTTAGGTTAGAAAGGGTATATGGGAGTCAGAGATAGTATTACCCTTACAATTCCCACAGATCCTTCCTAAGCTGGTAATGATAGCCAGACTAAACTGTCACATTAAAAAGGGTATAATGGTTAATCGAGATAGTGTTTGCCCATATAATTCCCACAAATCCTTCTTAAACTGTTTAAATCGTCTAATGATAGCCATATTAAACTGTCAGTATGCGTCATAATTTTCAAAGGGTTAACTCTTTCTTCACCAGTTACTTTTTGCTATCATATTCTAGCTATATTTAGATGATATTGTGCAGTTTAGGAAGTATCTCAGGTAGTAAAAAGGGTCAAGTGAGATCGTTAGAAGCCTGTTAATTGCTGGAGACCCTTTGTAAACTGAATACAATCGTGAAAAGTAGCCAGAATAAAGGTAAAAAGACGTCGCCGGTACAGATAGGGTTAATTGACAGGTGGGGTGGGAACAGACGATGCAAGCGGAAGGATAATTTTCTGGATAACGAAAGGTGAAGGCGAATCATGCACAGTCGACTTAATAAGTGATGTCTCGACACCAACAATATTCTGTGCTATATTTGGTATCAACAATATCTAAACAGGATTTCTTCATTGCGAGTTAAATATAAACAAACACGTTCCTACACTTACCCACCCTTTTCAACATCTGGCAGACATGAATACAGCACAGAACGAGTCAAACGTAATGACAGGTGGGACATGACTTATTAGCGCTACCGTACAGTTGCCCACATATGTACTGTTCCTCGTCGTGAAAGTATGAAAGTAAAATCGTATTAATGAATTCCGAGTGTGATTTCTTTTAATCATCAGTTGACTAATCAGATGAGGTAACCACTGCATAAGAAACTACACTCATAATTCAAGCATGCGCATTATATTTCCATGTATAAAGGCCGCGTCATACAGAACTCGAATCCACCAGACCCCACTGGAATCGAACTTTTCACCGGAATTGACGAGAATTACGCGGCCTTAATCGAGTGTGACTTCAGAGTAGAATGCGACCCGTCAATGACCGGAATGTAACTCGAACGTAACTCGATGGACTCGAATGTAACCCAAATATGAGTCGATGTTAACCAGTAAGTGACTCGAAGGAAACCGGATGTGGAAAGAAGACTATTCGATCCCAAGTCGAATGCAACTCGAATGACCAGAATGAGACCGGAATGTCAGTATATCATGACCAGAATTACATGAAGTTAAGTCGAACGTAAGTGGAACTAAGTTGAACGTAACTCGAACGTAAGTGGAACGTGACTCGAATAGGCAGAAGGTGACTCGATGAGGAACCTTTGAGTATATAAAGGGAGGATTGGTTCACAGGCACACCAGTAGTAACAGAGCACTCACCATTGCAACATAAGCACTTTCAATCACATACACACATACACGTACACGAGGGGAGGTGGGGGGGGATGGAGATAGGGTTTTTCTGGACCCCCTTCTCCCTCATGTTTAGCCCCATTAGGTTTTGAGATGTTATGACGTTCATTCCATTAGTTTGGCGGTTATAAAAAAAAATACCCTATTTCTTTGTTAATATTAAGACCTTTCGTGCCATTTAGGCATAGGTTTATTTCCTGGCGAGCGATAGCGAGCCTGTAACTTTAGGAGGAACTAGCCATCGGCTGGGACACTTTTCTACCGAAAAATGTACAAATTAATCTCGAAATGAGTGTGTTTTTTAAGCTTTGATGGATGTCTAGCGAAGAAAGTAAAAACAAAAAATATATATAGGCTAAATAAAAAATAGACCAAAAAGTAACCCTACCCCCTTAACTCACACAGCTGGGGTGAAGGAAGAACACTTTTCATTGGTAGACACAACTGAGGGGAAGCCGGAGTTTAAGGTGTGGAGAGTTAGATGAGTAAGTTTGATTCCAGGTACTACTTGAAATACAATGGCCTCGTATAGGGCCGATTTTATATTTTATTTTTTATTATTATTTTTTTTCAATCCGTTATATATTTGGGGCCGCACCTAGTCGAGTTATATTCTGGTTGTATTCCAGTTACCTTCTAGTTGGATTCCACTTGTATTCTAGTACTTCTAGTCATGTTCGAGTCGACATCCAGTGTACACTCGATACATCAAGCAAGTATGCAGTCATCTACCAGTCATATTCTACTCGGCATCCAGTTGTATTCTTCTTAATTCGGGTTATATTCAACTCTCATTCCATTACATTCAATTTTAAAGTGGAATAATCAACTTGTCATCCAGTTGACTTCCGGGTTACATTCAAGTAATTCGAGTCGGCATCGACTATAAAAATTACATCAGAACATGACCAGAATAGGTAGAATGCGACTCTAATGCGACTCGAATACGACCAGGATACGACTAGAATGTAACTCGATAATTTTTAACGGTTTTTTCACTCGATAAATCGTAGATAGTTAACGCATGCACTAACTTTTTGCTCACTCACTCGATCAATCGAGTGACGACTAGAACATCACTCGAAACACAATAATAGACAAGAATCTAACCAGAACACGTACAAGAATAGACCAGAATGGGGAAGAAGTGGCTAAAATTTGAATTTTTGAATTCATTCCGGTGGGTTCTGGTGGATTCGAGTTCTGTATGACGTGGCCTTAAGATCCCAGAGGTGAACAGAACATATGAGGGCAACTACACCTATATACATACACATAATGGCTTAACGTCTCTTTCCGTATATTGTATAAGTTCAGATGAGGTTGCCTTTCCGCAGTTAGAGTGAAAAGGTCATCAGTACTTCTTTAAAGGGACAGTGGTTATTTTTGGGGTCTATTTATTTATATATGCAGTTAATTTTTAGTTTCCTTCCTACACCTCCATCAAATTTAGAAACATCTATTAGATTCCCCTTAGAGATTAATTTGTACATTTTTCGGTAGAAAAATGTCACGACCCAAGGCCAGTTCCTCCACAATTACAGGCTCGCTATCGCTTGTCAGGAACAAAAAATGACGTCTTAACACCTTATTGGCGGGCTAGGCGGTCTAGCGGATCGTAGCGCCCAGCGGGGTGTTTTTACACTAAATAGGGTTCTTTACGTGATAATTTTCATGCCTAAATAAGACCCAGAGCGTAAAACAAGTATCTATCCCTGAAAGGGCGTAAACAGAGCTTTTCAATGACACCCGAACCATCCTTGTACGACCGCTGGTTCTCTTGCAACGATCGTGCAACACGAGTGCAAAAAACCTGTAATTAGGTAATTTCCCTACATAATTCCCTGTGTAGCGAGTCAGAGAGGGGAGGGAAGGGTGGGAGTCACCTCAGTTGGTCCACCGCGGTGGTCGTGAGCGGTCATACTGTTGCTAGGCTCCTCACACCGCTCAGCTCTCTCTCTCAGCAACATTACGTGCTGAAAATGGCGCACGACATAAGTTGTGAACCGCCACTTAGTCCAAATTTATTTCACACGACATAAGTTGCGCGCCGCCAGTTAAGGATTAAGGGCACACAAGCTCTTAATATTGACAACGAAATGGGACGAAGGGTCTTAAACTCGACACACTAATGGGGCAAACATCTTACAATCTGAAAACTAATGAGGCTAAGCATGTGGGAGAAAGGGGTCTAGAAAAACGTCCCATCTCCCCTTAAACACAAAACTAATCAATGTCCTTATTGGGTAATAAACCCATTCTGTGCCGGCGATATTTATCTGATTTTAAGCTAGTTATATTTAGACGGTTTTATGCAGCATAATAAGGATCTATGATCGTAAAGAGTGTTTAGTGAGATAGTTCGAAGCCTGTTAATTGGTGGAGGCCCTTTTTAAGTTGAATAATAGCGTCTAATAGTAGGCAGAAGAAAGTTAACTGGCGATGGGCTGGTCTCTGGCGATGGGCTGGTCTATCAGAGTGAGACCTGAGCGATCTCTGCCATACCCATAGCTTACTCTGACTGTTCCTTTTACTTATATATTTTCTAAATCTCAAGTGACGGCGTCTCTTCCGTGGATTGACCTCCCAATCTACCAAGATTGGAAGCTAAAGCGTCACATTATTCCTTTGCCCCTCAACTTTCTCTTCATAATTGCTGAGGGTCACAGGGCCCTGGGTGGGGCTTTGGTTTCCCGGGCATTTACGCACCCTCTCAGCTCCCCGCCATGGAGTGGCTTCGGTCACCCAGGCTTTATTGTGGTCAGCAGGGAGGGTTCTGTGGGGGCGCTCGTTTATGGCCTTGGCCTTACTCGGGGCCTTGGGGCTGTTCGGCCAGGCAGCTTGGGGAACAACAACAACAACAACAACTAAACTGATGATAGAGTAATTTATATGACCGGAATATTTCAAATGTTTAACACATAAGCTGCCAGACCAATGTTGAGGATAATTGTTGAGGGAAAAAGCGCTCGTGTGATACGGCTTAAGGGGATAGTGCTTGGTTTTTGGTCTATAAATTTATTTATTTATTTATTTTTTAGTTTCTTCACTAGACCTCCATCAAACTTAGGAAAACAAAAACATTGATCCCCTTTCAAGATAAATGTGTACATTTTTTGGTAGATATCCCGGCCGAAGGCCGGTTCCTTCTAATATTAGTCTCGCTATCGCTCGCCAATTAAAAATAGACACCTAAAGGGCACGAAAGGTTTTAATATTGACAAAAATATGAGGCGAAAGGTCTCAACATCGCCAAACTAATGGAACAAACGTCTTAAAACCTCAAAACTAATATGTTAAACATGAGGGAGAAGGGGGTCCAGAAAAAGCGAGTACTACCCCCTTAACAAAGAATCAGTAATCCACTTACGGCCACAAGTAAAGATGGTGGGGTTCTTTTAGGCGGTTCCCGAACATCTCAACCAGTAGACCATTTCACCCAGGAACTCTCAACCAGTGCCAAATCAACCAAGACCAACCAAACCAGTGCCAAAATATAGTACTAACCTAACCTAACCTAATCGCATTGGTTGATTTGGTACTGGTTGAGAGCTACTGGTTGAAATGGTCTACTGGTTGAGTTGTCCGGTCACCCTTTTAGGCAGATGATTTTAGCCTCGAGGCGGAACTAAGGGGAGAAGGGTCGTGTTTTATGGTCCCCTTTCTCCCTCATGTTTAGCCCCATTAGATGTCACATTTTAAGACGTTCGATCCATTAGTTTGGCGATTTTAAGACATTTTGCCCAATGTTGTCCCCTCAATATTTAGACCTTTGAAACACTAAGACTACTCCCTAACAAAGACCCAGTAATCCGCTTATGGTCACAGGTAATGATGTTGGATGGTGGTGGGGTTCTTATAGTCAGATTATTTTAGCCTCGAGGGGGATATAAGGGGGATGGGTATAACATATACTGTATGTCCTTATTTCCACATATTTTTATATATATTTTTTTAGTTTCCTCCCTAGACCTCCATCAAGCTTTAAAAAAAAAAAAAATCCTAGACCCCATTTCAAGATAAATGTGTACATTCTTCGGTTGTTGTTGTTGTTGTTGTTGTTCCCCAAGCTGCCTGGCCGAACAGCCCCAAGGCCCCGAGCAGGCCAAGGCCATAACCGTGCGCCCCCACAGAACCCTCACTACCGACCACAATAAAGCCTGGGTGACCGAAGCCACTCCATGGCGGGGAGCTGAGGAGGTTGCGGAAACGCCCAGGAAACCAAAGCCCCACCCAGGGCCCTATGCCCCTCAGCAATTATGAAGAGAAAGTTGAGGTAGAAAAATGTCCCGGCCGAAAACCGCTTTTATAAAATTACAGGTTCGCTAACGCTCGCCAGGAAAAAATCGACACGGGTATGGAACGAAAGGTCTTAATATTAAAAAAATAAATGGGGTGAAAGGTTTCAAAATCGACAAACTAATGGGGCAAACGTCTACCTATCTGAAAACTAATAGGGCTAAGCATGTGGGAGTCCAAATAAAACGAACCATCCCCTTAAGGAGATTTGACTCTTATTACCTTCGGTACAGTCGGCTACATAAGTTGTGGTCCTCTCCGTGATCTTATACACAGATATATAATGCGCATGATAGGATTACGAGGGTAGCTTCTTATGCAGTGGTTAACTCATCTGATTGTTTTTTTCTCTCTTTCTCTGGCTTGTATTCATTCGGCCCCATTCAGCCTACTGTTTTAAGACGTTTATCCCCATCCAGGTTTCGATTTCTTCCTGGCGAGCGATAGCGAGCCTGTATTGTATGAAGAAATCCGGCTTCGCCGGATTTTTGTTTTTTTATCGAAAAATGTACAAATTTAGCCTCGTGTCAAAAACATTATAAAAAATATGCTCGCTCGCTACCGCTCGCCAGGAAAAATTCGACACATGGATGAGGATAAACGTCTTAAACCAATAGGCTGAATGGGGCCGAATAGATACAACCCAGAGAGAGAGAGAGGGAGAGAGAGAGAAAAATAAACAGAAACCACACTCTGAATTCATTAATACAATTTTACTGTCATACATAAGATCACGACGAGGAACACAACTTACGTGGCCGACTGTACACAACAAAGCCAATATTGTGGTCAAAATGAGCCTTATATTTTTGGGTTCTGACGCTCGACTTCTGGACTCTTATAATGACAGGTTATTTTGGCGTTCAAAAATGATATACTATACTATATTCCTCCTCCTCTTCGCACTCTCTCTCTCTCTCTATATATATATATATATATATATATATATATATATATATATATATATATATATATATATATACAGTCTATACATATAATATTATATATATACCAGGTATATATATATATATATATATATATATATATATACTCAGGCACATACCCCATAGGTGTACGACTCATGACAGAGCTTGAACAGAAGCAGCAAAAAATAAGACAAAAATAATAATAAAATAAAAACAAAACATAAGACTTACACAAATCTAGGTAGCCCAGGAGAAGACCCAGCGACCAAGGATCACTAAGGGCCTCCAGCACTCCCCCGGTCCCAAACCTCCCGGAGAGGTTCTGGTCTCAGCAGGCAGACACGCAGCAGAACACACCACAGTGACCGCCCACCTTACTTCCAGGCATGGCCTTTCGCATCATATACTAGCTCGTTGGGCCAGGCGCCTGATGGATGATGGCGCCCGACCCCCTGTCCCTGCCACTGCGTAATCACTCATCTATTCACCAGCATCCTCCATTCATTCCGATTCTTTACCACTTCTCCTGCCTGTTGTACAGTCATCTCTCTATCGTCTCACGCTTGTATTTCACTATCTCTCCACCTCCACCGTCTAAATATAGCTAGAATGTAATGACAAATACGTCCCTGGTACAGAAGGGGTTAAAGGTATCTCCAGACCCAACCTTTCATTACCCCCAAGGTGCCTTTCCCATCCTTTATGCCACACAGCAGCTGACATAGTAATCTGGCTCTCGGCTTTCATTTACCCTTACGCTGATAACGTTTCTGACGCTAACGTTTCGCAATGTTTTATATACGTGTTATGTATGTTTTATGTGTGTTTTATATACTGTGTTATAATTATACATTTTATGTATAGTATGTTTGTGTATGTCTTATATAAAATGTTTCATAATACGTTATATGTATGTTTTATGTATGTCATATACAGTATACTGTACAGACATTTTGCCCCATTTTTTTCCCAATATTAACCTCTGAAGTGCGCATGGGGGTAATTGGAAACGTCCCCCTGTGCTGACGTATTTGAGGTGTTTCCTTCACTAAAATATTAATTGTGCCATTAATAGCATTAATACTTATCCATATGCGCCAATTATGGGTTGATTATAAAGGTATTAACCTGAAACAACAATAAAACGAGTGAAAACAGCGTTTGGATGGTCAAAATCGGAGATATAGCCCGCGAGTTGTATAATGTATGGGTGAGGCAAGCTACTTTCCCGCCAATTTCCCCCAAGGCCACTGAGACACAGTTGATCGATACTCTCTCTCTCTCTCTTGCACTCGCTTGCCATCAGTGATGACAACACCCTGCTTGCAACTCGCTAATGTTAGCACGAAAATATACCTCAGAATAAGGGAATAACAGGGAAAATAGGTGATAACTGAAGGAGAGGAGGAAAGTGGGGAAGGAGGGGAGGTAGAGGACTGATATTTTGCATGGCCCAGGGGCAAAAAAAAAAAAAAAAAAAAAAAAAAAAAAAAAAAAATCGATGTCTAAAGTTGATTTTTTTTTTCACTCACTCATAAGAGTCTCCCCGCAGTCCGCCGGGGGAACTCTTAAGAGTCTCCCCGCAGTTCCCAGGTTAAGACCTTTCATTCAATAAGACTACTCCCTTAACAAAGAGACAGTCATCCGCTTATGGTCACAGGTAAAGACGTAGGATGGTGGGGTACTTTTAGTCAGAATAGTTTAGCCTCTAGGGGGATTTAAAGGGGGATGGGCGTATTAATGTCCTCATTTATACATTTAGTTTTTATAATATTTTTAGTTTCCTCCCTAGACCTCCATCAAGCTTAAAAAAAACACCTCCTAGACCCCCTTTCAAGATAAATGTATACATTCTTCGGTAGGAATAAATATGTGATAAACAAGGGAGGTAAGCGAGAGGTGAAGACTGACTGACTCTTTCACATGGCTTAGCCAATCACAGTGACGGCATTTCTTCCCTGGCTTGTGTTTACTGTATTCTATCTACGATTTCATGTGTTCCATGTGGCATTTTATGTGTTCCATGTGGCATTTTATGTGTTCCATGTGGCATTTGATGTGTTCCATGTGGCATTTTATGTGTTCCATGTGGCATTTTATGTGTTCCATGTGGCATTTTATGTGTTCCATGTGGCATTTTATGTGTTCCATGTGGCATTTTATAGCTCTGAAGGTTCGAATATCACTGTAGATTATCACATTATCGTATGAATCAAGTAAATTGTGTTATATTATTCTATATATTGTATATTAATTAAACTAGATAAGTTTTAGTAATTTTAATGAAAATGTGATAGGTGATAACCGAATCTTAAGAGCTATAAAATATTAAATAGAACACATTATATAATATAATAGATATCATAATAATACAGTAAACACAAGCCAGGGAAGAAATGCAGTCTCTACCTATTTTAAATGTGAGATAAGTAAATCACGGCATGTGATTAGCTAAGCCGCGTGATGAGCCAGTCAGTCTTCACCTCTCACTTACCTCCCTTGTTTAAAAAGTATTTATTTGCTTGTGTTTACTGTGTGATTTATACGTTATTATTGTGTTTCATGTGATATTTAATAGCACTTTAGATTCGGGTAAGACTGTAATTTATTAAGAAATCATTAAAATTACTTAAACTTATCGAATTTAATTAATACATAAGGAATAATAAAGCTAATAAATATATAATAAGCTCTGCCGCTCATATTGGCCAGTGAGCTACTGTAGGGTATTGATAAGATAGCCAATCATGAGCCTCGATACAAACACCAGCTAGAAGCCAGATGCACGGGTCAACTGAATGGAGTATAACGTGGTATGTTGGCGGTAGAACATTATATAACGTGGTATGTTGGCGGTAGAACATTATATAACGTGGTATGTTGGCGGTAGAATATTATATAACGTGGTATGTTGGCGGTAGAACATTATATAACGTGGTATGTTGGCGGTAGAACATTATATAACGTGGTATGTTGGCGGTAGAACATTATATAACGTGGTATGTTGGCGGTAGAACATTATATAACGTGGTATGTTGGCGGTAGAACATTATATAGTAAATTCTTCCTCCTCATTCTCTCTCTCTCTCTCTCTCTCTCTCTCTCTATTATATATATATATATATATACTGTATATATGTATATACTGTACAATATATATATATATATATATATATATATATATATATATATATATATATATATATATATATACAGTATATATATATTTATATATACAATATAGATATCACTTACATATCGAACTACGCTAATTTAATTAAAACACACTAGTTGTATAACACTGGGTCAGAGTTGAAATAAGATTGTTGTTGTTTCTGTTCGGCCAGGCAGCCTGGGGAACAGCAACAACAACAACAACAGTAACACTAAACAAGGGCTGGATACGAAGGTTCTATTAAGACGTCTACAACATTGTATCATACTAGTCTATTTATTATATGTAGGCCAGACAGATGAATTATATGGCAGTCTCTTTACATACACCTCCTTCCTCTACCAAGCAATCTGTCTTAAATTTCATAAACCAAACATATTATCCATCTATATAGCAATGAACATTGCAATTAACCATGTTATCTCTCTATCTATGTGTATAAAATTCCACGTCTCTAACATTAATCTACAAATGTGTAGTCTATGGGGAGAATTAAAATTAATTGGTCGAAAATGACAACATTAAATCAAAATCCTCAAAAATAAGATAACAAAATACCCTACTAACCCCCGAGACATCGTACCAGATAGTGTCAATTAATGTATTCATCCCACCTTTATATTCCTCCTGAGTGTTTTCCTCTGTTCAGCGGTGACTAAGGTAAAGGCTCGGTGGTTCAACAAGTGGAAGATATGGCAGTACACCACACAGATGAACAGTGTAGGACCGAAGAAGATACCAGTCCACACTATCCGAAACTGAGGGAGAGAAGAGGGAAATATAATGCACATCATTAAATACACATTCCTTCAAAAAACTGGCACGGGTTGTCCTTTTCACAGATATGACAGTAGACCTACACCACACAGATGAACAGTGTAGGCCCGAAGAAGATACCCGTCCAGACTATCCGAAACTGGGGAAGAGAAGAATGTTATACTCTATTTTTTTATTAATTTCACCACAACATCAAACACCTCCAATGAAATTAATGAAAGCATATATGTGATCCACCAGGATTCGAACCCGGGTTATCACACACAGATTTATAGACACCTTAACCATTACACCACCAAGACGGTTAAAGGTTTATACACACTCCTACAACTTATTATCCATTCTCGAATACTGGATATTAATCTAATCATGTTCATATTCCCACCGCACTATGGTAGCCTAATGTTTAATACACATCATTAAATATAAGACACATAATTAAATACACAGTCCTCAAGGATAGATGGCCGTATGTATTTACTCATTAATGGATTTATATTATTATAAATTTTTGTTTTTAGTTTCCTCCTTAGACCTCATTCAAGCTAAACATTACACCCCCTTGACCCCCTTTCAAGATAAATTTGTACATTTTTCAATAGGAAAATGTCCCGGCCTAAGGCCGGTTACTCTTAAATTACAGGATTGCTATCGCTCGCCAGGAAAACATCGACACCTAAATGACACGAAAGGCTTTAACACTCAAAGAGCGGGTGGTGGAGTATATTAACTGTGCCGCCCAGCGTTTTTTTTTACCATAAATGGGGTTGTTTCCGTGCTCTTTTTCATGCATAAACAAGAGCCAGAGCGTAATACAATTATGTATCCCTGAAAGGGCGTTAATTGGGCTTTCCAATGGCATCTGAACCATCCTTCTACGATCACTGGTTGTCTTGCAACGATCGTGCAACCGAAGGGCAAAATCGATAAAATACGGTCATTTCGTTACATAATTACGCGTGTAGCGAGTGATGGAGGGTGGAGTAGGGTGGAGTACATCTCAGTAGCTCCACGGCCACCGTGGCGAGCGGTCATGAGGCAACCTACGCTCCTCCCACCGCTCCGCTCTCTCTCAGAGCACATTACGTGCTCAAAATTGCATGCGACTATGGCCAGGCCCCGCCACATAGTCCAAGGTTTTCTTGTCCGACTATAGCCGGGCGCCGCCAAAGAAGGGTTAAATTGACAGAAATGGGGCGAAAGTTCTTAAATCACCAAACTAATGGGGCGAACATCTTAACACCTCAAAAGCATTGGGGCTAAACATGACGGAGAAAGGGGTCCAGATAAAATACTAATTGGCTATACAGTATAAGAACAGATCAATACACTGGCAGTACACTACACAGATGGACAGGCTGGGACCGAAGCAGATTCCAGTCCAGAATCTCCGAAACTGGGAGAGAAAAGAACATACAAAATTTACCACGGGGGGAAAAAAAAAAAAAAAAAAAAAAAAAAAAAAAAAAAAAAAAAAAAAAAAGAGGAATATTACACAGAAGAAAAATATGTATATATGTATGACATGTATGTGTATACTCAGGCTTATACCCCATAGTTGGGTGTGGCTGACTCAAGACAGAGCCCGAACAGAAACAACATTAAAAGATCCAATTCTTAGGGTCCGGGACTACTTTTGTGTTCCCTCGCCCCATACAGCTCTGTCTTGTCGAATAGGTGAATTTTACAAGGGAATGAGGATTCCTAGCCCCCTGCCCCCAGAAAGAAAAGTATGAAAGAAGAATATAAGATAGACACATGTATGGAGGATAGAAATGAGCTGATATCGAAAACATAACTGTATACACAAAACGCCCCCAGGCGGACTAAGAGAAAAACATTGAGCGTGTGGTTGGAATTCCTCACCCCAAGTAACAATTTGCCCACCAACACACACAAGCCGGCAATAGTTAACGGGAGATTATAATTTACTTATTTATTTACATATTTATTTTTACTTTTAGTTTCGTCTTTACATCTCCATCAAGCTTAACAAAGTACCTCCAAGACCCCCTTCTAGATAACAGTGTTCATTTTGGGGTAGAAAAATGTTCCGGCCGAATGCCGGTTCTTACTAAATTACAGGCTCGCTATCGCTCGCCAGGAAAAAATCTACACCTATATGGCATAAAAGGTCTTAAAATAAACAAACTAATGTGACTAAACATTAGGAAGAGAAAAGGGTAAAAACACAAACCAAGCCAAAACAAAAACTCCCCTTAACCCAATCCGTACCGGTGACGTCCTGTTCATTATATTCTGGCAACTATTTAACAATATTATTCAGGGAAATAAAGAATCCACCCATTCAAAGGTGACAGATTATCTCAGTTAATCGTTTTAGCTATCATACATATATTTTAAGTTATATAACATCGTCTGAATGTAGCTGAAATCCAATAACCTAACTAATCAATTTCACTCTCACACTTCTCGAAAGAGTAGAGTCAATTTTTTTTTGTCTCATCAACTCCCTTCCTCTTACTAATTCCCTACAATTTCTCTCTACCCCCCTCAATGTTGCATCTCTCTCACTCTTCTACCGCTATTACAATAATCAATATTCTTCAGAGCTTCCTCAGTGTATAGTGTACCTTATGCCTTACAGAGACTTGGGGGGCACCCGCCTTTTAACACACCACGACCCTAATTCTGTCTAACGCTTTTACTCAAGAGCGACTCTATTTTACCAATCTTTCTTTTACTCAACAAGTAAACTTTGGAACGCTCTCCTTCAATCTGTCTTTCCCTCTTCCTATGACTTAAACCGATTCAAACTCCGTATGTCCCGATATTTTTACTCTAACGCACATTGAATTTGGCTCTCTATCACCCTTTCAACTTTGGGGGAGATACTCGTTACAGGTAGCATTGCGTTTTGTCTCCTTCATACACATAGAAATAAAAATGCATTATATATCTCCTTACTGTTCTACAACCACAGTATCATTTTTTAACAAACGTACAAAGAGTGGAGGTAGATGTGCTGGAAAGTGTGAAAAGGAACAACTTGAGATGGTTCGGCCATATGGAACGTATGGGAAGCGAGAGAATGACTAAGAGGGTGTACGAGAGCGAGGTGGAAGGACATAGAGGGAGAGGTACACCGAAGGAGAGGTGGAAGGATGGAGTGAGGAAGTATATGAATGAAGGCGGTGCTGGTTGGGAGGAGGTGCGTCGACAGACTGGGGACAGAGGTGCTTGGGAGCGCTTCGTTCGTGTCCACCCCTTCGGGGATCATGGCGTCAGGCAATAGATATATAGATAGACAAAGAGGGGATAACATTTATTATACCGGTACCAACCAAAACTGATGAAGTATCTTTGTTAGTTTGCCATGTATAAAATATGGGGTAATTTTCAATGTACACATGTTTTACGAACTCTCTCTCCCTATATATATATATATATAAATAGTCTTGCCACTGGACTGGTAATCCAATGGACCCGGGTTCGAATCCTGATATGTCAATTGAAAGATAATATTGGGATGGAATTAGTGCTGTACCTTAGTCTATTCGCTGTAAGTAGGCGAAAAATCATGACCTCTAACCTCTGTTACTAAAAAAACGACTAGAGTAATCGAGCCAATATTTCTACCATTTGGGCAAAGTCAGTCAAGGAATAGATGTGGAAATTTACAGCCAATTTGCTTTAGCCCTTTTTGAGTTACAGAGGATAGAGGTCATGATGTTTCGCCTACTTACAGCGAATAGACTATAGTATCAGTGCATTACCGCAAAGGCCGCTGCAACACCAACAAAAATATCCTCCTTGTTTCCTGAATAAATAGCACTGTATGAATATTCTCATATTCAAAATATGCTACAGGGGTGTAATGCCTAGTGAGTGGATTGCTCAATAGGTGGCGTTCTGAGAGTGAGGGTCAGTGTCTGGGGAGTGGGACAGTGAAGCACAGAGGCGAACCGGCTTCAGAGATGGGGCTGCTTTGAGCAGTGGGTGGGTGCTTCACATGTGTTCACTCTCTAGACTGAAACCAGACATCACAGGCTTCACCGTGTTGAGTGGTATATATATATATATATATATATATATATATATATATATATATATATATATATATATATATATATATATATCGGTATATATATATATATATACATATATATATATATATATATATATATATATATATAGTATATATATACTGTATATATATATAACTAGTACAGTATATATGTAATTGACATGATGAAAAGAAGGAGACACTCTCCCTCTCTCTCTCTCCATATGATTTATGATGAACAATTAGAGCCAATCAATGATGAAGGAAATGAGAGAGAGAGAGAGAGAGAGAGAGAGAGAGAGAGAGAGAGAGAGAGTATGTGAGAGTGTGTGTGATAGTGAGCGAGGTCAAAGTGGTCAGATTATAAGACCAGAGGGAGGAATGTAATTACTAAGGAAACTTGGTATAATATTCCCAAGATGTTGAGAGTATAATTTGGAAGACAAGACTCATGCAAATTATGGTATATATATGTGTATATATATATATATGTATATATATATATATATATATATATATATATGTATATATACCGGTACATATATATATATATACTGTATATAAATATATTGTCACAAATCGAGGGTACTGTAAGAGAAGGACCCGGGCCTGCCTAAGGTAACGCAATACCCTCTGTATAACCCTCAGTATCCCCGATCGTGAACAGACACTACTACAGTAGCACTACTGGGTCCAGGCTCTCTGGAACCACAAGTGGGGTAGGATTCCCGATATACTTTAGGCCGCTGTCTTTTACTCGTTCGGCCAACTGGACAGAGATACTACTCCGTCCCAACGAGGATAAATTCAGATCATAACCCCCAGAACAATCACTCTGGTCACAGACTCCTGCCTACTATATTATCAACAGTGCCATGCTATGATCAAGAAGGGTGCAGTGACTGTACTATGGAAAACCACCCTGTAACGGTTACATCTATAAGAGGCATCCACCCCTCCTCTATTACAGTTTGTCACCCTGCTGTGATCAAAAGCACCAGCCCAAAGTAGAGAATTGTTGGAACTCAGTTCCGGGTGATTGAAATGTGGACACAAAAACTAGGGTTGGATCACACTGGTCGAAGACTCCCTCGGCCACTGGACCAACAAAAGGATCACTAGAAGAAAATGATGGTAAAGGCATATACAAGTAGAACACCGCAACCAGGCAGATTCTTCATGTATATCCCGATACGAAAAGAAAATGATTTCCTAATTGAACTCTCACAATCACAACCCCCTTCACTGGTTCACAATAGTTAGTCTAATACTGGCGGACCCTTGCAACAATATTCTAGTTAGGCTACGGCATCAACAAAGAAATACTATCTGGGTGACCAGGTGTTAATTACTTAATAACTGACTCACTAAGTTAAACTTTAGATTAAGCAGTGAATTATGAAACTGAGTAAATAATATGCATTAGGATCCAAACCTAGGTGTGGTGCAGTGGTCTTGCCACTGGCCTGGTAATCCAAAGCTCCCGGGTTCAAATCCCGATGTATCAATGGGAAGATATTATTGGGATGGAATTTGTGCTGTACCTAGTATCAGTGCATTACCACAAGCCCACCGAAACGTCAATAAAATACCCTCATTGTTCCCTGATTAAATAGCAGTGTATGAATATTCCCATATTCAAAATATATGCTATAGGGGTGCAATGCCTGGTGAGTTATCTGCTCAACAGGTGGCGTTGTGTGTGTGTAAGTGTGAGAGTCCAGTGTAGGGGGTGAGACAGTGAAGCACGGGAACGAGATGGCTTCAGAGATGGGGTCGTTTCGGGCCATGAGTGAGCACCGTGCCTCATGTGAAGGCAAGATGGCAGGTGCTCGTTGTACTCTACGTGCTTCACATGTCTCACTCCCTAGACTGGAACAAGACCTCACAGGCTTCACTGTTCATTGTAAAGCGGTGAATGTTAAGGCTCTCAGCCTATGCCCGAGAGGAAGTAAGTTGGAATATAGAAAAAAAAAAAAAAAAAAAAAAAAAAAAAAAAAAAAAAAACATTTATAGTATTAATTATTAAAATGATTAAGCAAGTAATGAAAGCACGCACGTAAGGAATAAAACATATGGCTGCACCTGAAGGGGTTAATTAATAAAGGGGGTACGAAAAAAACACTCAGCTATCGTGGGACTATACTCCCAGGCCGGTGACAGCTCTTCTATATCCGTGGCAGTAAAATATCCTGGTATGATGGTATATGGTGTACATCCAGGGACACAAGACGGGAGCTATTATCACTATCACAGCCGAGAATATAGTGCGGCCCTGTTCAGGCCAGGCCTTACAGCAAGCAAATGGGCTAATCCATTATCAGGTAGGGGAGTTCCTCTACACCAAACTAATCCACTTTATACATCACCTTATTCACTACCTACAAGCACTAGTTTCCGCGTTTCCGCACCCTCCTCAGCTCCCCGCCGTGGAGTGGCTTCGGTCACCCAGGCTTTATTGTGGTCGGCAGGGAGGGTTCTGTGGGGGCGCTCGGTTATGGCCTTGGCCTTGCTAGCGGCCTTGGGGCTGTTCGGCCAGGCAGCTTGGGGGAAAACAACAACAACAACTATACCCATAGGCCCTTAATCTGTCCCCAATGATATCAGAAAGCAAAATATTACTCCGTAATATCGATGAATTATAAGGATATGCCTTATAACCAGTCAAACTACCAAACTACTTAGCCGTCGGTAGTGGCTCCCGAACACTTCGATTGACAAGGGTATTGGAGTGTCTCTAAGATATCATCTACTCTATTTCTAGTAGTACTAGCAAATAGGGTCATAGAACAATAAGTGCCGCAAATAAATTAATTAGGTTAGTGTTAAAATATCAAGGAGGTCCGATGAAAGATAAAGGAGGTAGAAAAGACGTCCTTCCTAATCTGACTAGAAATATCCAGATATACATCAGGTATAAATACATAGGTTGGTTACAGACACAATGTATGGGAATGTACCTGTATGTCTGGAAAACAATAGTTTTGTCATAACCTCACAGGAGTAATTACACGCTCCTGTGACAATATATATATATATATATATTATTATATATATACATATATATTTAGATAGATGGACAGATAGATAGATAGATTGATAGGGAGACATATAGATAGGTTTGTATATAGATTGATTGATTGACTAATTGATTGATTTATTGATTAACTAATTGGATGATAGATAGATTGATAGATGAACATGCACACGTGTAATTAGATAGATAAACTGATAATTTTTTGTTTTGTTCTATGTGTATGAAGGAGACAAAAGACAGGTTGCCTATAACGAGTGTCTCTCCCAAAGCCGAAAGAGTGACAGGGCCGAATTCAAGGGACTTTTGGGTCAAAATGCCTGGACACACAAAGTTTAAAGCAGTTTAAGTTATAGGATGAGGGCAAAATTTATTGAGAGTTACAGAGTTCACTTGTTGAGTAGTGGAAAGACTGAGAAAATTTGCCAATTCTTGGGTTGGAGAGCGGGACAAAATAGGAGTGGGACTGTGTTGAAAGGCAGGTGCCTCACACAAGGGAGGTGGTATGCACTAAAAGAGCTCTCAAGAACACTGATTGTTATATTAGCGATAGTATAGTGAAAGAAATACAACATTGCAGCGTGTAGAAAGAGATTGTAAGGAACTAGTGTTACGACCGGGGCTACGAATAAAACAAGGGCACTTAATGATTGGACTAGTAATAGGGCACTATGCAACAACGGTACGCTAGATCCAAACCCCTGAACTTATATGCCGGCTAACAAAAACACCTATACCCTCCAAAGTTAATCTGCGATAACGGGGTATCCTTAACTGGGCATAAATGTACTCTACTTCAGGCTAACCCACACTGGTATAGCCTGATAACAAACAAGATGCAAGTTACGTTAAAATGCATAAAAGGGAAGCTATGGAAAGGTCAATTAAATCACTGCAAGATTTAATACAATAAAAAGATGCTTCAATACAGTTACTCTAAACAACAATAAACTCTTCACTCCTATCTGAAAGAAAGTGAAGTCTAGTCCTACAGCATAGACCTGGAAACTTCTGAAGAAAGTGTGATGCTCATAAGATGCTCGTATCTTAAATTATCTAAAGGCAGGAGGCAGGACACCATACAGGTAAACTGAATACACTAAAAGATAGGACATATAATGTTAACTGACACGGAAATACTATAAATGCGCAACGGCAGTAGTGCTCGACACTAAAAGAGATACTTCCTCATCAACGAAACAGTTTGCTATGGGTGTGCAACTCAACAACAACCTAGACTAATAAATTATGTGAATAATAATGCATACGTATCATAAAGAGCTCATGTCCTAACTAGTGTCTGCTCGGCGAATAAAGTCTAGCTGGGATATCAAGGTTAAGAAACTGTGGCTGAGCAAGACTGGCTCATAGCCTAGCGTTGTCCTTAAGGAGGTATGATTAAAGTTACGTTAATGACGGGGATGCTCTCTTGGTAGATCCAGATCTCAAGTATCTGGTTCTACCGTGGCGATCCCTCTAAAGTCAAGCAAAGAGGCAGCACTGTGTTCTAAGGTAGTAGGCAAATGCCCTCTTACAACACGATGCTGCACTCACAAAAGGCACAACCAAAAGGACAACCTAGGCTACCACAGAAACCGTCGAAGTCGTGTAGGTATAAGCAAACCGTACACACATCGCTGACAACGACAACAGAAGCCTTATCCCAGTCTAGCATTAAATAACCCAGCAGAGCACTAAATCAATAATGGAGACACACACCGAGTTCTTAACCTCTACTAACTAAGAACCCTCAAACCTATTCTAAGTACATATAAATATCTCAGAGAGCGACGCACATAATACGATGGGCCGATATGAAATCGTGTGCAGAACCCAAAGGGAGTGTTGTGACGTTAAAAGATTAGAGGAATGAAAGAGAAGAAGTTGAGAAAGAGAAGAAGTTGAGGAAGAGAGACAGTATCAGAATGGTGGAGATATGGGGGACAGTGGTAAAATGGATGTTAGTCATGTGCGTCCCTAGCCTGCTCTGAAGAAGGCAGCTCCTGTGGACCCACAGGACACAGGAGCCTGTGGACACAGGACACAGGAGCCTGTGGACACAGGACACAGGAGCCTGTGGACACAGGAGCCCACAAAGACGCGGTGGTCGGCCAATCCCGGGCCGAGACGTCACAAGGCAGCAGGTGTCACGTGACACAGCCAAACACACCAGCCAATCACGAGGCATGGGAAGGCACGTGTGCGAGCCTCCGAGCGGGGGAGGCAGCACATGTATACGCACGCACACACTACCACCTCACTGCCTATATTGTTCTCTCTCCTCTACTATATACAATGCATGTTATATTCTATTCATAATATAAAATACTTAGCGTTGTCACAGACGAAAATAAAGACCACCACTGGACTGTCAGTAACAATGCAAGTACTATGAAAGAAAGAACAACATTCTCTGATAACTGTAGCCCACTTCACTGCCCTGGCGAGCGCTAGCGGCTAACGGGAGGCTATTCTGCCAACGCTGGTAGGAGTCACACTAGTAAAAGGAAGTGAGTTGATGAGACGAAATGCTTTGGACTCTACTCTTTCGAGAAAAGCGGTATGGGTGGAGCCGCCACTCACATGCGAACAACACTCAATACAGGGGCGTACTGTGCCCCAATACAGAGCAAGAAGCTAAGCGGGGGTGAAGAACTCACAGAGATGATTAAGCACACCTAACTTTTGGGAAACTGTTTTAACAAGAGCGGTAATATGATCTTTCCAAGAAAGGTCGGATGAAAAAGATACACCTAAAATATTGAGAGAAGATGAAGGGTAGATTTGTGTATTGTTGAAGAATAATTGATAGTCTTGCAGAATATTGCGATGGCAAGATAGCGGGAAAAATTGGGTCTTGGAGGCAGTGAAAGTAGCAAGATTTTCTCTGCCCCAATCATAAATAATTGATAGATCGGAAAATAGGCACTCTATATGGCCCTTCCATGTGAGTTTTGGTGTGATTGCATGCTTAAATGGTTGATGTGAAAAATGAGTTGAATAGTGTAAGGCAGAGTCATCAGTATTTGAGTGAATAGGACAAGAGTACAGTTGAGGAGATATCATTAATGCATATTAGAAAGATAATTCGAGACAGGACAGAACCCTGAGGAACACCAGAGTTGAAAATTTGAGGAAATGAGCGAAGGCCGTCCACAACTGCAGCTATGGAGCATCTGACAGAAAATTAGAGACAAAGGCAAAGATAAAAGAATAGAAACTGAAGGAGGGTAGTCAAGGAGGGTAGTCTGGGAATTAGAGATTTGTGCCAGACTCTATCGAAGGCTTTCGATAAGTCTAACACAATAGAAAAAGTCTCGCTGAAGTACCGAAAGGAGGATGACCAAGAGTTAGTAAGATAAGCATGAAGATTGCCAGTAGTAGCGACCCTTAAGGAAACCATACTGGCCATCTGAAAGTAGATTATGGGAAGAGAAATGCTTAAGAAATTTTGAATTAAGAATAGTTTTAAAAACTATAGAGATGCTAAAAATGAGAGCAATTGGACGATAGTTGGAGTGTTGAGAGCAGTCGCCCTTCTTTGGGACAGGTTGAATGAGAGCAAACTTTCAGCAAGAAGGAAAAACGTTAGAGGAAAGACAGAGATGAAAGAGTTTGCCTAGGCAGGGAGTCAGCACGGTAGAATTTTTTTTGAGTTCAACAGGAGGAACACCATCCAGTCTGTATGCCTTCTTAGTATAAACCCTCGTCACTCGGCCCTTTCAATCTTGTCACTCGGCCCTTTGAATCTTCTCGCCAGCGCTGGAACCAAGGATTTTGACGAATTCTCAGCATTTTGGCACGCTTATAAATATGCAAATAAAAAAGGCCTAACATAGATTATATTATATATCCAGCGGCAGTATGTATGTATTTGTAGGTAGTAGGGGTAGGCAGCCCCGCCCAGGGAAGTACTACCGCCAAGGTTTCGGGAGACTCAGGGAATAGCCTGAATTCCATTTTCTCTCCCAGGCCTTGGTAGCTGGATACATATCTTTCTGCCTCACACATCAGGGGTATCAGGAAAACCCTCTTTATATAACATACACATCCAACTTCACGACATTGCCCTACATCGCTATCCTCTATCCATAAAATACTACTCTTCCCACTACATATCATACATGTAACACCATACACTTACCTTATAAATATGGCAGTACAATTGTTAAGAGCAAACCTGGTGGTCCCTCGGATATCCACCCCCGGCAGGGTTGGGTTATTGACACAGGGCCCTCCCGGTCGTCATCATGCGACTGTGTCAAGAGCATTGCAACGTCCCAAAGCTGCTTGTCAGTACAGCTATTTCTTTAGTAATATAAGGGGACTTCACTCTAACATCAATTCTGTACACCAATTTCTTCAAGCAGAATCCCCTACTCTCCTTTTTTTGACAGAGACTCAAGTAACATCCACATCTGACACATCTAGATATAATTTTCCAGGTTATCAACTGCTCCAAAATTTCAGACCTAAAGGTGGTGTATGTTGCTTCGCAAAATCTGAAATTGCCCTGGAGGAGGTTACTAGTTTCAATTGTCCCTATTTTGATTATTCTATATACAAATTAATTTCTGCTGGTAAATTTAAATACATATGTTGCATCTACCGTTCCCCAAATACTCCTCCAGAGCAAAGTCTTTTTGATTCTCTGTCCTCACAACTCAGTGTCCTCAACTTAAATGCTTCTTCTGAAATCACTGTGTTGGGTGATTTTAATGTCCATAATGTTGAATGGCTCACTCATTCAGCCAGGACTGATGATGCTGGTCTTGAATGTGAGCTATTTGCAGACTCATTTAATCTCATTCAACTAGTCAACCAACCCCCCCGTGTACCAGATAATCCTAATCATAATTCCCACCTACTGGACTTATTTTTAACAACCAATTCAGAAAATTATGATGTTACAGTGAGGTCCCCACTTGGATCTTCTGATCACTGTCTGATACAGGCCACCTGTCTATCACCTACCACACCTTCCCACTCTGAACCTGTTTTGGTGACTAAATGGCATTACGATAGGGCAGACTGGGAGGGTCTTCAAGGTTTCTTTATTGATATTCCCTGGACCTCTTTCTTTTCTAATGATGCACACTCCACCTTGAGCCACATACAAGATTTTGTAAAAATTGGAATGGAAACTTTTATTCCTCATCAAAAGTACAGTAAAAGATCTAATTCACCTAAATGGTTTGACCATAATTGTGCTAGAGTAACTGAACAAAAAGCAATAGCCTACAATGCATACACAAGATCAAAAACACATGAAGCCTTTAATTACTTTAGAAACATCAGAAATCATGCCAAAACTGTATTAAACCTAACTAAATCAAACTTTCTCCATAAGCAGGCAAATAAACTTCTAAATAATCCAAATGATAACAAAATATTTTGGTCTACTCTTAACTCATTCAAATCCAACTTCACTACTGCTTCATCCATTCCACCATTAAAATCTCCGACTGGCAATCTTGTAAGTGACCCACGAGGTAAAGCTAACCTTCTTGCAGATATTTTCTCCACCAACTCAACCTTAGATGAAATAAATCAAGATGTCCCTGTACTTAATTTTAATTCACCTGAAATTCCCTCACTTAAGATCCACACCAGACATGTCAAAACTATTTTGCAGAATCTCTCAGTAGATAAGGCTCCTGGTCCAGATGAAATTCCTCCAATAGTACTTAAGAATTGCTCCTTGGTGCTCGCTCCTGTATTGGCAAAATGTTTCCGTCTGTGTACTCATACCTCATGCTTCCCAGTACCCTGGAAAGAAGCAAACATCCATCCAGTTCCTAAAAAAGGTGCCTCTTCAGATCCATCAAACTACAGACCAATAGCTATAACTTCCACTCTTGGCAAAGTTTTTGAAATTATATTAAATAATCACATAATTAAGCATCTGGAGAATAATAAATTAATCAGTGATAGGCAATATGGTTTTAGACGATGTCGATCAACTGCAGACATTCTTTGCCTTCTTACGCATCAAATCAACCAAGCTACAGACCAACATGGTGAAACACATACAATAGCACTGGATATATCAAAGGCATTTGATAGAGTCTGGCATCAATCCTTATTGTCGAAGATGTCACACTACGGCCTTGCATCATTAGTTCCACTAATTTCTTCTTATCTTCATAACAGAAAAATACGTGTAATGGTAGATGGCCTTTATTCTCAATTTCACTCAATAAATGCTGGTGTTCCCCAGGGATCAGTTTTGGCCCCAACTCTGTTCCTCATTCATATCAATGATCTCATATCTACCACTCATAATCCAATACATTCCTACGCAGATGACTCAACACTCCACAGTTCCTTCACATTTACCAATTCTTTCACCCAACCCGATCTTATAAATTCAAAAATAAACACTGCAATTTCTCTGAACCAGGACCTTTCTAGAATTAATGAATGGGGACAAGAGAATCTAGTTTCCTTTAATGCACAGAAAACCAAGTACATTCAATTTTCTAACCGACAGAATCTCACTGACTCCCATATATTTTTTAATGATGTAAATATTCCCACTTCCCCTAGTATTGACATTCTCGGTGTAACATTAACTACTAACTTGAGCTGGACACATTATGTTAGAAGCATTGCTAAGAATGCCTCTAAAAAACTGGGACTCCTGTACAGAGTTCGAGAATTCTTCACTGACGAGCAGTTGGCCGTAATATATAAAAGTCATGTGCGCTCTCAGATGGATTACTGTTCACCTCTGTGGGGTGGAAGTGGAGTGGTTGCATTGAGGCAGTTGGACAAAATTCAAAATAAAGCTATTAGATTAATCAATAACCCTGCAATCACACAGGACCTTCCTACATTAGCCATACGAAGAAACGTTGCATCCCTTGCATTATTCTACAGATATTTTCACAGCAATTGTTCCGAGGAACTTGCTTCGATTGTGCCGCCTCTCCACATCTTTCCCCGTAGAAGTAGGGCAGCTGAGAGCGCCCATGAATTTACACTTTCTCCTCCACAATGCAGAACTTCTGCTTATCAGAATTCATTTATCCCCAGAGCTACTACTCTTTGGAATTCACTTCCCTCGAATTGCTTTCCACAAACTTACAATCAACAAATGTTTAAATCCAGTTGTTACAAACATTTTATGAATGGAGGATGCCTTTAGGCACATGGACCTTTTTGTTTTATCTGTGTTTTTCCTTCCTCCGTTCATTGTCTCTTAAAAAAAAAAAAAAAAAAAAAAAAAAAGTATATACTCAGGCAGTGCAGGCACATACCCCATTGTTGGGGGTGGCCGACACGAGACAGAGCAGTACTCGTTGTTATCTTGCGATAAGTGAAGACTAGAAGTCTGTAGACCAAGGTGTTCAGTTTTTATGGTGGTGGTGAAAATAAGTTGCTCAATTATGGCGGTCAGGAGGCTAGAATCTGTGTTTACTCCCAGTTTTCATCATTTACCGATACTCATTATATCTGCAAGTAAATGGCTTAACCAAGTTTATATGAATACCAAAGGCAGTAATCGGTGTTGTATTGCGATGGGCGAAGACTAGAACACTGTACATTAAGCGGTTATTGTGTGAGGTGGAAAATATGACCTGCTGATTTGGCCAAATATCGAGCATTGTTCAAATGCGGCGACGCAGTAGCGGCTGCCACGGCTACGGTCTATTTACATTCGTTCAACAAATGGTTATTGATTATGGATTATGTATTATGTATTATGTAATAATATTGATTATATTGATTATTGATTACTGATTAATTTCACCATTGTAACTATTCCTAACTCACTGTCGTTTGCTTTCATGCATCATTTGGGACTCAGGAAAATCAATACAAGCATTCATAAGGCCTGCTTGAAGGCAGGAGTCACATGATTGGCTGGCTGTGTGTTTTTGTCTTGCCAAGACAACAAAACTTTCTCTAATGCGGTTTTAAGTGGTGTTAAGCCAAATAACAGCCCTTAGGCTTCACAAAGGCCTTCCGTGTCCCACAGGGAAGACTGCTATGGACTTCAGGAAGGGCATCCAGGCCCAGAGATGACAGAAAGTACATAGTTTGAAGAGTTTATTATATTAGGCTTAAGTAAGTGAGAGGGGGTGGAGAGGGAGTAATAGCACCGGAATCATCCAAGGTGGAGTATTTAGTAAAATGTTGAGCGAAGAGTTCGGCTTTGTCAGAGGATGAAGTGACGGTAATGCCGTCAGAGTGGAAAAGAGGAGGGAAAGACGAAGAAGTAAAATTGTTGGAGAGGTTCTTGGCTAGATGCAAGAAAGCTTGGGAAGAGCTAGAGTTGAAAATTTCAGAACATTTGTTATTGATGAAAGAGTTTTTAGCTAGTTGAATTCATATTTGTTTTCACCAACCCACCAACTAATTTACAAATAAACCTAACTAATGAAATAAATATAAGTAATGAATGCATGTGGTACAGATTTGAATCCGGGCAAAAACATAAAAAGCAAAAGATTATAAAGTTTGAAGGCGACAGTATTGTTTGAATCCTTCCTCCTTATTGCAGACAGCAGTAGAACAAGCATGAGTAAACCAGGATTTGTTTGCATTAGACTGAGAGAAAGACATTTTTGTATTATTTTTGTTTTCTGTGAGTGAGGCGGACGAATGGCAGGACTGTCTGTGACGAGTGCCTCCGCCAGAATTGAAAGATCGACAGGGCCAAGATTAAGGGACGTTCGAGCCTCCATGCCTGAGAGGATTACCTCAGTCATGTGCTCGGCACACTCCGAAGGTCCCCGGCCATGTAAGCAAAATCAATCCATGGGAAGTCAATGAATTACTGCCGAAGAACCTCCAAGACGGCAGCGCCAAAGTGCCACAAGTGCTGCCGGCCGGGAGGCTCGAGTGGCCATACTAGAGAGATAGGACAGGTAACAGAGATAAGGTTGTGATCGGAGGAGCCCAACGGAGACAAAAGGTTTACAGCTTAAGTAGAAGGATTAAAAGTTAGAGATAAGTGAAGAATATTGGGCCAATCTCCAAGGCAGTCAGGAATTTGAGTAGGGTGCAGGGTTAACTGCTCTAAGTCATTCCAATTTGGGAACATGAGAGAAAGCAAGATTGCTGCGCACATATCCGCAACATCCACCTCTGGCTTCAACTAAGGATAGAGATCGTAGGAGGATACAGAGAAGGGTTTTCTGTCAGTAGTCCCAGACAACTGGGTTTCTGTGAGAAAGAGAAGATCATGATTGGCAGAGGAGAGGTGGTGTTCCACACTCCACAGAGTGGAAGTTAGAGGAAAGGCCACGAATGTTGCAGAAATCTATAGTGAGAGTGGGATGTCGCGGTCCGGTGCCCCTGCGGACACCGAGGCAGGTCATACGTTTGTCAGCAACCTACAGTCAACCTAAAACCAATTTACAAGCAACCTACAAACCTACAATCCAATCAGGCTCCTTCATCCAACTCCAATCAACAAACAAACGATCAAAGAAAGCCTGAAATTCAATAAACCTAAAATCAAAATAATAAACCTACAATCAATCTCAATCCAATCAACCTCGTTCACCCAGCCCTAATCAAGTATAAAGCGATCGGAGAAAACCAACAATTCCATCAAGCTACAACCAGCCAACAATACACCTAAAGTAATCTTAAAATCAACCTACAGGCCTATACGATCCAATCAAGCTCCTTCACCCAGCTCCAATCAACTAGCAATGATCGAAGAGAGCCTGAAACTAAATCAACCTAAAATCAAAACAATCAACCTAAGATCATGACCTACAATCAACCTTCTTCATTCAGCCCCTATCAATTATATAGCGATCGGAGAAAACTTACAATTCAATTAACCTGCAATCAACCAACAATCAATCTCAATCGAATCAACCATTGTTAACCAGCCCCAATCAAGTATGGTGATCGAAGCAAGCCTACAATTCAATCAACCTACAATCAACCTAACATCAGCCTTAAATCAACCTACAATTAAGCTACAATAAACTTTAAATTAACCCAAAATCCATCTACAATCAACCTAAAATCAACCCACAATCAATCTCCTTCCCTGCAGCCCCAATCAACTAAACAGTGATTCAAGAAACCCTACACTCCTTTGAAGCCTCAGTAAGGGGTTCGATACTTCGGAGAGGGTTCAGTCTGGGTCCATAGTTGTGGTGTAAGTACTTTGACAGACTTAGCCCTATTCCCCTCTCATTAACCCCTTCAAGATTGTGACGCTTTTGGCAGTTTATCCTGGCTATAAAGGGGAGATGAGTCGTTTTTCTGGTCCCCTTCTCCCTCGTGTTCAGCCCCATTGTTTTCGTTTTTTTAGATTTGCAGATGTTCGGCCCATTAGTTGGGCGATTTTAAGACTTAACGTCCCATTTCTTTGTCAATATCAAGACCTTTTGTGTCATTTAGGTGTCGATTTTTTCTTGGCGAGCGATAGCGAGCCTGTAATTTTAAGAGTAACCAGCCTTCGGCTGGGTCATTTTTCTACTGAAAAATGTACAAGTTTATCTTGAAGGGGAGACTAGGGGGTGTTCCATAGTTTTGGTGTAGTACTTTGACAGACCCACCCCTATTACCCTCTCACTAACCCTTTGAGTATCAGTGACCAGTTTTATATTTTGTTATAGCTATATATAGACGATATTATGCCGTATAGGAAGGATCTGTGGTAGTTCAACCGTAGTTAAAAGGGGTTGTTGAGATAGTTTAAAGCATTATTAATGCTAGAGGTCCTTCCGAAGCTGAATACAATCGTATAATAGCTGCCAGACTATGATGAAGAGGAAGTTTCTGGTACTGAAGGGGTTAAGGGGAGGTTTTTAGTTTGCTCCCTAGACCTACATCAAGCTTTCAATAACACCCCCAGATAAATGTGTAAATTTTTCGGTAGTTCCTCATAAATTACAGGCTCGCTGTCACTCGCCAGGAAAAAAATCGACACTTAAATGGCACAAAAATCTTAATATTGATAGAAATGGGGCGATAGGTTAAACAATCGCCTAAGTAATGGGGCAACCGTCTTAAAATATCAACACAAATAAGGTTAAATATGAGGGAAAAATGGGTCCAGAAAAATAACCACCTTTACGTGAAAATCTGCCATTAATAGAAGAGTATATTCAGATTAGGAAGGGCATATGGAAGGCAGAGGGGTAATTAAGATAGTCTTTACACTTTTGATGACTACAGATCCTTCCTAAGTTGTATAAGTTGTCTAATGATAGCCAGAAGAAACGGTCAAAATGCACCATAATCCTCAGGAGGTTAACCCGGGAACTGCAGGAAGACTCTTAAGAGTTCCCCCGGCGGACTGCGGGAAGACTCTTAAGAGTCAGGGGGAAAAAAAATCAATTTAAAAAAAAAAAAAAAACAAAAAAAAAAAAAAAAAAAAAAAAAAAAATTGCCCCTGGGCCATGCCAAATATCACTCCTCCACCTCCCCTCCTTCCCCAGTTTCCTCCCCTCCTTCAGTTATCACCTATTTTCCCTGTTATTCCCTTTTCCTGTGGTCTATTTTCGTGCTAACATTAGCGAGTTGGTAGCAGGGCGTAGTCATCACTGTTAGCAAGAGAATGCAAGAGAGAGAGAGAGAGAGTATCGATCGACAGTCTCTCTCCAGAGGTGGAGAAAAGTGGTGGGCTGGGAGGTTGCCTCAGCAATACATTGTGTAACTCCCGGCCTGTATCGCCGATTTTGACCATCCAAACGCTGTTTCCACTTGTTTTATTGTTGTAACAGGTTAATACCTTTATAATCAACCTATAATAGGCGCATATGGATAAGTATTAATGCTATTTATGGTAAAATAAATATGTTAGTGATGGGAACAGCTCAAATACGTCAGCACAGGAGTGTGGTGTCTCATACCCCCCATGCGCACTTCAGAGGTTAAGGGGAGGCAGATCGATTGTTTGGTCTATTAATTTGTTTATTCATATATTTTTTTAGTTTCCTCCCTAGACCTCCATCAAGCTTAGAAAAACACCCCCTAGATCCCCCTTCAAGATGAATTATAAATTTTTCGGCCGGGACGGTTG
Organism: Paralithodes platypus; assembly: GCA_032716605.1. NCBI lineage: Eukaryota > Metazoa > Arthropoda > Malacostraca > Decapoda > Lithodidae > Paralithodes > Paralithodes platypus. The sequence goes on from CM064541.1 coordinate 20,882,635, forward strand.
CTCCTAAAATTGCAGGCTCGCTATCGCTCGTCAGGAAATAATCGACACCTAGATGGCACGAAAGGACTTAAAATTAACAACGAAATGGGGTGAAAGGTGTTCAAATCGCCAAACTAATGGGCCGAACGTCTTATAATATTAAAACTAGTGTGGCTAGACATTAGGGAGAAGGGGGTCCAGAAAAACGGTCTGCCTCCCTTTAAGGGGGAGGTAGTTGCCTTTTTTGGACTCCCTGTCTCCCCCATATTTAACCTCATTAGTTTTGAGATTTTTAAACGTTCACTAATTTAGTTTGGCGATTTTAAAACCTTTCACCCCATTTCGTTGTCAATATTTAGACCTCTCGTGTCATTTGGGTGTTTGTCTTTGCGAGCGATAGTGAGCCTGTAATTTTAGGAGGACAACCGGCTTGCGAAGAATGTACAAATTCATTTCGAAGGGCGGTCTTGGGGGTGTTTTATTTAACTTGATGGAGGTGTAGCGAAGAAACTAAACAAATAAATCCATAAAATAATACATAGATCAACAAATAAACCTTACCCTCTTGAGGATTATAATGCATTTTGACAGTTTATGTTGGCTGTCATTAGGCGATTTATATTCAGTTTTGGAAGGTCCTCTACCAGTCAAAAGTGTAAAAACAAACCCAATCCCCCCTCTGACTCCCACAAAACCTTCCTAAGCTGAATAAAACCGCGTACTGATAGCCAAAATATACTGGTAGAACGCGTCATAATCTTCAAGGGGTTAAGGGGAGATGGTCGTTTTTCTGGTTCCCCTTCTTCCTCATGTTTAGCCCCATTAGTTTTCAGATTTTAAGACGTTCGCCCCAGTTGATTATCGATTTTAAAACCTTTCGTCCCATTTCTATATCAATATCATGACTGTTCGTGATATTTAGGTGTCGATTTTTTCCTGGCGACAAATAGCGAGCCTGTACTTTTAAGAGAAACCTGCCTTCGGCCGGGCCATTTTCCTATCGAAAAATGTACAAATTTACCTTGAAGGTGAGCTTAGGAAGTGTTTTTTTAAGCTTGATGAAGGGTCTAGCTAGAAAACTAAAAACTAAAAAACAATAATATGTAAATACCCACTGTCCCCTTAAGACGCCCTTTTCCACTTAGTTCCAACTATCATTAGACGTTTTCATTCAACTTTGGAAGGCCCTCAAAAAATCAAAGTGGAAAATAATAACCCAATTAACCCTCTGACTTCCATATACACGTCCTAATCCGAATAAAATTGGTTAATACTAATAACAGATTATCTCCATTAACCCTCTGACATCCATATATCCTTCTTAATCTGAATAAAATCGTCTAATAATAGCCAGAGAACAGAAAATAAACACGTATTTGTATCTTGTTTGCGCGATATGTGGATCTCCTTAAGGGGGAATGGTGTATTTTGTAGTTATTTCATATACAGTATATATACTGTAGACTGTAATATACAGTATATATACTGTAGACTGTAATATACAGTATATATACTGTAGACTGTAATATACAGTATATACTGTAGACTGTAATATACAGTATATATACTGTAGACTGTAATATACAGTATATATACTGTAGACTGTAATATACAGTATATATACTGTAGACTGTAATATACAGTATACTGTAGACTGTAATATACAGTATATATACTGTAGACTGTAATATACAGTATATATACTGTAGACTGTAATATACAGTATATATACTTTTTTTTCAGTTTCCTCCATAGACCTCCATCAAACTTAACAACACATCCATTAGATCCCCCTTCTAGATTTAGGCTATTTGTAAATTTTTCGATAGAAAAATGTCCCGGCCGAAGGGCGGTTCTTCCCAAATTAGTCTACCTTTCGTTCGCCATGAAATAATTCGACACCTAAATAGCATGAAAGGTCTTAATATTGACAAAGAAATGGGTTGAAAGGTCTTGAAATCGACAAACTAATGGGGCAACATCATACAATATGAAAACTAATGGGGCTAAACATGAGGCAGAATGAGATCTTGGAAAACGACCCATCTCCTCTTAACATATCCAACAATCCCCCTTCTCAGGTTCGCTTTGATAAACGTCTCACCAAGAGAACTTTGAGGCTGCCACAAGCTATAAGATCCAGTACAAAGGCAGGGGGAGGGTTTGTAGTATATGGAAGACCCGGTACAAAGGCCGGGTGCAGGGTTTATAGTACTGTATATGGAAGACCCGGTACAAAGGCCTGGTGCAGGGTTTATAGTACTGTATATGGAAGACCCGGTACAAAGGCCGGGTGCAGGGTTTATAGTACTGTATATGGAAGACCCGGTACAAAGGCCGGGTGCAGGGTTTATAGTATTGTATATGGAAGACCCGGTACAAAGGCCGGGTGCAGGGTTTATAGTACTGTATATGGAAGACCCGGTACAAAGGCCGGGTGCAGGGTTTATAGTATTGTATATGGAAGACCCGGTACAAAGGCCGGGTTCAGGATTTATAGTATTGTATATGGAAGACCCGGTACAAAGGCCGGGTTCAGGGTTTATAGTATTGTATATGGAAGACCCGGTACAAAGGCCGGGTGCAGGGTTTATAGTACTGTATATGGAAGACCCGGTACAAAGGCCGGGTGCAGGGTTTATAGTACTGTATGTGGAAGACCCAGTACAAAGGCCAGGTGCAGGGTTTATAGTACTGTATATGGAAGACCCGGTACAAAGGCCGAGTGCAGGGTTTGTAGTATTGTATATGGAAGACCAGGTACAAAGGCCGGGTGCAGGGTTTACAGTACTGTAAATGGAAGACCCGGTACAAAGGCCGGGTGCAGGGTTTGTAGTATTGTATATGGAAGACCAGGTACAAAGGCCGGGTGCAGGGTTTACAGTACTGTATATGGAAGACCCGGTACAAAGGCCGGGTGCAGGGTGTATAGTACTGTATATGGAAAACCCGGTACAAAGGCAGGTGCACCGTTTGATGTATATAGAAGACCCGGTACAAAGGTCAGGGCAAAATTTGAAGTATAGACTCAGAAGAAGAAGAAGAGTGTATTGTCCTCGGCTCAGACAGGATTACGGCTGATTCACCACAAGGCCTACTGTTATCATCAACAACACTACTACCTCAATCAACAACCACCACCACAATCATTATTATGCACCACCAACAACCACCCTACCATTATCATCAACAATCATCACCATCAACCACCACCATTAACGACCACTACCATAATTCACCCTATCATTAACCACATCCACTACCCCTCCATTATCATCAATCACCACAACCACAATCCAACCAATCCCAGTCAACCAGAACCACCACCATCATCAACAACCAACCCACCATTACCATCAACCACAATCCCCATCCATCATAACCAAAATCACCCCCTTCAACAACAAGCACCACCACAATCAACATCACCATATCAACCACAATCCCAGTCCACCACAACCAACATTAACTCTCATCCCCTTCAACCACAACCACCATCACCCATCATCAACCACAATCCCATTCTACCACAACCACTACCACCACCACATCAACCACAATCCCAGTCTACCATAACCACCACCATCAACCACATTCCAACCACAATCCCAGTCCACCACAACTAACATCAACTAGCATCCCCTTCAACCACATCCTCCATCACCCATCATCAACCACAATCCCAATCCACCACAACTAACATCAACTAGCATCTCCTTCAACCACAACCACCATCACCCATCATCAACCACAATCCCAGTCCACCACAACTAACATCAACTAGCATCCCCTTCAACCACATCCACCATCACCCATCATCAACCACAATCCCAGTCTACCACAACCACCACATCAACTACAATCCCAGTCCACCACAACTAACATCAACTAGCATCTCCTTCAACCACAACCACCATCACCCATCATCAACCACAATCCCAGTCCACCACAACTAACATCAACTAGCATCCCCTTCAACCACATCCACCATCACCCATCATCAACCACAATCCCAGTCTACCACAACATCAAGCACAATCCCAGTCTACCATAACCACCACCATGAACCACAGTCCAACCACAATCCCAGTCCACCACAACCAACATCAACTAGCATCTCCTTCAACCACAACCACCATCACCCATCATCAACCACAATCCCAGTCTACCACAACCACCACATCAACCACAATCACTACCACCATCAGCCACCATTATCCGGCCCTCACCAAACAGCCCTATAGGTAGTGAAGAAAGCCGTCACCCCTGTCAAGCCTCATTATAGGGGATCCCATACTTCAAAGGGCACAGTCACGGCCTATGGTCAAACCCTTCCTTCACATCATTAACCCCTGCAGCAAAATTACATAATGTTGATCATAGTATTGTTACCATTAGACGGCTTTCTTTAGCTTATAATCTACCTTTAAGACTGAAAGTGCTAAATACGATCTTAATAAACCCTCGAACAAAATTAATATTAATCCATGTAAAAACTGCATAAAATTGTCTATTGTTAGCCAGAATCATGGGTAAAAAAGCGTCATCGTGCGGAAGGGGTTAAGGGGAGGTTTGTATATATGTGTTCATTTATGTATTAAGGGGAGGTTTGTATATATGTGTTCATTTATGTATTAAGGGGAGGTTTGTATATATGTGTTCATTTATGTATTAAGGGGAGGTTTGTATATATGTGTTCATTTATGTATTAAGGGGAGGTTTGTATATATGTGTTCATTTATGTATTAAGGGGAGGTTTGTATATATGTTCATTTATGTATTAAGGGGAGGTTTGTATATGTGTTCATTTATGTATTAAGGGGAGGTTTGTATATATGTGTTCATTTATGTATTAAGGGGAGGTTTGTATATATGTGTTCATTTATGTATTAAGGGGAGGTTTGTATATATGTGTTCATTTTAAGGGGAGGTTTGTATATATGTGTTCATTTATGTATTAAGGGGAGGTTTGTATATATGTGTTCATTTATGTATTAAGGGGAGGTTTGTATATATGTGTTCATTTATGTATTAAGGGGAGGTTTGTATATATGTGTTCATTTATGTATTATTCATAATTTCCCTTTAGTTTACTCCCCCATGAACCGCCTCTTCCCTGGCTGATCCTTCCCAAATGGTAGAAACATTAGCTGGATTACTCTGGTCGTCTTTGAGTTGTAGAGGTACATTTTCAAGTTTTGGCCTAATTATTTGGAACAAGGTATAGTTAGATTATACATGTTTAACCCTTTGAGTACTGGTGTCGTCTTTTTAACTTTATTCTGGCTACTATTATACGATATTATACGACTATTATACACAGATCCTTCTTAAACTGCACAAGATCGTCTTAAAATAGCTTAATAAAATTAAATAAACGTCGCCGGTACGGAAGGGGTTAATTACTTATTGTCAAATGTTCAAGTGTTTGTTGCGGGGTATCAGTTATATTAAGATGGAGTAGGACAGTAAAGAAAAAGTAGGTCAGTAAAAGAGACAGACAGAAACAGCTAAGGTTGGGTAGAGGATGCCAAACCTCACACTGGATAGGACCAACCCTCATTCATAATACTAATACTAATAATACTAATAATAATAATAATAATAATAATAATAATAATAATATATATTATAAATGTAAACCAAAATACTAAGAAACTGCCGTCACTATTGTCTGTTCTTTGTTCCAGCTGATGGTAAATTGAATCCTGTAGTAATTGATTTCTTGATATATAATGGAAATGGATGACATTTAATATCTCTACGTCCTACTATGGCCAACTTGTGATAATTAACAACATATTTCACTTCAATACTGTATATACGTACTAGCGGAGTAATGAAGATAGGGACATGACCCTTTACCATCAGCTGGGGAGAAACAAACTATATAGGTAGTGCCAGCGAACTTGACAATAATCTTGACCCCTTAACTTCTTATAACTCGAAATTAATGAAAGCAATCGGGCTGACATTTCTATCAATTGGGCAGAGTCCACCGGGAAATAGGTGTGGGTATTTGCAGCCAGTTATCCTAGGCCCTTTTGAGTTACAGAGAGGTCAGGGATCAAGAATATTGTCAAGTTCCTTGGCGCTACCTATAGTATTGTGTTGGTGTTACCGTGATGCCCTCGATGTAGAAGGTGTTGTCGGAGCAGCCTGGTGATCGGAAGCCTTGGTCCCTCACACTCCCGAACACCAGGAACATACCAGTCACTGTGGAAACACAAACACATAGCCATTATTCCTTAGATCATAATGCGGTTTTGGTAGCTTCTTCTGGCTACCATTAGATGATTTTATAAAGCTTAAGAAGGGTCTGTGGAAATCAAAAGGGTAAAGCCTCTCTCAATTAAACCTCTGACATCCATATACCGTTCCTAAACTCCAGGAAGATTGCAACCACTGCCTGGCCAGATGGCAAGCATGTCTTCATTAAATCTGGCATCAGAGTGGTCGGCACAGACACCAAACACTCCATGCTGCCATGTAACCATGAAGCAAACGCTAGGATACTGGTGCACCGGCTTGATGCCCTGGAGCATGGTTCTTCTACCTGCTTGGTACGCACTGTGGATACATTGGCAAGTTCCATTCCCTGCTCACCAAGTATCCAGCTGCAGATATCTGGGTGGCTTTTGACACTAGCAAGAGCTACACATATCTTAATATAAATTTCATGTGACATGCTTTGGGAATAGACAAGTCCACAACACTTCCTAACTTCCACTGTCTTACAGGCTGGGACACAACCTAAGCATGCTGTAGGAAGGGAAAACATTTCAGACTACATTTTATTGATAACACTAAAAGCGAATGGAATACAAGACGGTGTGTTGAATTGCATACACAATTGGCTCAGTGACAGAAAGCAAAGAGTAGTCATAAGCAGTAAAACATCCAAATGGAACAATGTAAGTAGCGGGGTACCCCAGGGATCGGCAATGGGGCCAGTTCTCTTCCTAGTTTACATTAACAACATACTGTAGATGAGGGTCTCACCTGTACAATCTCAAAGTTTGCTGAAGAAACAAAATTCGTCAATAGCGTACTCTCAAATGAACATGTTGAAGATATGCAACATAATTTAGATAAGTTGTCATATTGGGCTCAAATTTGGCAAATGTGTTTCAATGTGGATAAATGTAAAGTACTCCATATCGTAAGCGAAATGAGAATGCAAACAAAATAATTGGCTTTATAGGCAGGTCATTTGAGCATAAATCCAAAGATGTAATCCTAACTCTTTACAATTCCTTAGTCCGCCCTCTCCTGGAATATTGCGTTCAATCATGGTGCCCTTACTACCAAAAAGATATAGACAAGCTAGAACGAGTTCAACATAGAGTTACCAAAATGATACCTTGCGTAAAGAACAAACCATACGAGGAGCGTTTTAGAAATATAAATCTATTTCCTTTAACCCACCGCAGATTAAGAGGCGACTTAATTCAAGTGTTCAAAATCATCAAAGGCATCGACAATATGAACTGTAATAAATATTTCACTATTGACCAATCAAATTACATGCGGAGGAACGGTTGCAAAATTATTGGTAAATCTTTTAACTCCCACGAGTCTAAGAGTTTCTTCTTCAATTGAGTTGTCAACTTGTGGAATGGGCTTCCCTTAAATGTCATAGACTGCAACACCGACGATTCTTTTAAACTTAACTTCGCATAGACAAACACCTTGCCTTAAATCTACGACTGACTGCATTCGTAAATTAAGAAATGTTATTTATTTTATTTTTTTATTTATATTTGTTTGTTATTACAAACAACTGTCGCCTACTAACATCTCCTAATCCTGCCACGGAAATTTGTCCCAAGGCAGTCTTCCCTTTCCATTTTCCCTTACCCACTCTAAACTACTGTTTGGACACTTGACCATCAGTGGTTTGGAGGGCAAGCAGCTTTGAGGGGTCGCTGGACCTTTTTTTTTAATTTCCTTTTTTTGTACTCATTTGTATAATAAGGGATCACCTGGACTTAAGAGGAGGCTTTTGTTTTTTATGGACTGCATACTCCCTCATGATTAGCCCCATTAGTTTTAAGATTTTAAGACGTTCGCCCAAGGCATTCAAATTATATCATCTAGATGTCGATTATTTCCGGGCAAGCGATAGCGAAACTGTAAATTACGAGGAACTGGAAAATTTTCTACCGAAAAATTTACAAATTGATCTCAAAGGAAGGTCTTCGGGATGTGTTTGAAGTTCGATAGAGGTCTAGGGAGCAAAATAAAAATATATATATATATTTACTGTATATAAATAATAAACTTAACAGATCAAATAAAATATATATATATTTACTGTATATAAATAATAAACTTAACAGATCAAATAAAATATATATATATTTACTGTATATAAATAATAAACTTAACAGATCAAATAACATATATATATATTTACTGTATATAAATAATAAACTTAACAGATCAAATAAAATATATATATATTTACTGTATATAAATAATAAACTTAACAGATCAAATAAAATATATACAGTATATATTTACTGTATATAAATAATAAACTTAACAGATCAAATAAAATATCCCTCACTCTTAAGGGGAGGCAGACCGTTTGTTTGGTCTATTAATTCATTTATTCATATATTGTTTTAGTTTCCTCCCTAAACCTCCATCAAGCTTAGAAATACACCCCCTAGACCCCCCTTCAAGATAAATTTTTCGGTAGAAAAATGTTCCGGCCGAAGGCCGGTTCATCTTAAAATTGCAGGCTCGCTTTCGCTCGCTAGGAAAAAATCGACACCTAAATGGCACGAAAGGTCTTAAAATTGACAACGAAATTGGGCGAAAGGTGTTAAAATCGCCAAACTAATGGGCCGAACGTCTTATAATCTCAAAACCAGTGGGGCTAAACATTAGGGAGAAGGGGGTCCAGAAAAAACGGTCTGCCTCCCCTTAATGAGGACAGATCCGCCCTTACCTGGTGACCATTACCTCACCTTGGTACAGTAATTACCTTGAGTGGAACAATTAGTTGGCTGATGAGGGGTTCACAATAGAATAACTATATTCTGTATATGAAGGGAGAGATAGATAGATAGATGGAGAGAGAGAGAGAGAGAGAGAGAGAGAGCTTACTAGATAGATTGATAGTTATAAAAATATATAGATATATAATATATATAGATAAATAAATTCATAGATAGATAGACAGATATAGACAGCTAGATAGATTCATTAACACCTAACGAGCGGCCTAGGCGGTAAATAATATGTAGCCATCAGCGGGGTGTTTTTAGCCAAAATAGGGCTGTTTACGTGATCATTTTCATGCCTAAATAAGACCCAGAGCGTAAAACAAGCATCTATCCCTGAAAGGGCATAAACAGAGCTCTCCAATGACACCACAACGATCCTTGTATGACCGCTAGTTTTCTTGCAACAACCGCGCAAGACGAGTGCAAAAACCATGTAATTCGGTACTTTCCCCATACAGTTCAGTATGTAGCGAGTGTGAGAGGGTGGAGGAGGGTGGGATTCATGTCAGTAGGCCCGCCGCGGTGGTCTGGAGCAGTCATACGCTCGCTACTCTCCTGCCACCACTTGTCTCTCTCTCTCAGCAACATTACGTGCTGAAATTGCCACATGACCTATGTCGCGCGCCGCCACATAGTCCAAATTTATTTAACTCGACTTATGTTGCGCGCCGCTAAAGAAGGGTTAATGATAAGTTGAATACTGTATATGTAGGACTAGATAGATAGATAGATAAACGAATTAAATATATAGTAAGCTGATTATTGGGAGTTGACTGTAGATAGATAAAATAATGGGTGCATTAACAGTATCTGGTCAGAGAGTAGTCTTAATAACAGGATATCTAATAGATAGATTGAGAAGGTGTCAAGAAAGGTGAGTAAATACTGTATATGATAGATAGATAGATAGACTGATAGAGAGATAGACGGGTTAATTATACAGTTAGTTATCATTGTGAGTTAAGGGGAGGCTGGCCGTCTGTTTGATCTATTAATTAATTTATTCATATATTTTTGTAGTTTCCTCCCTAGACCTCCATCAAGCTTAGAAAAACACCCCCTGGACCCCCCTTCAAGATAAATTTGTACATTTTTTGGTAGAAAAATGTCCCGGCCGAAGGCCGGATCCTCTTAAAATTGCAGGCTCGCTATCGCTCACCAGGAAATAATCAACACCTAAATGGCATGAAAGGTCTTAAAATTTACAACAAAATGGGTCGAAAGGTCTTAAAATCGCCAAACTAATTGGGTGAAGGTCTTATAATCTCAAAACTAGTGGGGCTAAACATTAGGGAGAAGGGGGTCCAGAAAAACGGTCTGCCTCCCCATAACTGTAGATAGATATTATATATATGGTTTATTAGCTGTATCTGCTTTGAGAGTAGTCTTAACCCCTTCACCACCATTAAGGTAAAAAGGCCGCCAGCCAATCAACTCCCTCCCTTTAACCTTCTCTTTAAACCAGCTGAGTTTGACATTCTGGGCTCGAGAGGTAAACATGCCACGCCTTCACGCCGACCAATCAGAAGCCTCCGTTTTCGGAGCTGACGGCTACGTGTACCGCCTCACATTTAAACTCGCTCTCGCTCTCTTCACAGGCCGTTTCCTCTGGTTGCAATGGGTCTATTGCATTAGTGCCAGCCCTATACTCTCGTAAGCCACTAAAAGACATTCGCAACCAGTTTCCAGGAACGTATTATGGAGAGAGAAGAGTGGAGGCGAAGGGTAGGAATATTCAAGTCACGCGGCCAGAACGTTGTGCGGCCGAGCGGGCGGCTCCGCCAATCACAGCGCCGGAGAGCGAGAGGCGGGACTATATCAAGGGGGTGGGGGAGGCTGCCAGGGTGAATACAAAATAAAGCACTGAGGTGGATGTTCGGGACTCAGTGGTATGAGTTCCAGACGGCACAACATCTTCACAATCTAGCCCACATCCCCCCTCTAAATACTTATTGGCAGCAATTAGCAGAAAAACAAATTATAAAACTTGAGACCTTTCATGATAACTTCATCCAAATTTTCAACATAATTTTACACCGCCCCTTGTCAAACCTCCTTCACCCCAACAACAGAGAGGCACCCATTCCAATATTCACTTAAAATCAGGATTGGTAGAGGAGGTGGGTCATGCCGGCTCGTCCACAGTCCAGCCTCCCTACCACTCCTGACCTAGATTCCTAGCTTCACTTCCCATTAAAATGTATAATTTCACAGACAAAGTACAAGACAACAACCTTTTAACGTAACTCCTATAATAATAACAGTACAGCCTTCTTACAGGTTCTGCCACTGACAGACTTCCCCAGCAGTACCCCTTTTGACTCAATGCCACCCAAAATTACCTCCCCCTATACCATTTTCGAATACTACCACCCAAAAATACAACCCCAAAACATGCAAGCACTTTCGATCTTATACCATCCAAAATTAACTTGCTCCCCATCCCTTGCCCCCTTCTTGGCAAGCCATCCTGAATCACTAAAGTAACTTCTCCAACTAAATCAACTCAACCCCAGCTCAATTATTCAACTCACGCACGTTGGGTCAAGCCCCGACACCCTATTTCTCCCACTATTATCACTGTCTCTCCTACTTAACCAATAAAAACTTCCCTTCTTTCACCCTCACCCACCTTTTCTATATTTATTCATTCATTCTGCCAGGGTCATTCACCTCTCGGACTCCACTGGGCTAACTTCTTGCAACCCATATTCTCTCTCTCGCTTGGGCACTCAGGGAAACTCGGATCCACATATTCCAGCCTCCCAGCCCTCATCACTTGTTCCAGTAAAGTCCATCTCGGGCCTAGCATCGCTCTCCCCTACTAGGCGGATACACCTTCAGTATCCGGCCGCCTGTCGTCACATTGCTGGCTTGCATACCTACAGCCAAGCGGTCCAAGAGGGACCACAGATAGTAGATGGGAGCGAAGATTTCCAGTTGAGCTATTGGCCAGCTCTGAGGTGGTGAAATTGTTCCAGTAAACACCTAGTAGTACTGCATAGTTTTTCTTAAAGGACCCATATTGGGCCCGAACCAGATTTAAAGAAAGAGAGAAAATGCTTGACTAACCCAGTGGTTTCATAAATAATAATTGATGTGTTCATATAGGACAAACTAAAGAGAAAAATACTAGACTTATGTACATAAATAAAATAATTATGTGTTAACCCTCTCACGACCATATGACGCAGAGGTTGCCAGATTAGCAATACGAAAAAGAGTTCTCACTCTTATAATTACCTCTCCAAAATTAGTTTTCTGCCCACAGCTAACTCAAAGACAACTGCAGAGGTTAAAGTAACTAAACTAAAGGTTTCTAAATACCCCTGATGGTAACAAAGGATTTAAAGTATCCCTAATAGGCTCAAAGTTGCGTCAAGAACGTGAGAGGGTTAATAGGATAATAGTTATTCTTGATAGAGAAGGCTCCATGCCGATTAGCTATCAATAGTATAGGATCTGGTAGGACAGCAAATAGATATTAAAATTAAAGTAAGAGGGGATAATTCTTAAATAGATAAGCAACTATAAGGCTCAGGGGAAATAAAGAATAGTTGCAATTAGATCAGCTTTAGTTTGAGAAATAGGTATGGAAGACACTAGTCCGTATGATCTACGACACTAGTCCGTATGATCTACGAAATCTTTTGTTATAAAGGAAACATTATCAATTATATTGTTTGAAAGAATATTCGGTCAGTTTCGTGGTAAGCGTTACGAGCATTAAGTCCAGGATAATAATATAATCATAGAATCTATGTAGAGGATTAAAGCGGTGAATCTTGTTCTTGTAGGGGTTTTGAGGTACTGATCATATTAAGCCATTTACTGAGTTTTATTATTGAATAGGTGGTGTATGTGACATATGACTTATTGGTAACAAGGTTAAGAGAACATATAATCTAAGAGTGCTCTAGATAGGGCAATCGAGGTCAAGTGTAGTAACGCCCTGGTCTTTTGAGTAAATATATTGTATAGGGTTAAGAGAATAATTGAATAATCTAAAAGTGTCAGAGGTAGTAACGCCCTGGTCTCCGAGTAGACACGGTAGGGCCTGGTAAAGTTATCTTATTTTGGAGTTTAGTTAAGATTAATCTCTTGTTCTATATATTTTTTTGTTTCTATATTCCAACTACTTCCTCTCGGGCATAGGCTGATAGCTTTTACACTCTACCATTGAACATAGTGAGGCCCGTGAGGTCTTGTTCCAGTCTAGGGAGTGAGACATGCGAAGCACCTATTCAAGGCTCGAACCCAACTCCATCTCTGAAGCTGCTTCGCCTCCGCACTTCACAGTCTCACTCCCCAGGCTCGGACCCTCACTCTCAGAACGCCACCTATTGAGCAATTAACTCACTAGGCATTGCCCCCTGTAACATATTTTGAATATGGGAATATTCATACAGTGCTATTTAATCAGGGTACAATGAGGGTATTTTGTTTTGGCATTTCGGTGTGCTGTGGTAATGCACTGAAACTATGTACAGCACAAATTCCATCCCAATAATATCTTCCCATTGACATATTGGGATTCGAACCCGGGTCCATTGGATTACCAGTCCAGTGGCAAGACCACTCTGCCACACCTCCCCTATAGGGAAATAAAGGTCAGATTTATTAATGCCCTGGTCTCTGGAGTAGACACAGGAGGGCCCGGTAAAACTATATTAATTTAGAGACTAGTAACGTGACTTTGCATCGAACCTGAATAGCGGGAATCCAAATAGGTGGTAACGGGAGCTCTAGAGATCCAATGTACAACCTATGGTGGGTCGACAAAATATTCAATCTATGTCTTGAACTCATTTCGGCCCGAACAGATAAATAGTTACTAGGTTAGTATTAAGTTTTGTTAAATAAAGTATACGAACTTCTAAATGACTGTCGAATTATTCCCCACCTTAGTAGTATATTTGGAATAAGAAAATAAGTACTACAACCATGATGCATTTTGACCACTGATTCTGGCTAAAATGTGATGGTTTTATGCAGTTTAAGAAGGGCCTATGTTACTAAGAGAGTTTGTTGAGATCGTATTCACCCATTTGAGTCGTGTAGGTAGATTACAAACTAAAGAAAATCGTCTAATGGTAAACAGAATATGATGACAGTTACATAGTGGTGGTGAAGGAGTTAATAACAGGATATATATTGAAGTGCGTCAAATACTAATATATTCCCAGAGACACCCTCACCTGGGCCCTATTACCTGAGCTTTGTCCAGTAATTAACGTCTTCCCTTCTTGCTGGAAGTTTGCTCTCATTCAAACTGTCCCAAAGAAGGGTGACCACTCTCAACTCTCCAACTATTGTCCAAATGCTATAATTTCTTGCATCTCCAAAGTTTTTTAAACTCTTCTTACTTCAAAATTTCTTAAGCATCTCTCCTCTCATAATGTACTCTCAGATTGCCAGTATGGATTCCTTAGGGGTCGCTTTATTGGTGATCTTCTTTCTCATCTTACTAACTCATGCTCATCCTCCTTTCGGGACTTCGGAGATTTTTTTTTTCATCCGAGATAGGTTGGTCCTTAGGAAATCATAGTCATTTCTATTATGCTAGACATATCAAAGGCCTTTGATAGAGTCTGGCACAAATCTCTAATTTCTAAACTACCCTGCTTCAGTTTCTATCCCTCCATCTGTGCCTTTATATCTAATTTCCTTTCTGGCCGTTCCATAGCTGCGGTTGTGGACGGCCATCGTTCACTTCCTCAACCTATCAACTCCGATGTTCCTCAGGGTTCTGTCCTGTCTCCAGTTATTATTGTAGTATTCATTAATTATCTTCTCAACTGTACCTCCAGTCCTATTCATTCATATGATGATGACTCTACCATTCATTATTCAACTAGTTTTTCAGAGCGCCCCAGCTAGTAGGGTCATTTGCTTGGAATCCGTGATAATTTTGTTCCTACCTTTTTCTCTCGATGGATTTGACAACCTGAACCATTTTAAAGGAAAATTAGCTCTGAAAAATGACGGCTAACTCTGCTAGAGCCCAATATTCAAAATGGCCCCCAACGCCATCTTGAAAAACATGAAATGTAATATCTCTGGCATCAGATGAGCTACAAGGACGAATAAGGTGTCCTTTTTCACAAATTCTGGCATTACAAATCCACTGGAATGGTTATTGTATTGTATTGTATTGTATATTGTATTGTTATTGTATTGTAATATACTAATTGTACATACTAATCTGCCACTTCACTGTCACTACATGATTCACTGTATGAGCCACTATCAGAATCACTGTCCTCACTTTCGCTGCTATCATCACTGTTGTTCTCTGCCTGCGGATTTGTAGGTAGTGGTATGGATGGGGGAAGTGGGGGCTGGGTTGAACGGACAGGCAGACATAGGGCATTTACAAGATGCCATCCATGGCCGATCGGTGAGGGGTGACTTTGGAGCTGGTAATGCTTTTGCAAATATGCAAGATAGTTTGCACGCTCCAAGTGTGGACGGAGACTGTCCAAGTCAGGCACAAGTCGGATAGTCCTTTTTTTCTTCTGAGCTCTCCACTTCGCTGCCCTCGCATCTCCCAGGATCTTGCTTTTGGTATCACCATAGACATATCGAATGACAAACCGCTCCAAATCACTGATGACCTGTTCTGTGACTAGGAGCTGTGTACCACATGCTGCTAGCAGGTCGTGTGCCTCTTTAGACTTCTCCAGACGATCTGCGATGAGCTTCTTGCTTGCTCCATAGAAGCCAGAGTTGTGGTCACACCCAGTGAGGACATGAAGTGATATGATGGATGCAGCCATTGCCTCACTGCACAATCATCGGGCATCGATAAGCTGACGTTTGCGTTTCACACACAGGATTCCTTTTGTCTTCTGAGCAACATATGCCGCTTCCACGTAGTTGTCTGTGTCCTCTGTGTCAAGAACGACAGCTGCTGTGTAGCTGTCTGACCGGAGCACACTATATATGGTGAGCATTGCCGTATCTGCCTCTGCATGGGAGCATGTGAGCTCTGGCACAAGCTTGCCTGTGGTGAGATTCTTTGCAGTGCTGCCAACTACACAGTAGATGATCTCGGTGCTAGTTGTTGCTGCTGTTCTCTGGAATTCCGTTTGAAGAAATGCCTGAAGGCGGATTTTGTTCTCAGGTTTACCCAGGAGAGCATGGAAAACTTTACTAGAAGGAAATTTATCTTCTGTCTTCATGAAGACATTGCTGATTGGCATTTTTTTTTGGCGCAGTATTCTCTCACTGTCCTTGATCGTGTAATTCTGATCATATGAATCATTGACGCAAATGATGCACTCAGCATGCTTGTGTCTCGTTAGAACGAAGTGCACCAACTTCTCTGCATAATCTCCCCAGGTATACTTGGTACCGTCTCCCTTCTCTCTGTCTTCAATGGTAGGAGTTGTTAGGCGCCAGATGAGGCCCATATCAATAATAGACGTGTATACATCAGGCTCTGGAATGACAGTCATAGTTAGTTTTTGTTGAAGCTTGCTTTTCTGTGCCTTACGGATGGTTCCATTGACGTTGAAGATGGAAAGGCACTCGGCTGTAACACGATGCTGCAGGACTTCTTGAAGTTTGAGGGTACCACTCGTTTCAACCAGTCCGAGAACAGAGGCCAAGGCATTACGCTCCTTTTCCTCAGTCTTTCCCTTCAGGTTCTCACCATCTGCTTTCTTCAATTCCTGAGTTGATAAGTTCAAACGCTTGCTAGGGGGAACTCTGTCATTGAGAGACTTGGTCTTGGAATACACTCTCTCATTCAAGAACTGCTTCAGTTTGCTTGTGCCATCCTTCTTTGCCGATTTCAAGTCGGCAGCGAGAGCGTCTGAGGCTGGGATTCCTGACTGTAGGGATCGAAGTGTCTTGTTTGTATGGTCAAATGGATCACACTTGAATTCAGTGAGACATGCGCTTATATTCTGTACAGCTTGTTCATCCTTCTTCATTTTACTCGACGAGCAATCAGCATGCTTCCCTTTTCCTTGTTTCTTGCGATTAGCATGGCGATGGACCTTTGTTTTCACCTGATTGATGTTATTCACATTCCGAGTGTTTGAAAGGAGCTGCTTTTCATTGTTCAGAATGGCCAACCAACCAGACTTCAGCTTAGAGCCCTTATTCATTGTTGACTCTATCCATATGTCGAGGGCGACACACGAATATGGTTTCCTGTCATTGACTGTACAAACATACCACTCTCCATGAATGCAGCCTGATCGACAGGAAGGGTATCAAGCACTGCGGTGAAATCGGGGAGATGCCGACCATACTTGTCATTATCATAGATTTGCATCAAAGGAAGCATGAGCTTGAGTGAGGACTTGAACTCAGTCCAGTTGCTTGTTCAGATTGCATGGATATTTTGAGTTGAACCTCAACCATTTCCATGAATGACATCCAGTATTCTGCTTGTGGGGCACCCTCAAAGTCCTTGAAGAGAGCATCGACGAGGTCCTTCAGCTCAGCATTTCTCTCTAGCTCTGCATGTTCATCTGCAAGTTCCTGTGCATCAATCGGATGTTGAACCTTGGCAAGGGATGCCTTTACTTCTTCAGATAGAGGGGAATCTTCCAAACGTTTGTCTATGACATGGTGGACAAGAGTCTCGTAGAATAGTCGCAAGCAGCGAACCCCACGCTTAACATGTTTTCCACGAAGGGCCTGATCAACAGATCCGTGGACACCAGCTGCCACCAACACATCTGAGATGCCAGATCCCTTAAACCTCTTGTATATAGTGTAGATGAACGACATTTGGATGTGGAAGGGTGGCATGAATGGTAAGATTTTGCTGAACAGCTCAGCATTCTCACTTTTCAACTCTAGCATGAGCACGTAGACAGGATGATCACCAACAATTATTGCAAAAGGCATATTTTTTTCTTCGATTGATTTTGCAAGCTTACACATCACATCATTGAGAATTGTCTTACTGGGTGGGTTGGGATAGGTCATGTGGTATATTGCTCGACTCTTCTCATCAGCATTTGACATGCTGGCGTGAAACCCTGAAAACCCAGGCACAGTCTGTTCTTTTGGCTTAGCTCTCGTTCGGTCATCTTGCGCCCTGGCTAATGCATGGATCACACCACGAATTCTTTGCACCAATGTGTCAGGAGGAGGAGTACTTTGATCAGCTGGTGGCTTCCTGAGAGGTGGTTCCCCATGCTTCGCTGTCTTGTATGGGTTGACTTTTTGTATTTCACTTCCGAGCTCTTTGAGAGTTGTATATTGTTTATATACTGTGGTGGTAGTTTCTTTGTTGTGTCCAAATTTTGTGTGAGCAAGTGACCTGAGGGCGTTAAGTCTGGGTGTCAATTTCTTTTTAATGTTTGTGGTGTGCTGTTTGAATGTCATATGAGTATCATATGTTACTCCTAGGATTTTGGGTGTGTGTGTATGTGTTAGGGGTGTGTTGTTTATGGTGAGTTGAGGGATGTATTCGTGTTCTCCTGTCCAACTTGTGAGCAGGGTTGCGGTGGATTTGGCTGGGGCTAGATTAAGTCTGTTTGTAGTGCACCAGCCATGTAGTGTGTTGAGATAGGGTTGAAGGAGATCTGTTGCTCTTTTTGGGTTATGGTGTGTGCATGTGAGTGTTATGTCATCTGCATAGGAGGCTAAGTTTATTTGGGGCGTATTGGGTGTAGTTATATCGTGCATGTACAGATTGAAGAGTGCGGGTGATAGGACGGATCCTTGTGGGACTCCGTTTGGAAAGTTTCTGATTTTAGATGACTGACCGGCAAAAGATACGTGTGCACATCTGCCTGCTAGGAAGTTGGCCAGCCACCTTTTTGTGTTGTTGTGCATGTTTGTGCTGTAGATTTTGTTTGGTAGGTTGTGGCGTGGGATGGCATCGAAGGCTTTACTAATGTCGAGTGTGGCTAATAGTGATCTGTGTGGTGGTCTAGCTGAGTTGATTCCGTCGAAAGCTCTTTGTGTAAGGTCTGTGAGAAGAGTGTTTGTGGAGTGCAGTGGCCTAAAGCCATGTTGTGTTGGAGCTAGGGGTAGGTCAGGTGTAATTAGTTGTAATACTAGGCGTTCCATGACTTTGGAGGGGGAGCAAAGGAGTGTGATGGGACGGTGCGAGGAGGGTAGCGTGGGGTCTTTGTTGGGTTTGGGGAATGTGATGATACCATGCTTCTAAATGTCTGGTATTGTGTTGTGTGAATAGCTGTAGTTTGATATGTTAGTGAGTGCTTGTATGCCTTGTGGTCCCAGGTGTCTGAGGTGTATGTTGCTTATGTTGTCTAGGCCACAGGCGGGTGAGTGCTTGAGATTGTTGATGATATGCTTTGTCTGGTGATTGGTGAAGGGTGTATAGTCAGGGTCTGTGGGGAATTGTCTCATACGTCGGATGACACGTCGGTTGTCTTTGTGAGGTTTTAGGTGGCTGACATGTGAAAAGTGATTGATGAGAGTGTTTGCTTGTTGTTTACATGAAGGAGTAGAGTCTGTTGTTGTGATTGCAGCATGTGATTGTGTTGTGTTGCTGTTGGAAAGTGTAATGCTGTTTAGTGTTTTGTAGAGTTTTTTGGGGTTTGTTTTGTGATCAAGTGTTTGTAGGAAGTTATTCCAATTTAGTTTTTGTTGTTCTTGTATTTTGTTGTTAATTTGGGTGTTGAGTGCTTGAATTTGAGTGCTTGAATGTTGTTACAAACATTTTATGAATGGAGGATGCCTTTAGGCACATGGACCTATTTGTTTTATCTGTGTTTTTCCTTCCTCCGTTCATAGTCTCTTAAAAAAAAAAAAAAAAAAAAAAAAAAAAGCGATGTCTTGTGTGTGGGGTGCTGGGGAGTGTTTCAGTATGTCGCGTTGTCTGATGAGGTTTTGAATTTCTGGTGTGAAGTTGGGGTTGTGTCTTTTTCTGTTACCTCTTGGAATGTGTTTCTTGTCAGCGTTTTGGATAGTTTTATTGAGTATGTGTACAGCATTGTTGATGTTTGTGATGGGTGTACTGTTTAGAGTTGTGAAGTGTTGTTCTGTCTCATTTGTGAATGCTTCCCAGTTAGCTCTTTTATAATTGGTGTTTGTGTGTTTGTGGCTAGCTGGGGTGAGTCTGGTTTTGGTGGTGATAATGATCGGGAGGTGGTCAGAGCCTAAGGTTCTGACCACCCTCCAGTATGTTGTGGGGGCGAGTTCTGGTGAGCAAAAGGTGATGTCTGGAGATGATGGGTTACAGAGGGCTTGGTGAGGAATATGGGTATGTTGATGGATGTCGTTAACCCTCTATTGGCGGCGCGCAACATAAGTCGAGTTAAATAAATTAGGATTATGTGGCGGCGCGTGACATAGGTCGTGTGGCAATTTCAGCACGTAATGTTGCTGAGAGAGAGAGACAAGTGGTGGCAGGAGACGGGTATGAGGTTCCAGGCGGCGGCTGCTACTGACATGAATTGTCATGTATGGGAAAGCGAGTTTACATGGTTTTTGACTCGTGGTACAGCGGTTGTTGCAAGTTCTGCGGTTGTTGCAAGAAAGGATCGTTGTGGTGTCATTGGAAAGCTCTGTTTATGCCCTTTCAGGGATAGATGCTTGTTTTACGCTCTGGGTCTTATTTAGGCATGAAAATGATCACGTAAACAGCCCTATTTTGGCTAAAAACACCCCGCTGGGCGGTACATTATAAATAGACCGCCTAGCCCGCCAATAAGGTGTTAAGGATGATGAGGTTATCGGTTTGGTTTTGTAGTACCAGCCCTCTGTCTGTGTCGGGGTTGTCGACAAACCAGGCCGACGTTTTGGCGTTGAAGTCACCACCCAGGATGATGTGTGGGGTGTTTGTGATGTGTTGTAAGTGTGGTCTGTATTCATTTGGTACTGTAGGGGATGTTTGGGGAGGGATGTATGTGTTTATGATGGTTATGTTGGAGTTGTTGCCAGTGCGTATTTTAATTGACTGTATTTCTGTTGTGTTATCATTTGGGGGGAGGAGGGATTTGGTTTGTACACTGGTTACTATGTATGATATTTCTTTGTGTACCAGGGTGATGAGTCCACTGCCCCCGCCGACAGCCCGGTCTTGTCTGATGGTGGTGAAATTATGAAATGTGGGTGTTTTTTGTGTTGTGCGGAGTTTTGTTTCTTGTAAGATGGCAATGTGTATGTTGTGTTGTTTGATGAAGTGTGAGAGTTCGTGTTTCTTTGTGTTGATGCTATCTATGTTCAGTTGAAGAATGTTAATGTTATGTGCACGATGTATGCTGGGTGCTGCTGCACGAGGATGGGGTGGGGGTGAGGGGCTGGGGGTTGGGATGGGTGAGGTGGGGGTGGGATTGGGGAGCAGGAGATGGGGGTTGGAATGGATTAGGAAGGTGTGGTGTGTTGAGTTGAGGATGTGGATGGTATGGGAAGGTTAGGTGGGTTAGGGAGGAGAGGTGGACGGGTTTTAGGGGGGGGGGAGTGGATGATATGGGAAGGTTAGGTGGGTTGGGGAGGAGAGGTGGACGGGTTTTAGATGAGGGATTTGACTGGGAGAGGGAGGGGCATGAGGAACAGGTCCAGGTGTTTGTGTAGTGTTTCTTGGAGGCAAGTGTTGTGCAGGTGAAGTGGGTCCAGTTCCCGCATGAATTGCAGAGAACTGAACCCTTAGTATGGCGACTCAAAGTGATGGGTTTTGAGCAAGTTGGACATATGTACGTGTACGTGGGTCCTGGGTTGCTCTCAATGTCTCCGGCTAGAAGAAGTCTTCGAGAAATGACAGCCGGAGAGTCATTTCTCGGTGTAGGAAAAACTGTGTGATGTGTGTGTGTGGTGTGAGAGGTGTGGAAATTCCCGGCGCGACCAAAGCCGCTTCAAGGACTCGTGCCCCCAGGGAGGGGGCAGGGGATGGTTGTGACGGTTTGGCTTCCGAAACTGCTCCCCGCGGCCGGCATCCGGTTTTCCTCCACTGGTCGTTGATATTGTCTTCGGCCGTGGAGGGTCGGCAGCCATCCGCGGTTGGCAGCCTCGGGAGGTGGCCCCACGGCGTAGACGCCGCCACATCAGGACCTGAAGCCATCGTTGTCGACTATAGCGATAGCAGGCTTACCCTCAGCTTGTTCGAAGGGGCAATCAGATGAGCACTTGAGGTCATTGACCACCCAAAAATCTCGCAGCATAAGTACGTCATTGTAACTGATGCCCAGTCCATCTTTGTGCATTATGTCGACTATCTCCCTACACTTGGTCAGTCCATGTAGCAAGACAGAGAGATTTATCTCAAATGCAGTGCGTTTTCCAGTGACGTAGCTTGTGAGGATAGATGCAATCGATCGGACGGATGGACTGTCATCAATTGCAGACTTATTTGTTTGGGTGTTTCAGCCATGTGAGCAGCTTCACCAGGAGGTCACTGAGGTCTTCTTCTCTCTCCAACTTGTGTATATATGGGAGCTAGGGAATAGTATTTGTCCTGATGACTTGCTCTTTGAGTCGTGCCGCAACATTCATCACCAACTGATCATTGCTGACACCCAATGAAGATATTGCCGCCTCGATGTATGTACCTGCTGCTGTTGTATCATATACCAGTTCACTCACATTCTTTTGAATGCGTTCATGAAATCCGATGTCTTCCCCAAATTCATTGACGAGAATTTCCTTTAAGTAGCTGGATATTACTACTGAGTTATGTCTGTGATTTGAGATAATGCGCTTATAGTCCTGCAGCAGGCCTTGCAGTGTGCGAATTTCATGGTCTTTGAAGATGACTTGACGAATATGATGAAAGAAGAGAGCTTGGGCCTCTCGGAGGTTTACACGCTGCAGATGTTGAGTGCTTTCATCTGAAAGGGGCTTGTGGTCGCTTACATATTTGCGCCAGCACGCACGATGGTAGCGGATTTCCAACCCAAATGCTGTTTGACAATCTGGGATGGATGCAATCAGAGTGTCAAGTCTCAATCTCATGACCTCATCTTCCAGACGGACAGTATGTAACTTGAATTTAGTCCAGGCATCTACTGTTGATAGGAGTAAAATCTGCTTGTCACGATCACTACTCTTGTATGCCCCTTTCATGCACCACACACATAGAGTCTTATCGTGAAGGACACCCATACTGGAGCGGAGCCTTTTAGGTGCACTGGCCTCTGGGGAAGGGTCTTGTTGATCTGATGCTTCATCTCTTTCAAGACGTTCCTCGGATTTGTGTTTGCGTTTTTCGGCTTGAGAGAGCTTGCGCTTGCTGGATAATGATGCGTAACAAGTGCTATGCATGTGGTGACCCTTTGGTCCCTTCTCCCAATCCACATTTTCATGTATATGTTGAAACTTATCAAGTTCTTTCCATTGTTAAGACTTTTCCCGGATGGATTCCCACTTCTCAGGTGTAATGTTTTCCAAACGATCATCTGCGGTACATCGCTTAACACAGAGTAAAATGCACTCGTATTTATTTAATGTCTTGTCTGGTAACTCTTCACTCTCTCTTCTATTATCCATTATTTCGGTCACTTCACAAGTCGGCGATTTTCATCAGATGGGCATGCGATCCATCTGAAACAGTAAAAAAGTAATATTAGATATACACCCCAGGCAGAGAACAACAGTGATGATAGCAGCGAAAGTGAGGACAGTGATTCTGATAGTGGCTCATACAGTGAATCATGTAGTGACAGTGAAGTGGCAGATTAGTATGTACAATTAGTATAATACAATACAATAACAATACAATATACAATACAATACAATACAATAACCATTCCAGTGGATTTGTAATGCCAGAATTAGTGAAAAAGGCCACCTCATTCGTCCTTGAAGCTCATCTGATGCCAGAGATATTACATTTCATGTTTTTCAAGATGGCATTGGCGGCCATTTTGAATATTGGGCTCTAGCAGAGTTAGCCGTCATTTTTCAGAGGGGCATAGGAGCTAATTTTCCTTTAAAATATTTCAGGTTGTCAAATCCATCGAGAGAAAAAGGTAGGAACAAAATGGTCACGGATTCCAAGGAAATGACCCTACTAAGCATGCAATCACTCAAAAACCCACGTGATGAAGCCATAGAACACTTAGCTTCTGATCTATTAACCATTTCCAATAGGGGCAAAGATAATCGTGTTGCTTCCAATGCTTCCAAAACTCAATTTCTCCATTTATCAAACCATCAAGAACTCCATAGATCTGCCCCTAATACTTCAACAATACATAAATCAACCTGTCATCTTCTCTCATTATTTTCGGTGTCTCTTTTTTCTTATCTCTTTTGGGAAGATATTACCACTTGCTAAAACAGCTTCCCAGAAGCTGGGTGTGCTCAACTGCCTCCGGGGGTTCTTTACCCCTGCACAGCTTCTTGCTCTGTACAGGGGCACAATGCATCTATGTATTGAGTATTGTTCGAATGTGTGGGAACAATTCTCTCACACAGCACCTCTTGACAAAGTAGAAGAGAAAGCCTTGCGTCTCATTAACTCACGTCCATTCACAGAATTTCTGCAATGTCTCTCTCTTTGCATCATTGTTACATCTCTCTCGCTATTATACCGCCATTACAATAGTCAGTGTTCGTCAGAGCTCTCTCAGAGTATACCACCTCCTCTATGTAGAGTACGTATAGCACCCGTCTTGCAACAAAACTCCACCCCTACTTTGTGTAACTCTCCAAAACATGAGTGAAACGATATTCCCAATCTTTCTTTTATTCAACAGCTGAGCTCTGGAACTCTCTCCATGAATCAATGTTTCTCTCATCCTATGACTTAATCTGCTTCAATCTCTGCGTATCCAGGCATTTTGGCTGAAAAGTTTCTTGATATTGGCCCTGTCAATCTTTCAACTCTAAGGGAGGCACTCGTCAAAGGCAGTTTTGTCTTTTGTCTCTTTCATCCATATAGAAAAAAAGAAAAGTCAAGATAATAGGACCAGAAAGGAAGTATAAATTAAATGAAAGTGTTGAGAGACAAAATGATAATCGTAGTAGTATTAATAATACGGGAGTGATAGTACCCGGAGAAGTAATATCAAAGCTAATAGATATATTACAAGGTACAGTTTTATTATAGCAGCTCGCCGATTTGGAGATTATAGCAAGTCGCATTGTTTACATGGTTATTCATTGTTCCTCGGGGGTGTGGGGGCATCAGCCCCTACCAATAATACTAGGCTAGGTTAGGTTAGATGAGGTTGCATTAGGTTAAGTTTAATTAGATGATTTATGCCTTAATTTCGAGAAAAAAAAATCAAATTAACTCCTTGCGACATATATGACGTGATCGCGTCATATGAATAAGTCCACCAAAAACTCATATGATGCGATCGCGTCATATGGACTTATCTCTATACCTCTCCAATAAGTTTATGACGCAATTTTGCGTCATATGAGCTCAGTAAGTCCGATAAGTTACCATACGATAAAACCGTTGGTGGCAACCTCAGCCTCCTGCGATAATTCTAACGGCCGCAGTGTTGTTGTGAGTGTAGTGCGAGGCAGTGGCAATGATCCTGGGGCTCCCGCCTCCTCGGACTTACTGGAACATAATATGTCTGGGGGAGTTAATATAATTTTATTCCCGCCGATCTTTCCAAATTGCACATAACTATAATACAATTGCACCGAATTCAAATTTTACCCTTTCACGCTTATGACATGATTTGTGTGTTCGCTGGCATAATGTAAATCTGAAAATGCCCCAAGGAGAGTTTGGAAATTTGTCTTTAGTTAACCTTAAACTCCTGAGTTTTTCTAGAGACTGTCCATCAAAGAAAACTATTTTAGATAGTTAACTTGGCTATTTTGTTTACATAATTAGATAGATAATATGGCAATTGTGAGCCTGAGAGGGCTATAAACGAACTAGCGTTAATATATTATAGTAGTAGTATAGGATCATTAACACTATTAGACTACTTATATCAATCATAGAGTAATACCAAATATATTCAATCTTTCAGTATTGACAAATGCATTTATGCATCATCTTTAATATTAGTTTTGAAATGTTAAGACGTTCGGCTTATTGGTTTGGCGATTTTAAGACCTTTCGTCCTCATTCCTTTGTCAATTTTCTTACCTTTCGTGCTATTTTTAGGTGACAATAGTATCCGGCCTTTAGCTGGCACGTTTTCCACTGAAAAATGTACAGAGTTATCTTAAAAGGGGGTCTTAGGGGTGTTTCTTTTAAGCTTGATGGAAGTCTATATTGGGAAAACAAATATATAGATAAATAAATATATTATGTATATTAACATGAAAACCAAACTTGTCACACACACACTATATATTCTGTGTGTGGATAGATTTTCGCTTGTTCTGGAACCCCTTTCTCCCTCAAAACTTTTGAGATTAAACATGAGGGAGAAGGGGGACCACAAACCAACAAAAACCTTCCCTTCATAACAAGAGTACCTAATTAAGTGTGAGCTGTGGGTTGATAGATAGATGGATAGCTAGATAGATAGCTAGCTAGATAGATAGATATATAGATAGATAGATAGGTGCATTATAAGATGATGATTGTGGGTTGGTTCTAAATATATTGTTAAGTAACACGCCGTTCTTAACATTAATCATCAATTACAAACCCCAATGCACTTGAATAAACTAATGAAAGCATATGGTCCTCCCGGGATTCGAAGTCGGGACACCACAACCAGAACATAAGCATCTAAACCATTACACCATTAGCGTATTAGCTGTACCTGGTTCGGGATGGCCTTAATAACCAGACTACCTAGTAATGACGTGTGAGCTAAACATTATTACAGGATCGTTCTTGATCCTACTTAAGGGGGCCCACCTTGTTATTTTCTCTCTCTCTGGATTGTATCCATTCGGCCTCATTTAGCCTACTGTTTTAAGATGTTTATCCCCATCCAGGTGTCGATATTTTCCTGGCGAGCGGTAGCGAGATAAAACAAAATATTTAAAACAAATTTGACAGCAGGCTAAATTTGTACATTTTTCGACAGAAAAATGTATCTGGCGAAGCCGGATTTCTCCATACAATGCTGGCTCGCTTTCGCTCGCCAGGAAAATATCGACACCAGGATGGGAAGTATACGTCTAAAAACAGTAGGCTGAATGGGGCCGAATGAATACAAACCAGAGAAAGAGAGAAAAGGAGAGAAAAAAAAGCAGGTCACCCCCATTAAGCACTCGGTAGCCTATTCCACATATCTACCAAACCAGTGCTGGCCTATATCTTTTATGAAACGAAATTAAATTTTCTCCAATAGGAATCCATTTGTTCGAGTTCTATCGCCCTCATTGAGCTTCAGTACATCTGTCATGACCTTGATATTAATTCCACTTACCCACTTGAACACGTCTATCATATCCCCTCTAACTCTGTCTCTCCAACGAATGCAAACCTATTTTCATCAACCTTCTTTCATATGGAAGATTTCTAATATTATGGATAATGTTTGTCATTTTTCGCTGTACTGCTTCCAAGGAATCTTTGTCCATTCTGTAATAACGACACCAAAATGCACCTAAAAATGCAAAAATGTATGTCAAAGTTGTATCTTGGGGTATTATCTTAATCTTGTTGAAGGTCTAGGCCTCTAGGAAATAAATTAAATGTTTATTAACTCCTTCAGACATATATGACGCAATCGCGTCATATGGCAGAGTGAGCCAAAAACTCATATGACGCTACCGCGTCATATGGACTTATTATATTGCCAGAAAATAAGTTTATGACGCTATTGAGCCGGTCTTTTGGCTGGTAAGTCCCATAAGTTAGATGTACATGTGGAAACATCTAGCAACCCCCTAGCATCCCTGCGAGGGCCCCGCGGGGGTAGAGAGAGTCAGTTTCTTCCCAGCAGCCAGTCTACTAGGTGGGTGTGCGTGGCCCTTTAAACCAAGGGGCCTCCATTTTGCCCAGCCTGGCTGGTATTACCGCCCTAATATAACCCAAACGAAGTGCTATATCGTTGGGTTATCGATGGATTATTGTGTTAGTCTTGTTTAGGGTATAATAACCATGTTAGTGATGTGTTATGCTAGTCTGGTGTACGTGACCAAGGTGGGTTCCACGAGGGGCCATGGTTTCGCTTGTTTGTGGATCACTTTCATACAATATCGAGTCAATTATATTGCTATTTATCAGTTCAAGTAGTGTATCTTACTTGTATTAGTGTTTCTTAGTGAAAAAACTTTCATTAATGGTCGAGCATTCTCTGGTGTAGGCTACGTGACCAAGGTGGTGGAGCCCACGAGGGGCCATGCTTTTTGCCTATACGTTTCGCTTGTTTGTGGATCACTTTCATATAATATCAGTCAATTATATTGCTATTTATCAGTTCAAGTAGTGTATCTTACTTGTATTAGTGTTTCTTAGTGAAAACAAACTTTCATTACTGGTCGAGCATATGTCGCCATGCTCCCTCAGCCCTGTGCATTTTTGCTCGATAATTTAGTGGTGGAAAGTGCTTGGGAGGTAAGTTTTTTATTGGCAAAGGCACTCTACATATACGGCTTGGTGCCACGAGGGAATCTCAGCAGTGTGAGTAAGTACAGTCAACATTTTGATGTCGCCACGAGTAGGTGGAGGTGGTAGTGGTGGTGATGGCCACGAGTAGGTGGACGTGGTGGTGGTGGTGGTGATGGCCATGAGTAGGTGGAGGTGGTGGTGATGGTGATGGCCACGAGTAGGTGGACGTGGTGGTGGTGGTGGTGATGGTCGTGGTGGTGGTGGTGATGGCCGTGGTGGTGGTGGTGATGGTCGTGGTGGTGGTGATGGTCGTGGTGGTGGTGGTGGTGGTCGTGGTGGTGATGGTCATGGTGGTGATGGTCATGGTGGTGGAGGTGGTGGTGGTTGTTGTGGAGGTGGTGGTGGTGGTGGTGGTGATGGTCATGGTGGTGGTGGTGGTGGTGGTGGTGGTGGTGGAGATGGTGGTGGTGTTGACACCAATAGGGTCGGGTCCCTTTTCTGACCGTGGGTCAGGTAACTTTTCTGACCGTGGGTCAGGTCAGAAAATTAACCCAACCCTATTGGTGTCAACACCACCACCATCTCCACCACCACCACCACCATTTTATTATTTGTATTATTTGTGTGTTTAGGCATATTTTATTATTTTTATTATTATTATTTATTATTATACCTGTTATTCCTGTGTATGGGATCACCCATAAAAAAGTATTAATATTTGTATTTCATTTATATTTTTGCTTTATTATATTATTATAATTTATTATTATTATTATTATTATTATTATTATAGGCTACCCAACATTATTATTATAAATGTCCCCCACCCCAAACTCTATTATATATAATTATATATATATATACTGTATATATATATATATATATATATATATATATGTTGGTAAAGCCAGGTAATAAATTTTCTTTAATACATACGAGGTTGAAAGAAATGGCAATTTCTGCGTTGGAAATTTTATTATTCAAAGTTTCCAGGTCTCTGATGAGTTTTCGCTGGGTGGCAGGAAGTAGATGAAGGAGATGAGCAAAATTCATGGTGGTACAGGGTTACATTAAAGTACATGATGATACAGGATATACGACGCGTTTCACTGGACAACCAGCATTATCAAGTAAGGAAGGAATGATATAAAAGGTAAACAGGAAGGGTATATATAGAGGGTGGAGGATCAGAGGAGGCGGAAAACAGGGGGCAAAAGTCTGCTATTGGTGGAAGGGAAAACTAGGAGAGAAAAAGGGGGTAACCGCTTCACGCATGCGCACTGGATGCGGGATGGTGGTCGATAGGTGGGGTCGAAGCTGATTGGCTGCGTGTCGAGGGGCGTGGCCTAAGTTGTGTGGCGCCTGCAGAAGACGAAGCTGAAGGAGGTAGCGCGGGGGGCTGCGTCAAGGGCACCGGGGGGCGAGGAGGGGTGTTAGGTCCTGTAGGGTAGTGCCTTTTGGCAGAAGGAAGGATCTGAAGGTCCAGAGTTTGGTTGTTGATGTTGGGATGTAAGGCTTGGATATATAAAGCTTCGAGTATAGGTAATCTCCTTGGGTCACTTTCTTTATCGAGTATGGTGGTGTGTTTCTCTAACTCGTTGCGTGTGAGGTGAGGGTGGTTAGGGGTGAGATAGTGGTCTTTGATGGCTCCAGCCTGAAGGTGAAGAGTTAACCGACGTGAAAGACGAGTCTGCGTCATACCAATATAGGAATGAGGTCCACAGTCCTCATAATTACAGGTATGTTGGTAAATGACGTGATCGTCGGTCATCGGGCTCTTTATCTTGGTGGAGGCTGGTTTGTTGCGGAGAACGAGGTTGGAGGTCTTGGGGGATTTGTAATAAATTATTAATTTGATTTTGTTTTCCGGGTTGGTTGGGTGGACATGCTTGGAGATTATTTCTTTTAAGACGGCCTCGTCATTTTTGTGTTCAGAGGACATGTAATTGCGGTAGAAGATCTTAATTTCATTGGGGGGGTCAATGTTGGGAGGGCTTTGGGTGTACCATTTTTCAAGATGGTGGTTGATGGTGCTGGAGATGTCGGAGTTGGAGTATCCGTTATTTACTAAAACTTGGGATAGTCTTTCTAGTTCCTGGTGGGTGTCGGCCCAGGTAGAGCAGTGCGTGAGGGCTCTCCTAACATAGGCGGAGATGGAGGATAGAAGATAACGGCGGGGGCATTCACTATCACCGTTGAGGCATTGTCCTGTGTTAGTTGGTTTAATGTAGACGGTGGTTTTGAACCCATGGTCGTTCAGAGCTACGAGGATGTCGAGGAAGGGGAGTTGTCCATTGTTAGATTTTTCAAAGGTGAAGTTAAGTCCGGAGGAGGTCATGAAGCGACGCTGGAGTTCCTGTAGTTCGTGGAGGTCCTTGATTTGCACGAAGATGTCATCCACGTATCTACAGTAGACGGCGGGTCGTTGGGCAGCCAGGAGCTCTTCCTCGATGGTACCCATGAAAAAGTTCGCAAAAAGAACTCCTAGGGGGCTGCCCATTGCCATTTCTTTCAACCTCGTATGTATTAAAGAAAATATATATATATATATATATATATATATATATATTATATAATTATATATATATATACTGTATATATATAAGTATATATAATTTGGGTAGCCTATATATATATATATATATATATATATATATATATATATATATATACATAATTATATATATATATATATATATTTTTTTTTTTTTTTTTTTTCCTATACCCCACCTCCCCCCCGCCTCCCCCCTATTCTTTATATATATATATATATATATATATATATATATATATATATATATATATATATATATATGCTTACATGTATATATTTATACATATATATATATATATATATATATATATATATATATATATATATATATATATATATAATATATTATATATATATACTGTATATATATGCCTCCACATTTCTGTCAACACAGTGGTGTTAGTTGTGGTGGTGGTGTTAGTTGTGGTGGTGGTGGTGGTGATGGTAGTTGTGGTGGTTTTCACACCTTCGAATACCACTCCCTTGGCTTCACACCTCCCAATAGGATACCTGGACCTGAGTGACCCTTCCCCAGACAGTCACTTGATCTCTTGTATATACTATGTTTTTTATTTTTATTATTATGCCCCCTCCCCCATTATACCCCCCTCCCCCCTCTACCCCCTGCCCCCCATATACAATATATATTATTAGGATAGTATCTATTTGATATATATTATTATTATTCTACTCCCCCCTCCCCCTGCCCTCCCTCCTGCCCCTCCCCCCCCCCCCCTCCCCCTATATATATATATATATATATATATAAATATATATATATATATATATATATATATATATATACTGTATATATATATATAATATAATTCGTGTTTATGTATTTATGTATGTTATGCCCCCTCCCCCTCCCACTATATATATATATATATATATATATATATATATAATATAATTCGTGTTTATGTATTTATGTATGTTATGCACCCTCCGCCTCCCCCTCCCTCCCCATTATACCCCCCTCCCCCTCCCTCCCCCATTATATCCCCCTCCCCCTCCCTCCCCCATTATACCCCCGCATATACCATAGCATATATTATATGCTATATATAAATACACACAATCACACATTGTTTTTACCATTATTTTGTTTGACACCTTGTATATATATATATATATATATATATATATATATATATATATATATATAAAATATATATATAAATATATCCACACACATACATTACCATTACCATTTACCATTATTTATATTTTGTTTGACACCTTGTATATATATATATATATATATATATATATATATATATATATATATATATATATATATATATATACTGTATATATATATATATATATATTACTTTATTTTATTTACGTGTACAATAGAATTATTTCTGAATTTATTACCTGAAGATAACCTGGCTTTCTTATTTTGTTTTTTCAGTGTCAACCCAGGAGCCATTTCCCTTCTCGTTGGAAAGGGTTGTGGCCCTACCAGGTAAGTAAAATTGACAATCTTCATGACTGACATGTGTTCTATGAATATTATACAATTGTTGGCAAGGAAAATTATATAAAAGTGTTGTATATTGTGGCAAAGATATACAACTGTATACACTTTCTCATACATTTTCATAACAAAACAATGCATGGAAACAATTGCGCATAGCCCACGAACTAATTACGCTATATTATTTTGGTTTTCACCATTGGAAAGAGCACAATTTTCCGATTCCGGTGATATATACAGTTATATACGTATCCGAGCAGATAACGCAACCACGAGGTGGGGAACAGCTCGGAACCCGGCTAGCATCGCTGGAACAGAGACGGGTGAAGCGTAAATATTCGCATTTTGGCTCTTCATTTCAAATATTCATAGCGCAAAAAGTATTTGTCCTATGAACTTCTAGTTTGTTTTATACTCATCAACATTATTTGCAGTATTCATACAGCCTAAATTTAAAACCATACACATCGTAGCAACGAAATAAATCGAAAATGTTATAAACCATATAAATCAAAATAATTTTGTTTTCGGTCACTGCTTGAGAACTATTTAAGATAAACAATTTCTGTTTTGGAAAGAGGAGACAAAATAATATTATTTGAGCAAAAAAAAATATATATGGTCATCATTCACAATTTAGAAATAGGACGGTGTGAAGACAATTGCATGGGAAATAATTGTATTCCGGACTCATTTACACTTTCATATTTCGATTTATTTACATTTTGTTTTGTTTTATCATGTACTATAAATATTCCTCTTTCCATTGACATATGATACATCACAATAAACAGCATACCAACTTGTTCCAAACCACTGTCCCAGGCAACTCGTAAAACAGATGTTCTGATGATAGAAGGTTGCTAGACCAAGCTCTGCAAACTGATCAAATCAACTTGTTCCAATCCAAACCACTGTCCCAGGCAACTCGTAAAACAGATGTTCTGATAATAGAAGGTTGCTAGAGCAAGCTCTGAAAATTGACCTGAAGGAATACAAATCACCTTACTTGAAACCACTATCACAGACGGCCCTTAACCCTTAATTAGCGGCTCACCACATAAGTCGATTTAAATAAAGCTGGACTATGTGGCGGCGCTCGACATAGGTCGAGTGGCAATTTCAGCACTTAATGTTGCTGAGAGAGAGAGACAAGTGGTGGCAGGAGAGTAGCAAGCGTATGACTGCTCCAGACCACCGCGGCGAACATACTGACACGAATCCCAGCTCCCTCCTCCCTCTCTCACTCGCTATATAAGGAATTGTATCGGGAAAGTGGCTAATTACATGCTTTTTGCACTCGCGTTGCACGGTTATTGCAAGAAAACTAGCCATCATAAAAGGATCGTTATGGTGTCATTCGAAAGCTCTGTTTATGCCCTTTCAGGGATAGGTACTTGTTTTACGTTCTGGGTCTTATTTAGGCATGAAAATGATCACGTAAACAGCCCTATTTTGGCTAAAAACACCCCGCTGGGCGGTACATATAAATAAACCGCATAGGCCGCTCGTAAGGTGTTAAAACAGCTGCTTCTGAAGATAGAAGGTTGCTAGAGTAAGCTCTGTACACCAAATTATCAGTCAAGGATTATGACTGAATTAACTAATAAATGTACCCCATCCTAAACCTAAAACACATCTCATAACACCTTTTGTTAATTAAATCTGGCTCGCCTAGTGTCCCTGCTCAATTCTCTAAACCGAACCCTGCGGCTATATGCACAAGGGGGCCCTTTAGAAGGGTGGAGAGGAGAAGAGCAAGGGTGGCAAAAACTCTGACAGGAATAGGGAAACCTGAAGTAGCCAAGGGACCTCCGACACTTGTGTAGACGGTGAGGAAGGCAACCTGAGGCCATAGGCTTACAACTCCAGGTTTCTAGGAAGGTAGAGAGCCAATATGACATCAAAATGACTAGGATAAAGATCAAACTCAAGGATCCTGAAAAAGCTCAGCCAAAAGAGAGATTTCTCAATGCTGTTGCTTCTTCTGAGGTACTAATATGTGCAGTAAAGAAAATCAATGACTTCCTAATAGTTAATACCCAAAGCGACAATGACTCTGACAAACTCCTCACAAGCCCCACAGTTGAAACTCTCGAGCAAGAAGGCTTCACCCCAATCCTCCCCCCCAACATCAGATCAAAAAGGAGTATAATATGCTCAAAGGTGGACCCATTAATACTGGAATACTCACCTGAACAAATAAAGGAAGAAATAGAAGGAAAGAACGGATTTGCCAAAATAAATCAGGTTTTCAAGTTTGGAACTCACTTTGTGAAGGTTGAATTCTTAGATGTGTCCATGGCAAAAAAGGCCTTAGAAGGCCTGAGGCTATTCAACTTATCCATTCCTAAATGGAATATAGAGGCTGATGAATATATCCCAATCATCACATGCATGAGGTGCTATGCCATAGAAGAACATGTCACCTCAAAATGCCCCAAAGATGAACACTACATAATCTGCTCGGAATGTGGGACCCAGGGTCATAACTGGAAGAAATGCGAAAACTCTAGCAACACCAAAGCATGCATCAATTGCACAGGCAACCATAGCACTCTTGCCATGAAATGTGACAAGAGGAAAGAAATAGTAAAGGAAAAAAGGAAAAAAAAACAAAGAAGCAAAATCCCAAACATATGCCAATGCCTCAGCAACTAACACCAACCACCACTCCCCCCAGAACCCACCTCCCCCACCCCAAAACCCAATCAACAGCTCGCTATACATTACCGCTCTCTTTGAAGCACACACAAACAATGCAGCAAATATTAGAGATTTTTCAACAACCTTTGAGCAATGTATCACCAACAACAACCTTCCCACATACAAACCTTGCAAGTACTCCAAAGAGGATTCAGCAAAAATACTGAAACAGTTCAATAACCTAAACCCCACCCACAACCAAATCCAAGGAAACCAAAATGAAGACACATTTACAGAAGAAACCCAACTAGAACACAATCAAACTCCCCCAAACACAACTGAAACAACAGCAATCTCAGATGATGGGAACGACACAGACACAACAGACGAAACAGAAGAATCAGCAACATCTTACCAAACCCTAGAAGAAAAAGAAACTATACCCCTGGCCCCCCTCACAATCACGTTCGAAAATGAGAGCCAATTGAAATACTATAACCCCTTCACCTATAGTAGTAGTAAAACTGAGGAACTCAGAGACAACATCCGCAACAATAAAATCAAAGCCAGCACTAATGAAACCCCTCTAGAACCTAAGATAGCAGGAAAACTATTTGCAAAATATGCAAGGAATAACAACAAAAACTATATATTTCTGCAAATCAAAGACAAAACAAAGAAACAAAATAACCAAACAGCTCCCCACTCACACCACACTCTCAGAAACAGAAACACAACGAAACAAAATGACTCTTAAAATATTACAACATAATGTACTTAACTGGAGCGGTCGAAATTACTCACTAAGCAACACATACTCAAGCATAAACCCACATATATTACTAATTAACAGCCATGGCATACCAGAAAATGAATCATTAAAAATAACAGGATACAGAACACACAAGAAAAACAACAACAACAGACACGTAGACGGAACAGCCATAGCAATAAAAAACAACATCACACATAAACTATATGATGATTTCATATCAGACCTACTTGCAGTGGAGATACAAACGGATACAGGCCCAATAATAATAGCTACAGTTTACTTACCCCCCAGCAGACCATATCTACCCACACCCGACTTTTATAGACTCTTCAGACACAATATTCCTGTGTATTTAATAGGGGACCTGAATGCAAAACACCAAACTATAAACACTACAACACAAAACATTGTTGGAAGACAATTAGGACGACTCATAGTAGACGGACTAATAAGACACATAGGCCCTTACTTCCCGACTTATTATAGTCACAACTCAGCCACAACACCCGACATAGCATTAACTAACAACAAAGCCTATCACAACATACACCTAACCCCCGGACCCATCACCACAAGTGACCATATCCCAATAATAGCCACAATATCCACACAACCCATACTTATACCATCCCCACCAAGACTAAAATTCCAAGCCGCCAACTGGGATCAATTCAAAACAGATATAGACACACAAATGTCAGAAATAAACAATCTAACTGAAGGTAACACACAAGACATAGAAACCACACTAGAAAAATGGTACGACATAATTTTAAACAACACAAGAAAACACATACCCACCACACAACACATAAAAATAGATAACTTAAAATTAAGCCAACAAGCAAAAGAAATTATAGTACAACATAACAGATTAAGACAGCATGCAACAACACATGGCTGGGACTATAATCATTACAGACTACATAAACAACTACAACACAGACTCAGAATAATACTAAATGAAGACAACACAGAAGCATGGACAAACAAATTAATAGAAACCTCAAACACATATAAAGACCCAGAAGTATTCTGGAGAAAAATCAAGCTTATGCAAGGACAAGACACAAACGAACCCACATACACATTCGACGCACAAGGCAACAAAATACACAGCATACAAGAGCAAGCCAACATACACAAACAACACTGGGAAAATATTCTTAACGATAATGACCCAGACCTACCCAGACATGATCACATAAGAAACTTTTTGCAAGAAAACAGACACAGATTAACACCTCACCAGAACATAGACATAAACAGACTAAACAATGACACTCCCCTAATAAGGAAAATAACAACAGAAGAAGTACACACAAAAATAAAGAAGCTAAAGAAAACAAGCCCAGGAAACAGCGGAATAAATAAAACAATCATGACAAATCTCCCTGACTCTGCAGTAACTAAATTAACAAACATATTAAATGCCTCACTCTGTACAGGACACTTCCCAAATAAATTTAAAGAAGCCATCATCAGACTGATTCCTAAACCCAATAAAAACCCACACTACACCGAGAATCAAAGACCAATATCATTATTAGAAGTGCCAGGAAAGATATATGAAAGAATAATAAACGAAAGATTAAGACTATTCCTAAACACAAAAAACGTATACAACACAACACAATACGGGTTCAGGGAAGGGAGAGGAACAAGGGAGGCACTAGCTCTGACAACAGAATTAATAGCCAAAAACAAAGCCAACAAAGGACAATGCCACATAGTCCTGAGGGATATATCCAAGGCCTTTGATAAGGTATGGCACTCAGGACTAAAATACAAACTACTCAATATAGGCTTACCCCCTCTCACAGAAACACTGTTATGCAATTTCCTGGATAACAGAACAGCAAAAATAAAAATAAAGACAGTCTTGAGTAACAACATCACAATAAGCTGCGGTGTCCCACAAGGATCAGTCCTCTCCCCAAGCCTATTCACAATATACACACATGATATACCTTCATCACAAACAGGCACAAACATCACATATGCAGACGACATCACACAAATCATTGGTTATGAAGGTCCCTCAAAGGGAATCATAGCCAGAAAAACAGGAAGAGAAGCAGAAGCAATCAATACATATGAAGAAGAATGGAAAATAAAAACCAACATAAACAAATTCACAATACTACAACTAGGAGCAAAAAACAAAACACCTATATATGTGAATAACAACAGAATCGAAGATGCACAGAAAGGAAAAATACTCGGGTTACACATAACTACTCAAGGCTATATTCAAAACATCACAGAAAGAAAAGGCCTAGCCATAGCAGCACTGGGCAAACTATTCAGATTCAGAGATATGAACACACAAATAAAAACTCACCTTGTAAAAGCTTATGTAATCCCAATATTAGAATACCCCCCTATTCCCACACACACCATGAGCAAAAACCAAATCACACGCTTACAAAAAATACAAAACAAAGCCCTAAGATTCGCCACAAACCAAAGATACCCCTATACAATGACGACACAACAAATACACGAATACACAAACACATTAAATGTCAGACTTCATAGACAAGCAACACAAATATGGCAAAAACTAGAATTATCACAAGACCCAACTCTAGAGAAAATTAAGGAAAATTATGCACAACAACCAAATTTAAGATTCAACAACTGGTTTAAAAGCAGCCTAAATAAAATAAACACAGAAGAAGAACCACAGCCAATTTATTGGCTTATATATGTTTATATAATAATAATAATAACAATCACACCTTAGTTCCTTAGCTAGCTACCAAACAGCAAACATAAATAAAATACACCACTTGCCCCAACACAAAAACATACGTTTCAAACACACAACATAGCAAGGTGGTCTGCCCACCAACTGTTACTCTCCTACTTTTCTTCAAACTTTCCTCCTTTTCTCTTCCCTCTCCCCCCCTCTACTTTCCCCCCCTTAGACCCGCCTAGGGTCAAATAAAAAAAAAAAAAAAAAAAAAAACGGAATTCATTCACCCCTCGGAGCCCACTGGGTTAGTTTCCTGCAACCCGCTTACTCCCTCTCCCTCGGGCACTCGAGGGAACTCGGAAACCACCATTCCAGCTACCGTGCCCCCACCTAAAGTTCCAGCACAGACCATCCCTGAAT
Organism: Paralithodes platypus; assembly: GCA_032716605.1. Taxonomy (NCBI): domain Eukaryota; kingdom Metazoa; phylum Arthropoda; class Malacostraca; order Decapoda; family Lithodidae; genus Paralithodes; species Paralithodes platypus. The sequence goes on from CM064541.1 coordinate 20,921,576, forward strand.
TTTCCTCACTGTCGCCCACTAGGGGGATACACCATAAGTATCCTGCTGCCTGTCATCACATCGCTGGTCTACACACTCTTAGCCAAGCGATTCAAGAGGGACGACAAATAGTGGACGGGAGTGAGGACTTTCAGAAGACCTATTGGGCAGCTCTGAGGTGGTAAAACAGTTTCAGCACACACATTTGACCACATACAAAAGATATATTTTTACAGGACCCATATTGGGCCCGAACAAGACTTAAACAGAAAGAGAGAAAATGCTTGACTAACCTAGTGGTTCCTATAATAAATGATGTGTCCTTATAGGACAAACTAAAGAGAAAAGATTCTAGACTTACATGTAAATAAAAGGATGATGTGTTAAGAAGAGTTATTTTTGTTAGCAAAGGCACAATGCCGAGAGTGTAATTAGCTAGGATCTGATACGAAAGATTTAAGTAAATAAAGTAATAAAGGAGGAAATCATTTCTTGAAGACAGAGGGGCAACCAATAGTCTCAGGGGAAATCAGTTTTGGGTAAGTTGCCCGATAGGTCAGCTATAAGATAGGAAAGGACACTCGTCCACATAAATAACGAACTTGTTTGTTAAAAATGATACTATATCCATTATCATTGGCGAGGCAATTGGGATAGTTTTGAGGGAGCGTTAAGGGGAGGGTTTTAGTTTGTTTCCTACTCATCCAGCAATCTTAAAATTTCACCCCCTTGACCCCCTTTCAAGATAAATTTGTACATTTTTCGGTAGAAAAATGTCCCGGCCGAAGGCCTGTTACTCTTAAATTACAGGCGCGCTATCGCTCGCCAGGATAAAATCGGCACCTAAATGGCACGAAAGGTCTTATAATTTACAGAATGGGACGGAATTTCTTAAAATCACCAAACTAATGGGGCAAACGTCTGAAGATCTCAAAAGCAATGGGGCTAGACATGAGGGAGAAAGAGGGCCAGAAAAAATCCCTCAAGTGGAAAGCTCCCCTTAAGGACGTCTCGTCAACTATAGTAATGTATTCAAAAGAAGTTATATAAAGTATTATAAACGTGACACTTTTCCATGTAGAGGTCTTGAGGTATAGTTACCCATTTAAGAAATATTATCGATCAAGTGTGTATTATGGATATAGCTTATTTGTAATAGGAGTAACCGTGACGCTTTTCCATGTAGAGGACTTGAGGTATAGTTTACCCATATAAGAAATATTATCGATTAAGTGTGAATACTACTATCTAGGGCACGTGGTTTCCAGTAAAGGTATTCAACCGGACCCACATAAAGTGAGATCTATTGCAGAAATCTCACCCCCGTCCACTGTCAAAGAGATCCGAGCGTTTCTGGGAATGGCATCCTATTATCGAAGGTATATACCCAACTTTTCAAAAATTGCTCGCCCCATGACTAAGAGACTGGAAAAAGGAGGAGGTTCAACTGGGACCAGAGTTGTCAGATAGCTTTTGATCATCTGAAACAAAAATTAACTTCTAACCCCATATAGTTTGTCATCCGGATTGCACCAAGCCGTTTCAGCTATACACCGATGCTTCTGATGAAGGGCTCGGAGCCGTATTGGCCCAGAAAGTGGACGGAAAGGAAAGCATAGTAGCATGTGCTAGCCAGAAGCTGAATAAGGGCGAAAAGAATTACAGCGTTACAAAATAGGAATGTCTAGCTCTAGTGTGGGCTGTACAATATTTCCGTCCCTACCTAGCCGGGGTCCATTTTGAATTTATCACGGCCCATCATAACTTGCAATGGCACAGGAAAATGAAAATGGAAGACGGATTATTTGTCAGGTGGAAGGGGATTTTGGAGGAATACTCCTTTGAAGTTAGACATAGACCAGGTAAACTGCACACTAATGCCGATGGCTTGTCTCTACTACCGGTAGCACCCGTCCAACACACTGAACCTAACAGGGAAGAGCATGAACCTAGGTATGGCGACAAAGTAAAATTCTCTGAGGGAGCCTGGAGGGATTCTAAAGATCGGATAGTACTTGATGATTCGGAGGCTAAACACATGATCCAAATCCTTCACGGACAAGAAGGAAGGGGGGCTCATTTGGGACAGTCTCGAGTTCTAAAGCAATTTAACCTCTGAAGTGCGCATGGGGGGTAAAGAACACCTCTGCCTGTGTGCATGTATTTGAGCTGTTTCCATCACTAAAATATTTATTTTTCCATAAATAGCATTAATACTTATCCATATGCGCCTATTATAGGTTGATTATAAAGGTATTAACCTGTTACAACAATAAAACAAGTGAAAACAGCATTTGGATGGTCAAAATCGGCAATACAGGCTGGGAGTTACATAATGTATGGCTGAGGCAAGCTCCTCTCCCGCCAATTTTCCCCAAGGCTGGAGAGACACTGTCGATCGATACTCTCTCTCTCTCTCTTGTACTCGCTTGCTAACAATGATGACAATGCCCTGCTTGCAACTCGCTAATGTTAGCACGAAAATATACCACAGAATAAGGGAATAACAGGGAAAATAGGTGATAACTGAAGGAGGGGAGGAAAGTGGGGAAGGAGGGGAGGTAGAGGAGTGATATTTTGCATGGCCCAGGGGCAAACAAAAAATAAAATAAAAATAAAATAAAAACAATTTTTTTTTTCGGTGTTTTAGATTGATTTTTTTTTTCCTGACTCTTAAGAGTCTTCCCGCAGTCCGCCGGGGGAACTCTTAAGAGTCTTCCCGCAGTTCCCGGGTTAATGAAAGGTACTGGACCAAGAGGGCCGACCAGATTGTTAAAGAAATTGTTCAAAATTGTTTGGGATGTCAAAGGGGAAAAGATGGACGGGGACCTAGACAGTCGCCCTGACATATTACGGCCGGTAAACCGTGGGACAAATTATCTGTGGATATTATGGGACCTCTGCCCCGACAGACGAACAAAAGGTACATCTTAACCTGCGTCAACGTCTTTTCCAAGTACACGGATGCTTGCGCCATTCCGGACAAGAAAGCCGAAACTGTGGCTAGGGTTATCCTAGAAAAGGTAATTTTTGTATATGGCACCCCTGGAGGTATTCTGAGTGATAGGGGAAAAGAATTTAATAATGAAATCTGGCAACACTTGGGAGAATCCTTGGGCTACTGGATAAAGCACACCTCTCCATATTACCCCCAGGGGAATGCTGTATGTGAAAGGAACCATAGGGTGTTAGCAAACTGTATCCGGGCTAGTCTGAGTTCACAAGGGGAGAGAATCGTCCGTGGTTGGCCGGAACTTCTGCCAGAAATTGCCTGGGAGGTAAATACCATGGTTTGTAGGACTACTGGATATTCTCCTTATGAGATTATTTTCGGAATCACACCGAAATCGCCTCAAGAACGATTATTACCCTACCTCCGTCCTTCTGCCTCATATTCCCAACCAGGACAATATTTAAAGGAACAAGGGGAGCGACGGCAGCAAGTTCATGATCATATTACCCAGCAACAGCCTAAGAACGTTTCTCTAAATAATCCTTATTACTGGGGGGAATATATTCTGGTGAAGAGACATGATCCCACCCGAGCTGGTAAGCTGGAAGAGAAATACGAGGGTCCCTTCAGGGTTGTAGAGATAAACGGGCCCTATCAAGTGTTGTACTTGCATCAAGGGGATATTGTGTCAGCTACCCATATTCGTCACACTAAACGATATGAAGGTATTTGACCACCAGATATGATCGAGTGGAGTAGTGAGGAAGGGAGTGAGGGGGAGATAGAAGTCGGGGTGGATGACTTTAGTACTTCAGCAGCTCGACCAAATGTTGGAGGTCCTAACCTGAACAGGAACTATTCGAAGGACTCTCCGATATGGTGGTCTCTTAGTCACTAACCTAACGAGAGTCTCCCTGAATTCGGGCAAGGGGAAAACGTAGGAAACGAAGAAACCGCGCCTAGTGGGGAAGAGGATTACTATGAGTTTACCGATGATGAAAAGTCTACGGTCCCAGACAGAGAAGTTTCAGATCTCCCGAGAGAGTTCAATAAGACATTAAGTAGTGAGGAAGAGTGTTTTCGAGACGAGGTAGAAACGAGAGACGTATTTCTGGAAGGTAAACGTATAATTGGCCCTCCCTGAGCTAAAGTAAATGAACCTAGAGAAAACCCCTTGACTGATCTTCCGGATAAAAACCCAGCTAGAGCGTCTAAACCCACGGGCCCCACAGAAATTCGTACTCGTAGCAGTAGGATTAGCCGTCCACCAATCAGGTACCCAGACGAGGGTATAAATAGGACCCCCGAGGCACGTGCCTGTCAGTTGCAAGGCACCATGCCTCTGCCCTCTGACCCTCAGTACCGACTCCGTCGACTAGTAGCAATAGTCGATGTGACGCCTGCAGCTTAGCAGAACGCCACGTGGGCTCAGCCACTCGCTTGGCCACTCGCTAACACTCGCCAGGGCAATTAATTTGGCTACAGTCTATCTACAATGTTATACTTTCTTTCTTGTGAATCGTCATTTCATGGCAGTATAGAAGTGGTCTTTATTTTCGTGTGTGACAATGCATTATATTTTATATCATCAGTTATAAGTTTAATGTATAAAACTGAATGATACAGCTAGAGAGTGTGAGTGAGTAAGTGCAGGAGGCAGAGGGCAGTACGCGTAGTGTTACGCGTTGTCTCGGTGACGTCATGCCACGGCTCTGAGTGGCTGGCCGCCTTGCCGTCCTCCTGCCGCGGCGGGATGTGGTCCCCCCGCACTCCCTGCTGCCTTTGTGCCTTCCTTGCTCAGAGCTTGCCTGACCAGCATACCCTTCACACCTCCCTTGTCACCTGTCCCCAACTTCCACCTATAGAACACTTTCTCTCTCTCTCAACTTCTTACCTCTTATGCTTCTAATCTATTTAATAACAAAACTCCCCTTTGGTTCTGTACGATTTCATATATCGGCCATCGTATTATATGCTGAAGCTCTCAGATATTTCATGCTTAGTTAGACATTTTGGAGGGGTTAACATTTTGTCTGTAGAGGTTCGACACACTCGCGGTGTCTCCCTACCTATTTCTTGGTTGTCTGCTGGGCTATTTAATGCTAGACTGGGGTGAGGCTATTGATGTTGTGATTTCCGATGTGTACCAGGTTTTGTTGAACTTGTACAATCGCAACGGATACGTGGGAAGCCTAGGTGGTCTTTCAGACTGTGTACCTTGTGAGTTTAGCACTGTGTTGCGAGTGAGGGCTTTTGCCTCTGCCACCCAACACTGTGCTAACTCGTTTTGCTTTGACTTGAAGAGGGTCGCCAGGAGAGAACCAGATACTAGCGATCTGGATCTCTCAAGAGAGCACCCCGTTATTTAACGTAATTTGGCCGTACAGTCTTAACCCTTAATTAGCGGCGAGCAACATAAGTCGAGTTAAATAAAGCTGGACTATGTGGCGGCGCTCGACATAACTCGAGTGGCAATTTCAGCACGTAATGTGGCTGAGAGAGAGAGACAAGTGGTGGCAGGAGACTAGCGAGCGTATGACTGCTCCAGACCACCGCGGCGAACCTACTGACACAAATCTCAGCTCCCTCCTCCCTCTCTCACTCGCTACATACTCAATTATGTACCGAAAAGTACCGAATTACCTGCTTTTTGCACTCGCGTTGCACGGTTATTGCAAGAAAACTATCCATCATACAAGGATCGTTATGGTGTCATTCGAAAGCTCTGTTTATGCCCTTTCAGGGATAGGTACTTGTTTTACGTTCTGGGTCTTATTTAGGCATGAAAATGATCACGTAAACAGCCCTATTTTGGCTAAAAACACCCCGCTGTGCGGTACACATAAATAAACCGCATAGGCCGCTCGTAAGGTGTTAAGGACCTCGCTAGGCTACGAGCCGCTTGCTCAGCCATTGTTTCCTAGCCTACGACATCCCAGCTAGACTTTATTCGCCTAGCAGACACCCGATTAGGATTATAAACTCTTATGTTATGTATGCAGCATTTTTATTCACTTTGATTGTAAGTCTTGGTTGTTGTTGAGTTGCACAACCCGAGCAGGCTTTAGCGTTGCCTGAGGGAGTACTTCTTTTGTTGTTGGAGATAATACTATTGCGCATTTATTGTTATTCCCGTGCCAGTTAACACTGTATGTCTCTACACTTGTCATATCTTGTTCCTGCTTTATATAATAGTTCAAAATCCGATTCGATCATCTTAAGCAGCATCCGACTTTCTACAGAAGACTCCTGTTCGATGCATTAGGACTTTCATTCACTTTCTTTAATATAGGAGAGACAGTTTATTATTGTTTAGAGTAACTTTAATTATACCTTCTTCTTGTTTGCATTAAATAATTCCAGTGATTTAATTAAGCTCTCCATCTTTTTCCTTGTATACATTATTAACGTAATTGTATGTTGTTGTGATCAGGCTGTATCAGAGATCATCAGCCTGTAGTAGTAGTGCATTTATACCGAGTTAGAGGATACCCCGCTATCGCAGATTTAACTCTGGATGGTATAGGTGTTTTTGTGCGCCGGCATTATAAGTTCGAGGGTTGGATCTAGTGTTACCGTTGTGGCTGTGTGCCTTTCTAGTCCAATAATTAAGAGCCCTTGTTTTATAAGAGTCCCGGTCGTAACAAATGGCGACCTTGCTCAGGATTTTGTGAACTTAGAGAAATATTGCAGGAGTGTTGTGGTCATTTGTTTTTGTTTGAAGGAATATAGTGGACACAGATTTTTTTTTGGCAAGTAGTATAACACTTAAGAGTCTTCAAGCATTTTTGAGTGAATAGTGCTGCATGAGAGTTTAGGTACTCCTTTTTTTTTATAAACGATGAAAATTTTCGGTGGACACTATGTCAGACGACGGATCAGTGTACAGTGAGGAGACAGTACGGGAAGCAGGCTCTGAGGTGCAGAAGCGGGGTTTGTTAGAAGGCATTAGAGTTATAACTAGTGAGGAGGATGCAAAGAAGTTTCTGGAGATGCCTATTACTGTTGACCAGGTGTCGGGGATTGATCGGTATGGTCTCCAGTGTTTGGCCACGGTCATGGGGCATGTGGGCACTAGCAGCATGTCGAGAGGTGACCTGGTGGCCTGGGTGCTCGGCGGGGTGCGTGGGGCTTCGGGTGGAGCGGGAGCTGGGGCACCTTCGGCCCAGCCCCCATTCCACTCGACTCCTACCATGGCGCCCCCTCGGGCTCCGGAGCCGGGTACGTTCCCGCAGGCCGATAGTCACTGGCAGCGTGGTTTGTCAATGAGTGGGTCTCCAATTGCAGCATCTCCTCCTCCTCAAGGTTTAACGGCAGATATGATCTTCCAGCTTGAGATGGCTAAAATGCAGGTTGAGCAACGAAAGCATGAATCTAAGATTAAGATGGCTAAGATTGAGGAGAGAAAGGCCGTACGGGAGGCTGAGCTTCAGGTTGAGGCTACGAAGTACTGTGCAGACAGAGATCTTGAGAAGTCTCGGGTGGAGTTGACAGGGCAGCGTCTCGGTTCTGGGAATCGAGGTCTTGATCAGTCTTTATCGCACCTGCTCAAGTTAGTCCCTGTATTTGATGAGTCAGGTGTCACCGAATTTTTCATGCGGTTTGAGAAGAAGTGCCGGGAGCACCAATGGCCCGAGGTTAAGTGGGCAGCCCTTGTTTCCTCTAGATTGGTTGGCAAAGGACTCAAGGCATATGATGCGTTGCCCTTGGAGTCTTGCGTCGATTATGAGGTATTGAAGGAGGCTGTTCTGCGGGCGTACGAGTTACAACCAGAGACGTACAGATTGAAGTTCCGGGGTGTAGCGAAGGGTCGTGAGTGCACCTTTCTTGAGCATGCTCAGGATCTGTCCGATGCATTTAGAAACTGGCTGCGTTCTGAGAAGGCATCGACGTTTGAGGAGTTGAAACAGCTGATGCTTCTAGAACAATTTTTCAAGTGTAAGGGCGGCGATTTGACGTTGAATCTTAAAGAAAAAACCCGAAAACTCTTCAGGAGGCAGCTGAGATGGCTGACCTTCGGTTATCTTTGATTCGTGGGTGCGGTTTTGCACAGAGAAGTGATGCAGGCAATAAGGAGCGTAACCCTCCCCCTCCCCGAATCACTGATACACATAATTACACTCAGAACAAGAGCAACGACACCAAAACTGACCATAAACCTAGTACCGTCCTATTTAGAAAGGGTCCGGGTCCTTCCCCACCTCAAGGGAAGCCCAAGGGGGAGTTAGAGTGTTTTCATTGTCATGAGAAGGGGCATTTTGCAAGAGCCTGTCCAAACAAGCTACCTAATGCAGTTGTGTCTTTGGCTCGCAACATTGGAGTGTCCCCGAAGTCGTCTGAGTTTGCCTGGGGTATAACGTCAGAGGCTGGGACACAGCCAGTGGAGAAGAATCCGGAAGGCTCGAACCCTGTCCGCCATGTCTTTTGCGACCATCGAGGGCGTGGCTGCGTGAAGTGGGCTGGTAAGAAGCATGGAGTTGAGCTGTTGCGAGACACGGGTGCCTCTCAGACTTTGATGAAGAACTTTACTGGTAGACCAATAAACGTGGCACGGGTGGTTGTGGTGCAAGGTATCAATGCTGTCAGGTCATACCCGTTGGTCAGGATGGAACTGGAGGTAGAAGGTGTGACACAAGATTTGGATATTGGAATTGTGGAGAACTTGCCTGTTGGGGGCGTCGACCTCCTTCTCGGCAACGACTTTGCGGTGCCTACTTCTGAGGTTTCACCCTTAGTCGTTGCCGAGAAGCCGGCCGACGTGAGTAGGGAGGAACAGGAGTGGGTAGAGAAGTGTCAAGTACAACCTATGGCGTGCGTTGTTACAAGATCTCTTGCATCCAAAGTGTCACAGCCTATTCCTCAGTCTCTAGACCAGCGGAGGAACGGTTGGAAGGAGCAAGCTAAAGTTGGGAGTTTTGTGAGTTTTGCTCCAGCGGCTCTCCTTAGCGGCTTAGTACTTGACCCAGAGGTGAGCTCTGGAGTGGCCCCAGAACCTGTCACCCCTAGTGACATGGTTGGGCGTGATGGCACTCCGCGACTTAGTAGTTCCCAGTTGGAGGAGAGTTGTGGGAACGGGGCTATCGAATACGAGGACGGGGAAACATGTCATGTGAACCTGTTGGAGGAGTTTGTGAGGCAACCACCTGAGCAGCCTACTGTCCCTGCGTTGGTCTGCAGCAGCCAAGGTGGAGAAGGAGAAGGGGGCAGTAGGGCACAGGTGGAGGAGAGTTGGGATTGTCATGTCTCGGCGGAGCAGTGGGCGGGGGACACGAGTCTGGTGGCTGTGGAAGCGCTAGAGCACCTGCCTGAGCAGCAGTGTGCAGCGCTCCAGCACCAGCTCGGTTCATACCCCACTGGTCGTGCCGAGCCCCCGAGCCTGACGACTCAGGCGGTGCAAGATGTTCCACGGGCAGGTCACCTGAATGTTGATAGACCGTTAGCCTCGTTGTTTCGGTGGTTCAAGGTGGGCGACGAGGCTTGGACATGGTTGTCAGGTCAGGGTCGACCCATGGCTGCCAAGGGTGGTGGTCAAAAGGAGGACATTGAGCAGATTGGTGAGGTTGGCTGTGGAGTGGATGTGCCCGGTCGTCGCATAGCCTCCCAATGCTGCTCTAGTCGAATGCAACAGCCCTACCATAGACCGACTGTATCTGGCCATGTCGCTAAAAGCGGTGATGCTGCGCAGGCAGATGTAGTCGCAAGGAATGCGGGGGTGCGCATGTACGGTATCGGCGGGGAAGCCTTAGCAATAATGAACTATGGGAGTGACTGCACAGGTGGTACTGATTGTCTCTCTCATGACCTGGCTGTTCTAGGGACGAAGGTGGAGAAGGAGGGAGACTACAGGTTAGAAGCTGCAGTCTCGGCTGGGTTGTGGGAGGGCACTAGGCATGTTCTGCGAGATAAGTTGTTTACTAGGCTGTGGCAGTGCATGCGCATGTTTGTTGCTTCTCCAGGCCTGATGTACGGGGTAGAATCCGACATGGAGGCTGAAGACAGTGCTAGGCTCAGTTTAATTTCCTACCGTATAAATCCTGCTCAACAGCCTGTCGTGAAACCAGAGCTAGATGACATGTGGAAAAAGGGTCTGAGGGATAAAGGATATTGTGAGTGGTCGTTGCCAGTGAGTTTGCAACCTGAGTTGAGTGGCAAGATCCGTGTGTATGGTGACTGCAAGAGTGTGGAAGCATTATCCCTGACAGACACCTATCCATTGCCCAAGGGTTTGAGGGATAAGGGATATCGTGAGTGGTCGTTGCCAGAGAGTTTGCAACCTGAGTTGAGTGGCAAGATCCGTGTGTATGGTGATTGTAAGAGTGTGGAAGCATTATCCCTGACAGACGCCTATCCCTTACCTAGAGTTGACGATACCATAGACCGCATCGGGGCTGCCTCGCTCATCACGAAGGTAGAACTAGTGAAGGGTTGTTGGCAGGCCCCGTTGCCGGAAAGAGCGAAGAGAAGTGCCAGTCTTGTGATGAACTGGGCAGGTTATCAGTGTCAGGTGTTGTTTTGCTGCCAGAACACAAGTTGGATGTGTGGCATGCTAAGGGCACTGATAATGTTTTGGCTGATTGTTTGTCACGGGAGGGTTTGTTGCAGGAGAACCCTCGCCGTTCAGTCAGTGTGTGTTGAGAGTGGAGAAAAATCAGGCTTTTGCCCCTGTAGTGCAGCCGCCATAAACATATTAAAATGAAAAAATTCTATAAAACTCTTTCTTTAATAGTTAAAATTTTTAAGTATGTTATAGCTGAAGTTCTGAGTCGAACCTGTACTTTTCTCAGAAGGCTGGGCTAGTAGAAGCTCGCTCTAGGAACATAGCAGTATGAATTAAGCTATTGTGTTGGGAGGGGTTTTAATTTTTTTGATGAGAACTGAGCTTTGCCTTTCTTTGTCGCGAAGTGGTTAGGGGTGGCGAGTCTTATCGGGGTTCTGCTTGTCAGATATGGAGCTCATGGTTGAACGTCTAATATCTTGGGTGGGGTGTGACGCCTGCAGCTTAGCAGAACGCCACATGGCCTCAGCCACTCGCTTGGCCACTTGCTAACACTCGCCAGGGCAATGAATTTGGCTACAGTCTATCTACAATGTTATACTTTCTTTCTTGTGAATCATCATGTCATGGGCAGTATAGAAGTGGTCTTTATTTTCGTCTGTGACAATGCATTATATTTTATATCATCAGTTATAAGTTTAATGTATAAGACTGAATGATACAGCTAGAGAGTGTGAGTGAGTAAGTGCAGGAGGCAGAGGGCAGTACGCGTAGTGTTACGCGTTGTCTCGGTGACGTCATGCCACGGCCGGGCCCTCTGAGTGGCTGGCTGCCTTGCCATCCTCCTGCCGCGGCGGGAAGTGGTCCCCCCGCACTCCCTGCTGCCTTTGTGCCTTCCTTGCTCAGAGCTTGCCTGACCAGCATACCCTTCACACCTCCCTTGCCACCTGTCCCCAACTTCCACCTATAGAACACTTTCTCTCTCTCTCAACTTCTTACCTCTTATGCTTCTAATCTATTTAATATCATAACTCCCCTTTGGTTCTGCACGATTTCATATATCAGCCATCGTATTATATGCTGAAGCTCTCAGATATTTCATGCTTAGTTAGACATTTTGGAGGGGTTAACATTTTGTCTGTAGAGGTTCGACACACTCGCGGTGTCTCCCTACCTATTTCTTGGTTGTCTGCTGGGCTATTTAATGCTAGACTGGGTTGAGGCTATTGATGTTGTGATTTCCGATGTGTACCAGGTTTTGTTGAACTTGTACAATCGCAACGGATACGTGGGAAGCCTAGGTGGTCTTTCAGACTGTGTACCTTGTGAGTTTAGCACTGTGTTGCGAGTGAGGGCTTTTGCCTCTGCCACCCAACACTGTGCTAACTCATTTTGCTTTGACTTGAAGAGGGTCGCCAGGAGAGAACCAGATACTAGCGATCTGGATCTCTCAAGAGAGCACCCCGTCATTTAACGTAATTTGGCCGTACAGTCTTAACCCTTCTTTAGCGGCGCGCAACATAAGTCGAGTTAAATAAATTTGGACTATCTGGCGGCGCGCGACATAGGTCGTGTGGCAATTTCAGCACGTAATGTTGCTGAGAGAGAGAGACAAGTGGTGGCAGGAGAGTAGCGAGCGTATGACTGCTCCAGACCACCGCAGCAGGCCTACTGACACGAATCCCACCCTCCTCCACCCTCTCACACTCGCTACATACTGAAATGTATGGGGAAAGTACCGAATTACATGGTTTTTGCACTCGTGTTGCGCGGTTGTTGTAAGAAAACTAGCGGTCATACAAGGATCGTTGTGGTGTCATTGGAAAGCTCTGTTTATGCCCTTTCAGGGATAGATGCTTGTTTTACGCTCTGGGTCTTATTTAGGCATGCAAATGATCACATAAATAGCCCTATTTTGGCTAAAAACATCCCGCTGGTGGCTACAAATGATTTACCGCCTAGGCCGCTCGTTAGGTGTTAAGGACCTCGCTAGGCTACGAGCCGCTTGCTCAGCTATTGTTTCCTAGCCTACGACATCCCAGCTAGATTTTATTTGCCTAGCAGACACCCGATTAGGATTATAAACTCTTATGTTATGTATGCAGCATTTTTATTCACGTTGATTGTAAGCCTTGGTTGTTGTTGAGTTGCACACCCGAGCAGGCTTTTGCGTTGCCTGAGGAAGTACTTCTTTTGTTGTTGGAGATAATATTATTGCGCATTTATTGTTATTCCCGTGCCAGTTAACACTGTATGTCCCTACACCTGTCATATCTTGTTCCTGCTTTATATAACAGTTCAAAATCCGATTCAATCATCTTAAGCAGCATCCGACTTTCTTCAGAAGATTCCTGTTCGATTCTTTAGGACTTTCATTCACTTTCTTTAATATAGGAGTGACAGTTTATTATTGTTTAGAGTAACTTTAATTATACCTTCTTCTTGTTTGCATTAAATCATTCCAGTGATTTAATTAAGCTCTCTATCTTTTTCCTTGTATACATTATTAAAGTAATTGTATGTTGTTGTGATCAGGCTGTATCAGAGATCATCAGCCTGTAGTAGTAGTGCATTTATACCGAGTTAGAGGATACCCCGCTATCGCAGATTTAACTCTGGAGGGTATAGGTGTTTTTGTGCGCCGGCATTATAAGTTCGAGGGTTGGATCTAGTGTTACCGTTGTGGCTGTGTGCCTTTCTAGTCCAATAATTAAGAGCCCTTGTTTTATACGAGTCCCGGTCGTAACATCGATGGAAAAGGACAGAGAATAAACACTACCAGGGCCTTCAAACAGCTTCTTAGTCATCCCGGCCAAGTTATAATAGCTAAAACTGCTGTGGGAAATCAAAATCCTGCACTCCAGCTCCACAGATGCCTTTGTGAGCACAGTGGACTGGTGGAGTGGCAGCCGGATGGCCAAAATTTCAAGGGAACAGTGTTACAGCGATCAGGAGCTCGCCTTAAGTTAGTAGAGGGTGATAAGGTAGAAAAGCTCTCCACCAATCACCGCGCTCCCCTAAACTTGCTTGCCTCGCCAGCTGATTTTGACAGTTCTAAACATCAACACCTTCCCAACAACCTTCCCAGCCAGCCAATCAGCGGCCTCCATTTTCGGAGCGCAAAGCTGAGTTCTCCACCTCACCTCTAAAATCGCTCTCATTCTCTTCACGGACAGTTTCCTCTGGTTGCAGTAGGTTCAATACCTCAGTGCCAGCCCTATACTCCCGTAAGCCACTGGAAAATATTTGCAACCAGCTTCCAGGAACTTATTATGAGGAGAAGAGAGCAGAGGTGGAGAAGGCGACAAATCAAAGCGAGCGGGCTGCCGCGCGAGCCGTTCAGCCAATCACGGCATGGGAGAGAATGGGGCGGGACTATAAAGGGAGGGGTGGAGAGGTTACGGAATTCATTCATCCCTCGGAACCCTCTGGGTTAGTTTCCTGCAACCCTCTTACTCCCTCTCCCTCTGGCACTCAAGGGAACTCGGAAACCACCATTCTAGCTACCCTGCCCCGATCTAAAGTTCCAGCACAGACCATCCCTGAATTTTCCTCACTGTCGCCCACTAGGGGGATACACCATAAGTATCCTGCCGCCTGTCATCACATCGCTGGTCTGCACACTCTTAGCCAAGCGATTCAAGAGGGATGACAAATAGTGGACGGGAGTGAGGACTTTCAGAATAGCTATTGGCTAGCTCTGAGGTGGTGAAACAGTTCCAGCACACATATTTGACCACAGACAAAAGATATATTTTTACAGGACCCATATTGGGCCCGAACAAGACTTAAACAGAAAGAGAGAAAATGCTTGACTAACCTAGTGGTTCCTATAATAATTGATGTGTCCTTATAGGACAAACTAAAGAGAAAAGATTCTAGACTTACATGTAAATAAAAGGATGATGTGTTAAGAATAGTTATTTTTGTTAGCAAAGGCACAATGCCGAGAGTGTAATTAGCTAGGATCTGATAGGAAAGATTTAAGTAAATAAAGTAAAAAGGGGGAAATCATTTCTTGAAGACAGAGGGGCAACCAATAGTCTCAGGGGAAATCAGTATTGGGTAAGTTGCCCGATAGGTCAGTTATAGGATAGGAAAGGACACTCGTCCACATAAATAACGAACTTGTTTGTTAAAAAGGATACTATATCCATTATCATTTGCGAGGCAATTGGGATAGTTTTGAGGGAGCGTTAAGGACGTCTCGTCAACTATAGTAATGTATTCATAAGAAGTTAGATAAAGGATTATAAACGTGACACTTTTCCATGTAGAGGGCTTGAGGTATAGTTACCCATTTAAGAAATATTATCGATCAAGTGTGTATTATGGATATAGCTTATTTGTAATAGGAGTAACCGTGACGCTTTTCCATGTAGAGGACTTGAGGTATAGTTTACCCATTTAAGAAATATTATCGATTAAGTGTGTATCGTGAATATAGCTTATTTGTAACAGGATTGCGGGAGTGTATAAGTGGGAAGTGTTATCAATTAGATTTATCAAGGTAAAGAGTGTAAACAACCTGTTCATGTGCGTAACTGTATACTAGACTCCAAGATTGTATTTGAGAAGAAAATCTAACTAACTTGTAATTCCGGCCGGTTCATTTGTAAGAATCTATTGTCTATTCAGAGAGTGTTAAGGTACCCTTGTTGTAACGACGTCTTTGTTATATGAGTTAATGTAAGATATAGGAAAGAGTAGTAAAGAGATTATATGTATTAATGCCTTGGTCTCGAGAGTAGACACAATAGGCCCAGTGGACGTGTTTAATTCTTAAGGATAGATACAGAATAACAGTTTTGGTTAAGTAGGTAAATAACGATTGTTTTATTAGGCCCTGGTCTCCACCGTAGACACAGCAGGGCACGGAATAAACTTTAGTAAATTAGAAACTAATAACGTGCCTTTGGATCGAAGTCGACTTGAGTCAATACCTGAATAACGGGAATTCAGCTAGGGAGTAACGGGAGCTCTAGGGTTTCAAAGTACAACCTATCGTGAATCGACGTAATATTCAATCCGTGTCTTGAACTCTTCTCGGCCCGAACAGAGACACCGTTATTAGAGTGGTTAGGAAGTTTTGTTAAATAAAGTATACAAACTTCTAGATGACTGTCGATTTATCCCCCACATAATTAGTATAGTCGAGAAAAGAAAAGAAATACTACAATTACTATCATTATTATTATTATTTTTGTTTTTGTTTGCATTAATATTATTATCATTATTATTTTTGTTTTTGCATTAATATTATTATTATTATTATTATTATTATTCCGATAATAACAAAAATATAAATATTAATAATAATAACAATAATAATGATAGTAATACAAATATTTACCTGGCAGTCACCATGAGGGTCGGGGGTGGGGGGGGGGGGGGGAGAGAGAGTAAGTTTATTGGAGTTGAGCGAAGATTTGTATTCATTTGGTTATACTGTATATCTATCTATCTATCTATCTATATGCTGGGGTAGCCGACCTGTACATGCATATATTTATTTATTTACATATATTATTTATTTATGTACTTATTCATTTAATTATGAATTTATTCATATTTTGTTTAGGTTCCTCCCTAGATCTTTAACAAGCTTAAGGGGAGATGGGCGTATTTATTTGATCATTTATGTAACTTTGTATTATGTTATGTTTCCTCCCTAGACCTCCATCAAGCTAAAACAAACAACATCCATTATATGCCCTTCTAGATTAATTTGTAAATTTTTCGGTAGAAATGTGTCCCGGCCGAAGGCCGATTCTTCAAAATTACAGGCTCACTATCGTTCGCCAGGACAAAATAGCACGAAAGATCTTAAAATTGACAGAGAAATGTAGCGAAAGGTCTTAAAATCGACAAACTAATGATCCGAACGTCATAAAATCTGAAAACTAATGGTGCTAAACATGAGGAAGAAGGGGGACCATAACAACCAACCCATCTCCCCTTAAGGTAATACCCCAAGATACAACTTTGCATGTAAAGCTTTTATAGTCGACATTCGATAATCAACAAATTGCTGGCAACATTTCTGGAATATTTTGCACTGGTATCGGAGACTAGACTGATGATAGATGAATTTAGATGACAAAAATATTCTAATTGTTTATATCATAAGCTGCCAGATCAGTGTTGAGAATAAATGTTGAGTGAAAAAGCGCAAGTGTGATACCCACTTTAGGTGCATTTCGGTGTCGTTATTGCAGAATAGACAACAATTCCTTGGAAGCAGTACAGCGATGAATGACGAAGAATGATGCATCATATAAAGGTTGAAGAAAATAGGTTTGTATTCGTTAGAGATACGCAGAGTTAGAGGGGATATGATAGTTTTCACATTTTCTCAGTCTTTCTTCTACTCAACAAGTGAACTGTGGAACTCTCTCCCTCAATCAATCTTTCCTTCATCCTATGACTTAAGCTGCTTCAGTCATTTTGACCTAAACGTCCCTTGAATTTGACTCTCTGTCACTTTTTTGGCTATGGGGGAGACACTCGTTACTGGCAACCTGCCTTGTTTCTTCTTCATACACACAAATATAAGATAAAGTCGACATGAAAGACATACTGTAGCTCAAGGAGGGCCACAGAACTCAAACAAATGAAAGTTTTTTGTTGGTTTGTGGACCTCTTTTCCCTCATGTTTAGACCCATAAGTTCTAACATTTTATGATGTTATCCGTATTAGTTCGTCGATTTCAAGACCTGGTAAGTGATAGCGAGACTGTAATTTAGGAGGAACCGACGTTTGGCTGGGACATTTATGTCGAAGGGGGGGTCCTGGGAGCTTTTTCTAGAGCTTGGTGGAGGCCTTGGGAACAAGATAAAACCTTCCCCTTAAGGGGGGATGGGCCGTTTTTCTGAACCACTTTCTCCCCCATGTTTAGCCCCATTATTTTCAGATGTTAAGATGTTTGCCCCATTAGTTAGTAAATTTTAAGACCTTTCGCCCCATTTCTTCGTCAAAATTTAGACCTTTCGTGCTATTTAGGTGTCAATTTTTTCCCTGGCGAACGATAGTCAGCCTGTAATGTTTGAAGAACCGGCCTTCGGCCGGGAAATTTTCTACCGAAAAATGTACAAATTAATCTAGAAGGGGGATCTAATGGATGTTTGTTTTCAATTTGATATAGGTCTAGGGAGGAAACTAGACAAATAATGAATACATGCAAAAATCGCCCAAAAAGTGAACCATCTCCCCTTAATAAGCTTGTGTACGCCGATCAGGCAGGAAGGAAACTCGCTTTATGATGCTGACATTGAATCATGTATGTACATTTGGGCAACTGTACATACATGGGTTCTGTCCGCTACGTGATGTTATGTATGAAAGTACAACACAAAAAGAATGCATTGCGAGGGTGGTTTCCATTAATTATCAGTTGATTATTTAGATGAGTTAACCACTGCATAAGAAACTACGTTCGTAATTCAATCATGCATAATATATTTTCATGTATAAGATCACAAAGAGGAACATAAAGTAGGTGGGCAACTGTTTGTACTAAATGTTTTGAGCCCTTGTCCATGTAATATTTGAAAGAATAATTTAGTTACCTCTGCAAACAGAATTTCGCAGTTTTATTTGTTGACACATCCGTCCATTATATTGCTTGGGTGTTTACATCATTTGTATAGTATTTTGGTAACTATTAGGCGAGTTTATTCAGATTAGAAAGGGCCTCCAGCAATTATCAGGCTTCGAACTATGTCACTAAACCCTTTCTACTACCACAGATCCTTCTTAAACTGCACAGAATTGTCTTAATATAGCGAAAATAAAACTGAGAAGACGTTGCCGGTACAGAAGGGGTTAATCCCTTGAAGATTATGACGCATTTGGACAGCTTACTCTGGCTATCATTAGACGATTGTATGCAATTTAGGAAGGATCTGTTGGAGTTAGAGGAGTAAAGACTATCTCAATTAGGGGAGGCAGGCCGTTTTTCTGGACCCCCTTCTCCCTAATGTTTAGCCTCACTAGTTTTGAGATTATAAGACCTTCGGCCCATTACTTTGGCGATTTTAACACCTTTTGCCCCATTTCGTTGTCAATTTTAAGACCTTTCGTGCCATTTAGGTGTCGATTATTTCCTGGCGAGCGATAGCGAGCCTGCAATTTTAAGAGGAAGCGGCCTTCGGCCGGGACATTTTTCTACCGAAAAATTTACAAATTTATTTTGAAGGGGGTGTTTTTCTAAGCTTGATGGAGGTCTAGGGAGGAAACTAAACAAAATATATGAATAAATTCATTAATATACCAAACAAACGGTCAGTCTCCCCTTAACCCTCTGACTTCCATATATCTTTCCTAATGTGAACAATATCTTCTAAAAATAAACTGATAAAATGCATCATAATCTTCAAAGCGTTAAGGGGAGATGGTTCACTTTTGGGGGGATTTTTGCATGTATTCATTATTTTTCTAGTTTCCTCCCTAGACCTCCATCAAATTTAAAAATACATACATTAGATCCCCTTTCTAGATAAATTTGTACATATTTCGGTAGAAAAATTTCCCGGCCGAAGACCGATTCTTTATAAATTACAGACTCACTATCGTTCGCCAGGGAAAAAATCGACACCTAAATAGCACGAAAGGTCTTAATATTGACGAAGAAATGGGGCGAAAGGTCTTAAAATCAACTAACTAATGGGGCAAACATCTTAACATATGAAAACTAATGGGGCTAAACATGAGGGAGAAATTGGTCCAGAAAACCGGCCCGTCAGGGGAGGCTGAACCCAGAAATCCAATTTTTTTTTTCTTGTTCTAAAATGCTTCTTTCAACATAGGAGAATAGCATAGGAGGGAACAAAAAAACATATCGCATCCATAAACCCCCGGGGCGGGGGTTCGCCCACGACCCCAGTAAAACGATTTTTTTTGCTTTCAGCCACCAAAATAATTTGTTTGTGTCTTTTGTCTAAAGGGCTTCTGTAAGCAATAGAAATGATCATATGAGGGCATAAACACCCATATCACATCCCTAGCACCCCTCTGGGGGGCCCCAATATCATGGATTTTGGTAAAAAATTATGTGAAATTATTTAGTCATGCTTGCCCCTGACAATTTTTTAGTTTAGTTGGTCATAAAATTCGATCTTCTATGAGCGCGCCATGATAGAAAACTTTCTCTAAGGAGGCCTACCTATTAAATCTCCCCCAAAATGGTATTTGTCTGCTGAAAATCTAAGAATTTCAGTGGCCAGCGATCATATATTGGCACTTACGAGTGCATCTATAAATTTGTGTATTGCTCAAATGCATTTCCCTTCTAAACACTATACATAGGGGTATATAGGAACGCCTGTATGTTTAGATAATGGCCGTTTTGCCGAAAAAATCCGAGTTTTGACCATTTTGGTGTTAAACTCAGCTGTACCCCAAAAATAATTATATATTATATTTTTTTCAGCACCTTCTATTATTCAATATGGGTAAACGAAAACGCTACGTTGTAGGGGATGCTTGTAGGATACGCCATGCAAAAATTGCGGGAAATTTAAACAAATTTGAGTGACTAGATGATTTTACAAATAGTGCAATGAAATTCTGCGCTCGCGCACGCACGCACCCACATAGAGAGATGATTTTTTCAGCGAGTCTTAGTATTTCCATTGGTAATAAGATGGTATAATGCCAGAAACACAATCTCTTATACAGGCTGACTTGGGGGTCAAAGGTTCAGCCTCCCCTTTTAAATTAAATTAATTAATTAAGCTCGTCAAAGTCTACGTATATATTGCCAGACGCCTTGATCCCCGAGAGGGTGGCCACGAATGAATCGCCTTCGTATTCCCAGACATGTATTGTATTAGGTGATTAAGGGCGATTTGTGTTTAACTATATTGAAACTTACATATTTCCTTTTCTAGTTTTCTCCCTAGACCTCCATTAAGAGGGGTCACCGGCTTTTTTTATCTTTCTTTCCTTTTCTCTCTTTCCCTGGCTTGTATCCATTCGGCCCCATTCAGCCAACTGTTTTAAGACGTTTATACCCATCCAGGTGTCGATTTCTTCCTGGCGAGCGATAGCGAGCCAGCATTGTATGGAGAAATCCGGCTTCACCAGAGACATTTTTCTATCAAAAAATTTACAAATTTAGCTTACTGTCAAAACAAAAATATATATATGCTGGCTCACTACCGCTCGCCAGTAAAACAGTAGGCTGAATGGGGCCGAATGGATACAAGCCAAAGAGAGAGGGAGAGAAAGAGAAGAAAAGCGAGGTGGGATCCCTTAACCATAAACAAATACATCCAAGACCCTCCTTCAAGGTAGATGTGTGTATATTTCTGTAGACAAATGCCACGGCCGAAGGTCATGTCCTCCTAAATTGCAGGAAGGGTGTGAGAAACGCCAAACTAATGGGGTGAATGTCTTATAAACTCAAAACTGATGGGGCTAAGCAGGAATGTGAAATGAGAGAGAGAGAGAGAGAGAGTCAACAGGCTTGACATCGTTATAAAGGAGTACACCGTAAATAATTAGGGCTAGGTAAACGAAGTATGAAGTGTACTGTATGTGGCAATATATTGTTTTCTTATTTTTATGTATTCTTTGATTTTTTTCATTTTTATATATATATATACTGTATATATATACTGTATATATATATATATATATATATATATATATATATATATATATATATATATATATATATATATATATATATATATATACTGTATTTAATATCATAGTTTAAATTTTTGTTATTTATATTATTATTTTTGTTTTGCTTCTTACTTACCCCCCACACACCCCCACCCTCCCTAGACCCCCTTTCAAGATAAATTTGTACATTCTTCGGTGGAAAAATGTCCCGGTTTTTCATAAATAACAGACTCGCTATTACTCGCCAGGATAACATCGACACCTAAATGGCACGAAAGGTACCAAAATGTACAACAAGATTAGCCCTCAAATTAGTTTTCTTTAATGAGCATTCTCTAGAAAATATTTAGGCTAACTAAAGACACATTTCCAAGCTTTCCTGGAGGCATTTTCAGCTTTACAATTTGCCAGTGAATATGCGAATCGTGTTGTAAGCGTGAGAGGGTTCATTTGTATTAGGTGCAGTTTTAGTTTAGTAGCTCGCCGATTTGGAGAGTCGGCGACAATCTAATTATGTTTAATTTGACGGACTTTTCTCGATATTAACGCATGAATTATCTAAATCCATAAAGCATCTATCGTATGATATTTCTACTATCTCTAACTGGGACCGAGAAAACCTTGTTACTTTCAATGCTTCCAAAACTCAATTTCTCCATCTGTTTACTCGCCGCCCCCTTCCAGAAAACTATGACTTATTCTTCAACAACATACGAATTAACCTTTCATTTTCTCTAAAAAATTATCGGTGTCTCGTTTTCTCCTTATCTCTCTTGGAAAGATAATTTTACCACTCTTGCTAAAACCGCTTCTTAGAAGCTGGGTGTGCTAAACCGCCTCTGGGGGTTCTTTACCACTGTGCAGCTTCTTGCCCTGTACAGGGGCACAGTGCGTCCTTGTATTGCATATTGTTCACATGTGTGGGGAGGATCCTCTCACACAGCACTTCTAGACAAAGTAGAAAAGAAAGCTTTCCATCTCATTAACTCACGTCCGCTCACCAATTGTATGCAGTCTCTCTCTTCGCCGTAATGTTGCATATCTCTCACTATTCTACCACTATTACAATAATCAGTGTTCCTCAGAGCTCTCTCCGTATACACAACCCCCTCTTTGTAGTACATGTAGCACCCGTATTGCAACACAATCTCATCCCTACTCGTGCAACTCTCCAACCCAAGAGTGAAACGTTATTCTCAATATTTCTTCTATTCAATAACTGAGCTCTGGAACTCTCCCTTAAAATCAGTCTTTTCCTCATCCTATGACTAAAATTGCTTCAAATTCCGTGTGTCCAGACATTTTGGCTCGAACGTCCCTGGATTTTGGCCCCGTCACTCTGTCAACTCCGGGGGAGGCACTCATCACAGGCAGTTCTGCCTTTTGTCTCTCTCACTCCCATAGAAAACAAAATATAGAGTAAATATATAAACTTAACCTAATCCAAGTTAACCTAATCCAGCCTAACCTAACCTAACCTAATCTAACCTAACCTAACCTACCCTAGTGTTATTAATGGATGTCTGCCACCCCACACCCCATATGAACAGTGAATAACCATCCAAACAGACGTGCAGAAATCTCCAAATTGGCGCGCTGCTGTAATAAAACTGCACCTTGTATTATCACCATTAGCTTTTATATTACTTCTCCGTTTGTTATCACTACCATATTATCACTACTACCACGCTTGATGTTATACATAGTCTTACAATTGCTCTTTATTTCCTTATTATTACTACAATTACATAACCTATTACATTTATTGTACATCTATTTCTATGAATTCACTCTATGTTTCCTATTCAATATATTAATTTGATTTATACTTCTCTGGTCCTATATTCTTGGCTAATACTTGTTTGCTGTTTCTCTTGGTGTTACAGTACATATGTCATCTACTTCTTGATACATCACACACACACACACACACACACACACCCATATATATATATATATATATATATATGTATATTTAATAGTGGCCCCTTCATCATTGACGATATCGCCTATTAGTATAACAGTCTCCATTCAACATCCCGCGTCAGCATTTTGAATCTACCGCGCGGAAGGATCATGGAGTACTGTACATAAGTGCACGCTTATATCCCTTATGGGATCGTCATTATGATTGGGTACCCTACAGAAAAAACTCTGTAAAAAATAAAAAAGACAAAATAACTTAATATTTGTTATCATATGACTTTCCATATGTGGATTTATTGTGTTTTGCTACCCTGACACCAGGCCCTCTAGCGGCCATCTTCGTCCTTCCTCCTTCCGCGGCCATACTAGCAACACGGGTTTCGCCGTGCTCCGCTTTATTCTTCGTTCCAGCGCTTTCTAGTGAGTCCTTGCTCATTTGTATACACCTGCGTTGTAGTAACAAGGTTTAGATTAGCTAGCAACGGCTACCCCATTGGTATGTCCGTAAGAAGTGTGTAATTTTCGGGTACTTTTGTAACAGGCGCCTACGTATCCCAGGATCTTCGCGCCACGTGTGTTATTTTATGTTGTGTTTGCGCCTTTACCTTTTGATACATAGCTACAATTTTATGCTGCAGACCGTCAATATTGAGGCAGTGGCATATATTTTATTATACTATTTAGCAAATGCTCTGGTCTAAGGGTGCCTGCACGTCGTGCTCCACCTTCCAGAGTTCATATTTTGCTTGTAGGCCCCTATCGTGGGCCTCCCCTCGTCTGTGTGCTGTGGCTGGGTCATCGGAGCGTCGTCTGCTGTGATATTTATTCGGACCTCATGGTCAGCCTTGTTAGGGGTCTCCAGTCTAGGCTACAGGTAATTTAGGATTCTGAATTATCTGTATTTATTTTTTGCCTATGTGTTCCCCTAGTGATGGACATGTTTGCTTGCATGTGTTGGGGGATTGGGAGACGTCCCTATATATATATATATATAATTGTACGGTGGGTTTTAGAGAGGGAAGCTGTGCATTTGTCTCCCCTCTCTAAAATTGTGGTTGTTTTCTCCGGCGGCCTCTTGCAGCAGGGCCCAGGTTACCCGTCTTCAAAACGGGTAGGGAGCAACCAAATGTCCCGGCGTGGTAAGGCTGAACCACATCCCTTCCGGCGGAATTGCATATTCCTACAGGAGCTTAGAACTCGGCCCGCCGAGTTAACTCGCCCTGACCGTAATAGTTAAGCGACAAATCGCCCTGCGGCGCCACAGTCGAGTGTACAAGTGTTAAGATTCGTTATGCAAACTCGTTTCATTATCTCTCTAGTGCTTTAGTAATAGATAATCAGACACTACTGGTCAATGGGCCTGTGGCACTTGCCATAATTAAGCAGTTTCAATCAGCTTATACGGAAAAATCCCAGGTTTTTTCACGACGAGTCCAGCGGAAGGTTAGAGTAGTTGTGGAACTATAGCTAATTTTCCGGCGGACTCAAGGTAGGATGTATTAACACCTCGCAGGTTATCCTTATGAGCATTGATTCCTGGAAATTTTCTATTTCCAGAATCCTCGGCTCCTTAGTGACTGCAGAACCGGCGGCATTGGGGGGCTGATTCCTGTGGGAGGGGGGGGGGGGGGCCTTTATCCATCATGCCTCGGTTTGAATTATGCGCTACTCCTACCTGTTCAATGTTGCCCATTTTCGCTCATACATTATGTTTGAAATGTGTCAAATGTTTAGACCGCTCTAGAGGCTTGTGGGTGTCGCGGCGTTGCTCTGTATGCTCTGATCTGAAAACGCTTTATTCACAAAGAAAGACTTATCGTGCTTGGCGGCACTACAAGAGATAAAAGCTACCTTTAATTCTTATGCCAAAGACACAGCCCATAAGGCGCTTCATTGCGATGACGAGGCCCTCTGGGAAAAGTTAATTATCAAGTCGCCTCTAAGTAAACTCGCCTCCTGTAAATCTGTTAAGCCTAAAGTAAAGTCGAAAGCCCTCGTGAAAGAGGTAGTGAGTAGCAGTAGTGGCACTGACAACGAACTTACTGAGGTTCCCCTCCTCCCCGACCGTCCGAAGAGGAGATCTAGGTCCAGGTCTAGATCCCCCCGGAGACAGTCTCGGTACTCTTCAACTGAATCTTCCCGGTCCCTCAAGCGCCGGAAAGAGGACTCTGAGTCATCGGCTGGTACGCCGCGTAGTGGGAGCCGGAAGGAGACCCCGCAGCCGCCTCCCTCTACCCCTGCGTCTGACACGCCTCACATCGATTCTGGTGTCTCGGAAGTGGGGATAGAGGCCACGGGTTCCACTCCTTCACTCACGGGTCGTGAACAATCCTTAAGTGTACCATCTCATGTTACCTTTGCAATCCCTAAATTAAATTATGTGCCACGTAGTGTCCATTCCGCCGGCCCAAGCCGGGTCCTGGCTGAACAATATAAGGGTTTTCCGTCAGGGTCACAAGCTGTTGATAGCCCTCAAATAATTCAGGACTCTCAATTACCCGCGGCAGGGGGGTGCTGGCGTCAGTCAGAAGCTTCTCATAGTAACATAAGGGGATTCCAGGAACTAGGGGATGAGGGTATTATGGACACGTTACCTTCACCAGTCCCTGATTTTATGTGGCCTCCGGCGGAACACGTACCGGAGCCACAACAGGATAGTTCTGAGTTAAGTAGGGAGACAGAGGAAGTGCGTTTAGCCCCGGCTCAACAGACTATTACAGGTGAGGAGTCTGAAGAAAGCTCCCAATCTTCGAGGGGCTCTCACAGTAAGTGTGTTGCTTCGGATGAAATCAGTGATACATTACATAAAGTTATGCAACAGTATAACCTCCCTGTCTCTTCTGATCCTCCTGCTTGTCAACCGTTAGTTGCCCCCAGTCATTCAATGATAAGACCTCTAGAGCCTCCAGGTTTTCTTCCTTCTCTTACCATGACCCCGGCGGTATCCGCGGTTCCAGGCACTACAGTGCCGTCCACACTTACTACCACCAATGTGAGGGTAATTGCAGATATCACTCCTCCCCCCTTAGATAAGGCACCACAGAAGAAAGGCCCCATGCCTCTCCTCTATGGCCCTGGCTGTTCTTGGGTCCAGGCGACCCATCTGAACCCACATTTAGCACAACCCACCATTTCAGGGGACCCACCGGTCCCTAGTGAATGGAAAATTGAGATAAACAAGAGCAGGAAGTTGAGAGCTAAAGATGAGGCAGGGAGGTTGCTGGATGTATCAATTAAGGCTATCCCCAGTTCATATAATCCAGACTTCTTTGTGTTACTGCTTCTCCGGCAGTCCCTTCCGCCGCTTCTGCACGACTCTCTGCAGACTGGTCAAAAGCTGATGGCGTCAATGATGTCAAGGCTTTAAATGCTCTTACGCTGGAAATGGATACACTTCTGGTGCTAGACCAAACGCATACACCAGTCCTGCAGATGGGGCGGATAGGGGTAGGTCCCTGGGTGGATTGGGAGTTATTTGCTTCAACAATCACGTTTAAGTCCTCACATCAGGTTCCACAGGAAACGCATAATTATTTTTCGTTGCCTGTCACTAAGGCTGATGGGGTGTCACCAGCTTTGTTTGCCTTCCTGGCGGCACCCAAAGTAGCCCTAAACTCTCTAGATGAACCCTTTTGTACTCTTCCAGCGGCTCACCTTGAAAGGGATTTTAAACTAAGAAACAAAGCCTACCGGATGTTCTCTCAGTATCTAGTTAGTCGCCAGATTGCTGTCTCACTTACCAGAACTATCTCGGCCATTGCTGACCCTCAGGTTAGGAAGGCTACTGATTTATCTAGACTTTTATTGCAAAACTCTATTCAAACCTTAGGAGACATCAGAATTGCAATCATGGAAGCGGTTCGAGCCCGCCAGGATCTGAGAGTGCACCTAGTGAAGAAGTTACCGGATGACATTGGTCGCCGGGTAACTCTTTCGCCGGTCCTCACTGCCTCCCTTCTTACCTCAGAAACTTGGAGTATAGTTTTTAATTTGGTAAATGGGTGGAAGCAGGTTACCTCCCAAGCTAAGAAGGAACCTGTTAAGAAACCTTTTCACAAGCCAAAGAGCGGAGGTAAGCCTAACCAGCCGCATGCTAAACACTCCTTTCGAGATCCCAGAACCCCTCCTCAGCCCAAACCCAGACAAGGTAAATACTCAGGATATAAAGGTAAGCCCCACCAGAAGCCAAATCAGGGGCAGACGTCAGCCAAGACTAGCCAGCCGTCTGATACCAACCCTTCTCCCCCTCCAAAAAACTAGCCACCCAAACTCTCAATCTCCCAGTGCCGTGCTTAGGTGTACCGGATTCGAGAGTTGCTTTACCGAACAGACTTGGTCTGCAGACTGGGTCGTTCCAGTTATTCCGCTTAGCCTGGCCCAGGAAAACTTGGGCCAGGAAAGTAGTAAGCAAAGGAATCACCTGGCGGTGGCTCCGGCGGCCTCGACTGCGTCAGGCGCTGGAATGCAACAATGTATCACAGGAGGTGGAGGCCCTAGTCCGAGAAATGATCTCAAAAGAAGTCCTTGTCCCAGTCAAACCAATTTGCCCAGTATTCACCTCCAGACTTTTCTTAGTGCCGAAAAGGGACAGTGTGCAAATGCGACCAGTATTAGATCTCTCGCGTCTGAACACATTTATAATTAATTCACCCTTCAGGATGCTTACAGTCAATCAGATCAGGCTCTCTCTTCCGCCGCAAGGCTGGATGTGCTCAGTAGACCTCAAAGACGCCTATTGGCATGTCCCTATAAACAAGAGGTTCCAGAAATTCCTCGCTCTGAGGATCAGGCGAGAGACTTATATCTTTCAAAGAATGCCTTTTGGGTTGAACCTGGCACCGAGAATTTTCACAAAATTAGTCCGGCAAGCCCTTTTGCCATTGTTATTTCAGGGCATACAGGTGTTTTGTTATATAGACGACTGGCTGGTGGTGGCAGAGTCAGAGGAGTTATGTCACAACCATGTAAACCAAGTATTAAATCATGTGCACAACCTAGGGTTCAAGGTGAACTTGGCGAAGTCTCTCCTTGTTCCCACAAGGAATATTCAGTAGATAGGGCTGGTCTAGGACACCACCAATCTAACTCTAACTCAGAGTGTGGACAATCGGGACAGATTTCGTAGGAAACTGTTCCTCTTTCTCCACAGTCTGAATACGACCAGGAAAACGTGGGATTCCCTGATCGGCTCTCTCAACTGGATCCAATTGACTGTGAAGTTGGGCCGGTTGAAAGTAAAGTGATTAATCTTGGAAGGCAACAAAGTTTTTCCTCTCTCGCCAGAGAAGAAATTATGGCCAATTCCTCCATTAATCCACAGCTTGCTATCGGTCTGGGCCAAGCCGGAAATGCTTTACTCAATAATGACATGGGTTTCTCCCCCGCCTACGGTATGGGTAGACACAGACGCTTCAGCGGCTCTAGGTTGGGGCCATCAGTCGAATCTAGGCCATCAAGGGCAAGGCACTTGGCCCCAAGACACTCTTTGTCACATCAACAAGCAAGAGCTTTTAGTTCCTCTCTTTTTCCTCTACGATCACGGTATGTCTTTGCAAGCAAATTCAATAGTGTTCCGTATGGACAACCTAACTGCAGTCCATTGTATTCAGAAGCAGGACTCAGTGAGGTCTCGAGAGTTGCTAAAATTGTCAGAACAGATTTTTGCCCTGGCCGAATCGTTGGGCATTCATCTATCTATCTATATATTGCCTGACGCTGTGATCCCCTAAGGGGTGGCCACGAACGAACCGCCCCCATGCACCTCTGTCCCAAGTCAGTCGACGCCCCTCCCCCCAACCAGCACCGCCTTCGTTCATATACTTCCTCACTCCATCCTTCCACCTCTCTTTCGGTCTACCTCTCCCTCTCTGTCCCTCCACCTCGCTCTCGTACACCCTCTTAGTCATTCTCTCGCTTTCCATACGTTGCATATGGCCGAACCATCTCAAGTTATTCCTTTTCACACTTTCCAGCACATCTACCTCCACACCACACCTCCTTCTTACTTCCTCATTAGTCTGTCTATCCCTCCATGTAACTCCGCACGCACTTCTTAAGTAATTCATTTCCACTGCTCTCACTTTTGGTCTGAGTCTCTTAACCAACGTCCATGCTTCGCTTCTGTAAGTCAGTGTCTGGATTACCACACTGTCATGCAAGGACTTCTTCACTTCCATACTGACCACCCTATTTCTTGTTACTGCTTTCAACGTTCCTACAACCCTCTTCCCCTGTTGTACCCTCTCCCGCACTTCTTCATCCATAGTCCCATCTTTACTCAACACACTGCCCAGATACTTAAAAGAGTTGACTATCTCCATAGCCTGACCGTTCAGCTTCACCTCACAGTCTGTGACTTCACTCCTTTCGGAGACCATAACCTTGCTCTTCCCCGCATTTACCTTCAAATTCCGTTTTTCGCACACTGTTCCAAACTCATTTACCAGACCCTGCAACTCCCATTCATTATCACTCATCAGAACTGTATCATCCGCAAACAGCAGTATAGGTAGCTTCCACTCAATTCCCTCCCTTTTCAGCGATACACCAACATCCACTGCTCTTGATAGTATTTCTTTCATTACTCCATCCATATATACAGTAAACAACCACGGGGACATCACACACCCCTGTTTCAACCCAACATTCAGGTCAAAGTACTCGCTCTGCTCACTCTCCAAACGTACTGCCGCCTTTGCACCCTCATACATGCTCTTCACTGCTTTCAGCAACTTGCCATCTACTCCGTATATTCTAAGTACTTTCCACAAACCTTCTCTATCCACTCTGTCATAGGCCTTCTCCAAGTCCATAAAGGCAACATACACCTTTTGTTGCTTCTCCAGATATTTCTCCACAACACAATGCAGGGTAAAAATTTGATCTACACATCCTCTTCCCTTCCTAAAACCTCCCTGCTCGTCGCCTATCCATTTCTCCGTTCTCACTCTCACTCTCTCAATCACAACCCTACTGTATATTATATACTGTATACATATTCCTCGGTGGTTACCACACACTCCTCTCTCCCCTTTGCCCTTATATAGGTCGACTATTATGCCAGTCTTCCAGTCATTGGGTGCACTCCCCTTCTCCCATGCTAGTTTGCACATTTTCCATACCCATTCGATCACTATCTCACCACCATACCTCAACATTTCCCCACACACTCCATCTGTTCCTGGTGCTTTCCCCAACTTCACTCTTTTCATGGCTTCCCACACTTCTGACCTCCTGATCCCCACCTCCTCCTCCACTACTTCTCCTCTTCTCCCTCCCATACCATATCCAGCTATGTTTGCTGGCTCTTCATTCCTTACAATTAGCAACTCATTGAAGTACTCCCTCGATCTTTCGACTCTCTCTTGCTTCTCGGCTAGCATTCTCCCATTCTTATCTTTCACACCCTTACTCTTTCCCATGCTACCTTCTCTAACTTTCTTGACTTCTTTCCAGAACAGTTTCTTACTCTCCCTCCATTTTACACTCAGATTCCTTCCAAATTCCTCATTTACTACTCTTCTCTTACTTTCCTTCACTACTCTCTTCACCACCCTCTTACTCTCCACGTACCAAGCTCTTTTCTGTCTCTCGAAATCTTCATTCCCTCTACTACCCAACCACTCTCTATATGCTTTCTTCTTTTCTTCCACAGCTATTCTTGCCTCTTCTGTCCACCATGCTGTACCTTTCACTCCCCTCCCTCTTCTCCTCACTCCACACACCTCCTCACATGCTGCACAG
This sequence comes from Paralithodes platypus, assembly GCA_032716605.1. Classification (NCBI taxonomy): domain Eukaryota; kingdom Metazoa; phylum Arthropoda; class Malacostraca; order Decapoda; family Lithodidae; genus Paralithodes; species Paralithodes platypus. The sequence goes on from CM064541.1 coordinate 20,952,305, forward strand.
ATCTCATCATTAAACACCTTGCTCATCTCCTCCACTTCCTCCATAACTTCCAGGTCGAACCCACCTAGTCGTCTTTCCACTGCTCTCCTGTACTCCCCCCTGACTTCCTCCTCCTGCAACCTCTCCACCCTCCTCATCATTCCATCCTCCTCTCGCCTCCCTCCAGCTCTCCTCACCCACTTCTTTTGTATCCTAACCTTAGTTACCACTACATAATGGTCAGACAGACCCCCTCCAATACCCCTATACACCCTAGCATCCATCACATATTTCTTCATTCGTTCATCCACACATACATAATCAATCAATGACATTCGTTCCACCACTGTCTCATCCTCCATCGTACACACCCGTTTCCACGTGTACCTGTGAATCATTCTGTGTCGGAAGAAGGTGTTGGCTATCCACAGCCTTCTCCCCACACATACGTCCACAAGTGCACTACCATTCCCATTCACCTCTGATGGTACCCCCCACCCTCCCACCACTCCCTCAACTTTTCTATCACCCACCTTACCATTCATATCTCCAATCAGAAATATTCTTTCGTTCTTGTCAAACTTCTCCAGGCACGCTTCCACATTCATCCAGAACTCCTCTTTCTTTCTTTCAAGTTTATCCTCTGTCGGGACATACACACACAATCACCCACGTTTGTAATCCTACTTTCATTCTCACCCTCACAATCCTTGAACCCACAGACCCATACTCTCTTACACATTCCTTCCATTTGTTACTTACAAACAAACACGCACCTTCTCTCGCTGTTCCTTCACTCACTCCAGCACACACACCCATTCCACACTCCCACTCTCTCACATCTGAACCTTTCCATTTGGTCTCTGTCATTCCACATACATCCAGCCTGGCATTCACTAGCACTTCCAGAACCTCTCTCTCTTTTGTGCCATCATTCATGCCATTAACATTCCATGTAGCCATTCTCAGAATGTCCGAAGGAATGTCCTTAGTCGGTCGTGGTTCGTCAACATAGGTTCCGTCCGCATCCGAGGCTGTTCGTTCGTTATTCTTTGCTTAGGTATTTTTTCCGGGTGGGGGTCGCATGCCCACCGACCCAACCTCTTTAGTCGCCTCTTACGACACGCAGAAGGCACATGGGGCACATTCTATTCCATTACCCCCAGGGAGTAATTCATCTGCATGCAGCTTATCTCCCCGGCATGTCGAACGTCTGGGCAGACGCTCTGTCTCGGAGGCGGAGCACCCTAATAGAATGAGCTATCAAACAAACCGTCTTCGACAAGATGATTGCAAGGCCATACCGTCCACAAGTGGATCTGTTCACATCCGAGGAGAATCACAGACTCCCTCTCTTCCTAACTCGCCGAGGGGTGACCCCGGCGGGGGGGACCAGATACATTGTTGGAGGATTGGAACAAGTAGACTTCAATTTATCTTTTTCCTCCACCAGATTCTGTACTAATGTGCAGGGTGATTCACAAACTGAGGGGTTACCGGGGCTTAGACTCAATGATCGCGCCGTTATGGCCGGCTCAGGTGTGGTACCATCAATTGCAGGAATGGTGCAAGACCCCGGTGTTGCTCCCGGTCTCCGCCTTCCACTTAGAGATGATTAGCAACCTTCGGACCTCGCTCAGTTTTGCCTTATGGACATTTACAAGGGAAAATGGTTAGCTCAATTTGGGGAAAGCGTCACAAATAAACTTTTGAACCAATATACTATGTCTACCAGGAGACAATACCAGTCACATTGGAAAACTTTTACAACCTGGATTGTAGAGTCAGGGCAAACAGATGCCTCGGGAGCCTTGATTTTCAAATACCTAGATTATCTATTTGAGCACAAACAATTTTCAGTAATTACTTTAAAAAATCACTTGTCTGCCATCAGAACTCCCTTTTTTTATCTCACAGGCCTTTCCATACCGCAGGCGGAGGAGAAAGGCTTTATGAGGGCGCGTTTCAAGCTGCGCCCACCACCCTATCAGCTAATGCCCACCTGGTCACTTGACAAAGCCTTATCATTACTTCAGTCGCGTAAATATAATAATACGCCGGATTTTGATTCACTCTTGAAGAAGGCTGTATTCCTCATGGCTCTCGCCACTGGAAATAGGGTGTCTGAGCTGGAGGCGATGAGCAACGAACCTAATTGCCTTAGGTTTGGGGGCTACACGATCATGTGCAAATCGCGCCGTCTGCCACATTTATTGCAAAAAACGAGCATTCCGATCATGTGTTTTCTGAATTTTCTGTTCCGGCATTGAAACGCGGACACACTCAGTTAGCTTCCTTGCTAGTAGACGTTATTAGGGAAAGTAACCCCGACATAGTGGGCAGGGCTCACGACATCAGGAAATGGGCAGTCTCTCTTAGATTCCTTCAGAATTTTTCTATAGAAGACATTGCTAATACTCAACTTTGGGCTTCCAATCATACTTTCCTAACACGTTACCTGTCGGTCTCTCTAGATAAACCAAAGCGTACCTGTGTAGCTTTACGACAACGGGTCCAGTAGGTTATGTTCTATTATATAAGTTTTGTTTTAAAAGGGAGGGGGGGGGGGGTTGCGGAATAGCCCATACCTCACTAGGTCCCCGTCCCCCAGAGACTGTGATAAATCACGAGCTGTGATCAAACTGGTGATACAGTTCAATATATATTTTTGTTATGTAAGATTAAGAAGAAATCTAGCATAGTTGCAAGTATGCAGTATTATCAGATTGTACAAACAGATTATATTGTACAAATAGTGTTAAGGTGAGAACGAAATTCTGCAGAATTATAGCTCTATTTAAGGGAACACATGCGTGTCCCCACAAAGTATCATGCATAGATCTTGAAGTGAGATCTGGTCATGAGTAAGCAGACTTTCTTAATGTCACGCACTGCTTGCAATCTTTTGTATTTTTTATAATTGTTTGCATACAATACAACTTAAACAAATGTATATGGATTATTTGTCCCCTGAGGTTAAGGATATTGTCACAAATGTCCCCCTCCAATCTTGGTATTCAGGCGATATCGTCAATGATGAAGGGGCCACTATTTAATTATAGGTTTGATTCCCAGAGGGAAGTAGAGAAAACCTAATATTTAGTAGGGCCCCGTAATCATTGATGATACATGTCCCTCCCAGCCGTCCCACTTCCCATTCGTTGATTTCTATAGTTTTATCTTGGTATTTCAATGAAGGACGAAGATGGCCGCTAGAGGGCCTGGTGTCGGGGTAGCAAAACGCAAGAAATCCACATATGGAAAGTCATATGAAAACAAATATAAGTTATTTTTTTTATTTTTTTTTTATACAGAGTTTTTTCTGTAGGGTACCCAATCATAATGACGATCCCATAAGGGAATTAAGCGTGCACTTATGAAGAGTACTCCATGATCCTTCCGCGCGGTAGATTCAAAATGCTGATGCGGAATGTTGAATGGAGACTATTATACTAATAGGCGATACTAAATATTAGGTTTTCTCTACTTCCCTCCGGGAATCAAACCTATAATATAGTATGTATATTGTGCATGTAAGTGTGTGTGTGTTAATTTATCTTACTACATATAAAATAGTTTCGTCTTTTACCAAGGTAATCATGGTATTAAAACATTGGCTAATATCCAAAGTAATCTAACTTTTGTCAACATCATTATTCATATTAAGCTTCTGATCAGTTCATTAGCATACTTAATATGTTTATCGTAATTACCATCGTTAATGTTGTCACCACAAAAATAATAATAATAATAATAATAATATTAATGTATAATAATTACAATAATCATTATAATGATAATAATAATAATAATTATGATAATAATAATATCAATAATGATATCAATAATAATAATACACATAATAATCAGTATCATCATATCCATAATTCATTACATAATCACTGGCATTATCATCATTTTCATCGTCATCATTCTCATCAACATAATCACCACATTACATTAAACATTATCATCATAAGCATATCATCATCATGGGCACCATAAACAACATCAAAACATCTCTCCCTCTATCTGTCTTACTCTCATCCTATGACTTAAACTGCTTCAAGCTCTGTGTGTTAATACATTTTGGCGCATCTTGAATTTGGTTCTCTACCACTCTTTAAACTATGGTGGGGACCCTTGTTAAAGGCAGCTTTGTCATTTGTCTCCTTCATACACATAGACAACAACATGTTAGCATCACCATCATCATAATCTCTAAACGATTGTATGCAACTTTGTAAGGATTTCTAGGAATCAAATCAGTGAAGGCTATCTCAGTTAACTTTCTAGCTCTCACAATATTTTCCTAAGCTGAATAAAATCGTCTAATACTAACCAGAATACTGTTTACTGTCAAAATACGTCGAGCGGTCATTAACAGTCTATGGAAAAGTGGGGAAAATTGTAGTACTATATTCTGATCCAAAAAGGTAGGCAAGAAATGGGACATCTTTCTATCGAAAAATGTACACATTTATCTTGAGGGAGGGTCTTGGGCGGATGTTTTGTTAATGCTTGATATAGGTCTAGGGAGGAAACTAAAACAAAAATATAGATATACATAATTATAGCATATGTATATTTATATTATTATGATCAAATAAATATGCCCATCTCCTAATATTTGACAATTATATGCTGTTACCGAGAGACCATGTTACTCAATCGGTTTATCAAGATCGTAGTTATCCTTATGAGTCCTTAACACCTTTCTTAGTTCATATTCTGGCTGTTATTAAACGATTTTATGCAGCCTTAAAAATAACCATATGCTACTCAGCAGGTTTATCAAGATCGTATTTACCATTCTGAGTCCTAGAGGTAGATTTTCAGCTAAAGCAAATCGTCTAATGGTAACCAGAATATGAGGAGATTAAAGCCCTCTTGCTGAAAGGGTTAGTCTATTCGCTGTAAGTAAGCGCTAAATCATGACCTCTATCCTCTGTAACTCAAAAAAGGCTAAAGCAATTGGCTGTATATCTCCACATCTATTCCTTGACTGACTCTTCCCAAATTGTAGAAATATTAGCTTGATCACTCTAGTCGTTTATGAGTTGCAGATATTTAAGGTCATAATTTCTCGCCTACTTACAGCGAATAGACTATAGTTATGTGAGGATTGGGTCTCTATATTGTAAACCATATTAAAATCGACGCTCGTGACGTGGCTACTGAATACTGTTATTAATTATAGGTTACGTTGTCAAGGTAGTCTCTCTCTCTCTCTCTCTCTCACTTGCCGGAGGGACCGGAGGGTGGGGAGAGAGCCTTCTTCTTGTCTATCCTTTCCTTCAACTTTCCTTTTCTATCGAATATGCCATCTCTACTGTATTAAGTCCTGACCACCTCGTTTGGATCGTAAGGTCTGTGTGGCCAGTATATTTATGTAAATCTATGTAAATCTCTCTCGTACACCTTTAACTCATCCACCCATCCACTTAACAATAGGCTATAACCATTAACTGTTGTTACGTGTTGGGGTGTACTATTCATTAAGATAAGGATTTATTTTAGTTTATGATTCTTTTTTTCTGAATACCTTTTCCATCATTGTTAAGCCCATTAATGTTGATTATCTTATGACGTTCACCCCATTAGTTTGGCGATTTTCAGACCTTTCGCCCCAATAAGACGTCTCATGCCATTTAGGTGTCGAATTTTACCTGGCGAGAGATAATAAGTCAATAATTTAGGAGGAGCTGGCCTTCGACCGGAACATTCTTCTATCGAAAAGTGTACAAATTCATCTAGGAAGGGGGGTCTTGGGGGTATTGTTCTAAGTTTGAAGGAGGTATATGCAGCAAAATAAGGGTGGTATTCTAAAAGGGGGGGGGGGGGGCACATTTATTGTTCTAAGCTTGAAGGAGGCCAAACTAAGGGTGGTATTCTAAAAGGGGGGGGGGGGGCACATTTATTGGTTTGTTTATTTATCTTTGTATAATAGTATTTACTTTCCTCCCTAGACCTCTATTAAGCTTTAAAAAAAAACTCCTAAATTTGTACATTTTTCCAATAGAAAAATGTCCTGGCCGAATGCCGTTTCCTCTTAAAACTACAGGATCGCCAGGAAAAAATCGACACTTAAATGGCACGTAAGGTCTTGATATCGAAAGGTATTATAATCGACAAACTAATGGGTCGAACTTCTTAATATCTCAGAACAAATCAGGCTAAACATGAGGGAGAAAGGGGACCAGAAAAACGAACCACCCCCCCATAACCCTTTCTTTGCTTTGCAACGCCTGATACCGACCGAGTGTTGTGGGAATGAGCGTTGTTTACAGAGATTACACGGATTACCACTCCCATTTCTCAAGACAACGTCATTTGTAAGTTATTTCGTCCCTTAACGGCTCTGCAAAGGAAACAAACTGTTTAAGAATACCACTCTTTAAGGGGGGATGAGCGCATTCATTTGCTTTTTTATTTATCTTTCTATATTGTTTTTAGTTTCCTTTTAAAATTAAAGGCTCGCTATCGCTCGCCAGGAGAATATCGACACCTAAATGCCACGAACGGTCTTGATATCCTTGAAGAAATGGAGCGAAAGGTCTTAAAATCGACAAACTAATGCGACGAACGTCTTACAATCTCAAAACTAATGGGGTTAAACAGGAGGGAGAAAGTTGTACAGAAAAAAATCCCTCATGTGGAAATTTCCCCTTACAGAGACATAAGCAATTTGTCCTGGTATACTCTACAATTATTATTACTGTTTCACTTTGATGCTGTGGCCACCAATGTGATGAATTATACACCATCAAAGTATTAGTGGCAAAGGTCATACCTAAGCTGATGATAACCCGAAGAAAAAGAGAATAGACGACATCCTACTAACTTACTGTCTTGATAGTGTAATGGTTAGAGTGTTTAAAATGTGTGTGGTAACACCAGGTTCGAATCACGGTGGACCACATCCTCTCATTAATTTCATTAGGAGGTGTTTGGTGTTTATAATTATATAGTGTATATATATATAGCTGACAGGGCTAGGAATCGAACCGTACAGGCAGGAGGTCCAGTCACCTACACCATCACGAGAGTTAAAAGAAGGATGTTGATACTTCTACCAGTATTCCTTCCCAACTCGTAATGCTTAGGGCAGCCAGATTTCGATTAAAAGACTGTCTGTCCCTCCATCAGAGTCGAGTTGGGAAGGAGTACTGATAGAAGTATCAAATTCCTTCTTTTAACTCTCGTGATGGTGTAGGTGACTGGACCTCCTGCCTGTACGGTTCGAATCCTAGCCGTGTCAGCTATATTTGTCATCCAATAAACACATATATATAAAATTATATATATATATATATATATATATATATATATATACTGTATATTTATATATATATATTTATACTGTATATATATATATATATATATATATATATATATATATACAGTATATATAAATATATATAGGGCAGAGATAACCTGATTGCTGTGACGCTGTCAATGCTTCGAAAATCCAATTTGTCCATCTGACTGTTCCAATGTTCCCTTACCCACTCTAAACCACTGTTTGGACACTTGATCCTCAGTGTTTTGGAGGACAAGCAACCTAGAAGGGTCACTAGACCTGTTGTTGCTTGATTAACTTTGTACTTTGTACTTTGTACTTTGTACTTTGTACTTTGACTGTCTGTCACAAACGTCCTCACCACCATCCCTCATTCCTCAACATCTTCTGGCAATATTCTTGGTGTCTCTCTTTCCTCTGACCCCTCTTGGAGAGATTGCATTACCACTTTTGCTAAAATATAGAAGTCAGGTGTTGCTCAGCCGTCGCTGGGGGCTTTTCTAATGGTCTATCTTTTATATGTATTTCAAATGTTTTTGGTATGCGTGGTTGTAATCCAACTCACTTAATACTTTGTTCTAATAATTTCCTTATTTGGGTAACTTAGAACATAATCCTGCCCAACAGGAACATAGCTAGCATTGATATAAATATTACTAGATCACTCAAATCACACCCAAAGACAATAAATACACACGATATGGTTCACAAGTTTTTTTTCTGAATAGCTAGGTACAGATGGGGCACATTAGGCACTTAGCTATAGAGCGTAAGACCAATGGCTATATTAGGTGACTGGGAATAAGTTAAATATGTTTTACTTATTCATGAATAATGGCGTCACTAACAAAGCATCAGAATCAACATATAAAATAATGCATACAATAATTATGACAATATCTGTATCAAAGTTAAGTGTGCACAGAGAGGGAATATTAGGGGCATTTGGATTCTGGTTTTCGAATTATTGTGAAGTTAATAATGGCCTTAAAAATACAATACATATAGTGATACATGGGGAATGTTATTCTTTATCTCTTAAAATTAAACTCATATTTTAGAAAGCTTGCATGGTTGCATGATAATTGTTTTGAATTAATTCGGACTTTTCTCTCTTATCACTGGTGTATGCACATCTTTCTTTACCCTCTGTTGATCTGCTATTGTTGACATTCTTGGCCTTCCGCATTGTAGAGAGGTTTATTCTGATCCCATCTGTCATAGTAAAACATCGGATGTTGATGAGGAATTTGCATAAACTCTTCTTCGTTGTAGTTCAAATCGGGTCCTTGAGTTGGATACGCCTCTATTCTGTATCTCTGACCTTGTGATTGGCCCGGAAGAGGCCCAGGTGATTGGCCGGGAATCAGGTTATCCTTGATGAGTGGCCTTGTAGTTCCCGTGGGTATCGGTAGAGGGTGTTGTTTTAATATGGTAAGCTGCGTTGTTTCCGACACAATAGAGGACGTTGATTTGTGATGATAGACTGTGTTGTTTCTTTCTCTGTCTGTGCTTGTGTCCTGTTCTTCTTCTTCAATCTTCTCTTCTCTCGGAGGCTGGCGATTTTGTCTGGTGTTGTTTGTTTATTCTCCTGATATTTTGGCGGATATGTTGGGGGTCTTGTTGTGTCTCTTCTTGACCCTGTTATTACAGTTTTTAGATCCCATTTTATTGTGTAGATTCTAGAGTTTATACTAAAATGTTTAAGCCTTGTTTGTTTCCTGATGATGGTCACGATATGCTGAAAATTCTAAATACATTCATACACTCTGTATAATTATACAAGTTTAAAGACCGCTTCATCCACAGAGAGCGTGGTTTTGGTTTCTTTACTGTAGTACAGTACCATATAGTCTTGGCACAATACAGCCCCATCATGTCATCAACAAAGTCCCACTGAAGCAATTGCACCTGCCGAATCCGCACCAAACCAGCCTTAAGGGGGGGGGGGGGGATGATTAACTTTTTTGTAGATTTTTTCATGTTTATTATTTTCTAGTTTCATCCCCAGACCTCCATCAAACATAAAAATACAACACAAGGATCCCCCCTTCAAGATATATTTGTACATTTTTCGGTAGAAAAATGTCCCGGCCGAATGCCGATTCCTCCTAAATTACAAGCTTGCTATCGCTCCCCAGGAAACAGTTGACACCTAAATGGCACGAAAAGTCTTAATATTGACAAAAAAAGGGGCGAAAGGTCTTAAAATCATCAAACTAATGGGCTGAACGTCAAAAAATCTGAAAATTAGAGGGGCTAAGCATGAGGAAGAAGAGGGACCAGAAAAACGGCCCATCTCCCCTTAACCGTGCTGCAATATGGCAGTTACAGGAAATCACTGTAACTGCTACAGAGGGTGACTACACTACCGAAGTAGCGGGTGGTGGGGTCACTGCATCCCTACGCCAGAGAGAGAGAGAGGCCGACTTAGACCATGGGCTGTGAGACTAAGACACTAGGGATTTATGGGGCACACCATTATGGCCCCTCTGCCTTCACCATGGCTGAGTGAGTGAAATGATCTGAAGAGAGTGACTGTCACCATGCCTCGCACCTGTACGAACTGCGCCGGTAGGTTTGGTGCTTCCATGTTTGCTACTGCCAACTCGACCAGCAACAAGAGGATTTGACAGCAAAATTGGATGAAGCCCACAACAAGATCAACGCCCTCACCAGGAAGCTGGAATCACTCCAAGAGTTCGTAACACTCAACATTGGAGTACCACCAACTCCAATTGTCACCGCTTTAACTGCAGCTGCCACCAACGCCCCAACGTCAACTGCCAACAATCCAATGCCTGCAGTAGCCACTTCAGCAGATGCTTCCGATGCACAAGAAACAAATAGTAACTCTGCTCCCCCTCAAGACAACTTCTGTGTCGTGAGGAACAACATTCGCCCCAAGACCAGGTTACCAGTTACCGAGTGTCACAACCGTTTCCAGATACTCACAGACTCAGATGACGAAGAGGAAACAGAAGAAGTTTGGATCGTGAGAGACTCGATGCTACGTGGTCAGGTCATAGAGTTTTGCACCAGGGCACCTAAGACCAGGAAGCGTTTTTGTATCCCTGGTGGTGGTGTGGACGACGTAGTTGTTGCAGTTGACGAAGTATCGAAGCTGGCCCCTGCTAATACAATGTACATCGTCCATGTCGGATCCAATGATGTACAGCGAACCCTGTAGGAAGATTTACTTAACAAGTACCAGCAGCTAATCAAATCGTTTAAGGAGAAGTCGTCAAGGATCATTGTCACAGTAAATCATCCCCCAGCTAGATATAGAGATCCGATTTTACAACATAGCCACCAGCACAAATCGTCGTCTAGCTAACCTCTGCAGGAATAAGAATTGTGGGATTCGTCGACACCTAGGACAATTTCTACTACGATGACTATCTGTTTTCGGACGATGGAGTTCATCTGAACCAGGTGGGAGCATCACGTTTTGGACGTCTCCTCAACAATGTGGTAAAGGATTTTCGGAGAAGAAATTGACTCAACACAGGCCAACCAGGAAGGAAGACCGAAGACAGCGAGGAAGGCGACCTGCGAAGGAACTAAATGCTAATCCATCAAGAACCACGAATTTGGATAAAGCTCCATCAATAAAACCCAAATCCAAAAACCGCCAGGGATGAGGACCGAGGACAGCCATGAACGTAAATGTAGATCCGACCAGAACCAAAAATGTGATTAAAGAGCTTTCCGTGAGTTCTAAAACCACAACTTTAAAGATTTTCTAGGCAAATGCTTGTAGCATACGCAATAAATGTTCAGATTTAGAGGAACTAGTGTTTACAGAAAATTATGACGTAATTGGCATAACAGAATCTGGGCTCAATACAGAATACAGAGACTTTTTAGCAGAGTATTCACTTCCCGGTTATATAATGTTTGAGAAAAGCTGCATTAATAAAAATGGAGGTCGTGTTTTATTTTGATCAAAGAAAGCCTTAACCCAATATTCTTGTCAAAACCCCAAATTGTGAACGTCGACACATCCTTTGTGCTAATTAATAATAATAAAGGTACCAACCTAATACTTGCATTAATATACAGACCTCCAGCTCAATCAGCGCAAACTGACCAATTTATTTACGAATAAACTGCAGATGTAAGTAACTCACAACCAACTGAAAATGTTGGTGACTTTAATTTACCTGTGACCAAGTCGTACTTCACACTCCAGACACGACTTGTAAGTGAACTTGCAAGAGAGTTTGCTCTATCAATTTGTTCGATCGCGACCCGTGGTAAAAACGTTCTTGACAACAAAAGAAGAATTAATAGGGAATTTGAATGTTGGTGATGAATTCATTAATAGTGACCATCGTAAGATCACTTTCCATTTAATATTAAATAGCAATGAACTCAATACCAGCAATGAGAAGGTCCCAAATTTCAAGAGATCGAACTACCGTAAACTTAGAGCTACTGTATACTCAAGGAAATCTACTACAGTTCTATGATTAACAATGATGATCTACACCAATCATGGAGATTTTTCACGTCAACTTATTCGAATGCAGTACATGAGTGTATACCATTAATACACCAAAGATCAGTACATAATAATAGGCCTAAGTGGTGGAATAAAGACATTGCGGATTGTCTGCTTGCTAAAAAGAATGCTCATGATAAATTAAAAATCTCTGACACCCATGAAAATAAAGTGATATTTTTAGATCTATGACGCAAAGCCAAAAAGTTAGTCAACCAAAGTAAAAACACGCTAAAATTACATGTTGCAAATTAAAGTAAGACAAACCCGAAAGAATTTTATAGTTAGATTAGGAAGAAGAAAGTAGTGACTTCAACGATTGGACCATTAGTCAATGAGAAAGGAGATTACACTAAAGATGAAGCAGAAATGAGTAACGCTCTCAACGCCTTTTTTGCATCAGTTTTTACAACAGAAGACCTTAGTGTGGTAATCCCGACACTGACTTACGGAAGCGAAGCATGGACGTTGGTCGAGAGACTCAGACCAAGAGTGAGAGCAGTGGAAATGAATTACTTAAGGAGTGCATGCGGAGTTACATGGAGGGATAGACAGATTAATGAGGAAGTAAGAAGGAGGTGTGGTGTGGAGGTAGATGTGCTGGAAAGTGTGAAAAGGAACAACTTGAGATGGTTCGGCCATATGGAACGTATGGAAAGCGAGAGAATGACTAAGAGGGTGTATGAGAGCGAGGTGTGGGGACAGAGAGGGAGAGGTAGACCGAATGAGAGGTGGAAGGATGGAGTGAGGAAGTACATGAACGAAGGCGGTGCTGGTTGGGGGAGGGGCGTCGACTGACTGGGAACAGAGGTGCATGGGGTCAGTTCGTTCGTGGCCACCCCTTCGGGGATCACGGCGTCAGGCAATAGATAGATAGATAGAAGACCTTAGTAATATCCCTACAGCATCGCAGGTTCAGATATATATTTCTAACGTTCTAAGCAGTATCAGCGTTACAGAGAGAGAAGTTATGAACTGTTTAGATAAACTCAAGGGAAATAGATTGCCTGGACCTGATACGATCTCGCCTAGAGTTAGAAGGAAGCTAAGTATGAGGTTTCCAAACCACTGACATTGCTCTTCAATAAAACCTTTCAGTCTGGGAATATGCCTGATCAGTGGAAGCTCGCCAACGTAACACCGATATTAAGAAAAGGGAGCAAATCCTTACCTAGTAACTATCGTCCAATTAGCTTAACCTCAGTTGTATGTATAGAGTATATAGGCATTGGCATTGGGGCCAGTTCTCTTCCTAGTTTACATTAACTACATAGATGAGAGTCTCGCCTGTACAATTTCAAAGTTTGCTGACGATACAAAAGTTGCAAAAAGTGCACCCTCAAATGAAAATGTTGAAGATATGCAACATTATCTAGATAGGTTGTCACATTGGGCTTAAATTTGGCAAATGTGTTTCAATGCGGATAAATGTAAAGTACTCCATATCGGAAACCGAAATAAGAAAGACAACTATTCAATGAATGGCACCCAGCTTAAGAGTGTAGACAGATAAACTGATTTGGGAGTAACAATATCGAGTAACCTAAAATCGAGTTAATAATGTTCAGAAGTTGTTAAGAAGGCAACACAAAAATTGGCTTTATAGGCAGGTAATTTGAGCATAAATCCAAAGATATAATCCTTAATCTTTACAATTCCTTGTTCCTCCCTCTCCTGGAATATTGCATTCAATCTTGGGGCCCTTACTACTAAAAAGATATAGACAAACTAGAACGAGTTGAACGTAGAGTTACCAAAATAATACCTCGGCTAAAGAACAAACCATACGAGGAGCGTCCTAGTGAATTAAATATATTTCCTTTAACCCAGTGCAGATTAAGAGGAGAATTAATTTAAGTGTTCCAAATCATCAAAGGCATCGCCAATATGAACTGCAACAAATATTTCACTATCGACCAATCAAATTACACGCAGGGGGACGGTTGTAAAATTATTGGTATATTTTTGCAAATCTAAGAATTTCTTCTTCAATCGAGTTGTCAACTTGTGGAATGGGCTTCCACGAGATGTCATAGACTGCAGCACCGTTGATTCCTTTAAACTTCGCCTAGACAAACACCTTGCCTTAAATCCACGACTGACTGCATTTGTAAATTAATAAAGTATTTTTAATTTTTTATTTTTTTTCGTCTATTATAATATATTAGTGAATGCCAGGCTGGATTTATGTGGAATGACTAAGACCAAATGGACGGGTACAGATGTGAGAGAGTGGGAGTGTGGAATGGGTGTGTGTGCTGGAGTGAGTGAGGGAGCAGCGAGAGAAGGTGTGTGTTTGTTTGTAAGTAAAAAATGGAAGGAGCGTGTAAGATACTATGGGTCTGTGGGTTCAAGGATTGTGTGTGTGAGAATGAAAGTAGGAATACAAATGTGGGTGATTGTGTGTGTGTATGCTCCGACATAGGATAAACCTGTAAGAGAGAAAGAGGAGTTCTAGGTGAATGTGGAGGCGTGCCTGGATAAGTTTGGCAAGAACGAAAGAATATTTCTGATTGGGAATATGAATGGGAAGGTGGGTGATGAGAAAGTTGATGGACAGGTGGGAGGGTGGGGGATACTGTCAGAGGTGAATGGGAATGGTAGTGCACTTGTGGACGTATGTGTGGGGAGGAGGTTGTGGATAGCCAACACCTTCTTCCGACACAGAATGATACACAGGTACACATTTGAAAATGGTGTGGAGGAAGAAAGATAAGGATAAAACAGTGACGGAACGAAAGGCACTGATTGATTATATGTGTGGATGAACGAATGAAGAAATCTGTGCTGGATGCTAGGGTGTATAGGGGTATTGGACGGGGTCCGTTTGACCGTTATGTAGTAGTAATTACATTAGGATACAAAAGAAGTGAGTGAGGAGAGCTGGAGGGAGGCGAGAGGAAGGTGGAATGGCAAGGAGGGTGGAGAGGCTACAGGAGGAGGAAATCAGGGAAGAGTACAGGAGAGCAGTAGAAAGACAGCTAGGTAGGTTTGACCTGGAAGGTATGGAGGAAGTGGAGGAGATGAGCAAGGTGTTTAAGGAAGAGATCTGTGCAGCAAGTGATGAGGTGTGTGGAGTAAGGAGAAAAGGGAGGGGAGTGAAGGGTACAGCATGGTGGACAGAAGAGGTAAAAATAGCTGTGGAAGACAAGAAGAAAGCGTATAGAGAGTGGTTGGGTAGTAGAGGGAATGAAGATTTGGAGAAACAGAAATGAGCGAGGTACGTGGAGAAATAGAGAGTGGTGAAGAGAGTAGTGAAGGAAAGTAAGAGAAGAGTAGATGAGGAATTTAGAAGGAATATGAGTGTAAAATGGAAGGGGTGCAAGAAACTGTTCTGGAAAGAAGTCAAGAAAGTTAGGGAAGGTAGCAAGGGAAACAGTAAGGGTGTGAAAGATAAGAATGGGCGAGTGCTAGCCGAGAAGTAAGAGAGAGTCGAAAGATGGAGGGAGTACTTCAACAAATTGCTAAATGTAAGGAATGAAGCGCCAGCATACATAGTTGGATTGGGTATGGGAGGGAGAAGAAGAGAAGTATTGGAGTAGGAGGTGGGAACCAGGAGGTCAGAAGTGTGTGAAGCCATGAAAAGAGTGAAGTTTGGGAAAGCACCAGTGTTACGACTGAGGTTTAAATATATCAGGGCACTTATTCATTGGACTAGTAATGGCATAAATGCTACAACGGAAAGCGCTAGATCCAACCTCTGATGTATATTCCCAGTGAACAAAGAACACAAATACTCTCCAGAGTTCTATATGCAATAATAGGTTATCAAACTCTCAATAAATGTGCATCTACTCTAGGCTTAATGTTATGTGAAAACAGCCTATTACTACCTATAACCAAAGGTGCTTGGTTATGGTATGCAAAGTAAGGTGGTAAGAGAAGTTACAGCTTACGTTACTTTAATCAATAAATGTCAGGCACTCCTGCATGAAAGAAAGTGCATTAAAGTCCTTCAACAATAACAAGGAATCTTCTTTAAATGTTAGATGCTATCAAGATGCTCGAATCGGAAATGGAACCCAAAAAGGCAGGCAGTGGAACAATGCTCGTGCAGGCTATGCCCACAAAAGGCAGGATATATAATGCAGTCGGAGCCAAGAATATCCTAAACGCTACAACAATAATAATAATCGCCACGACAATGCAGTATTCCTATCAACAAAAAGAGCCAAAGTTGTTTGTGTCTCAATACATCAAACTAGGCTGCAAAATGCTTGTGTAATCATAAACGGGTATGCATAAAAAGAGTAATTGGTTTAATATACTTAATGTCTACTATGACTGATAAAGCCTAGCTAGAGTCAATGATAAGAGATACTGGTGCGCATGGCATGCCGCATAGCCTAGTGCAAATCTCAAGTCTGTGCGTCAAGTATTACGTTATAGTGAAGGGTAGCTCTCTTGAGAAACCTTAATACCGAAGTATTAAGCGTTCTCCTGGCGTACCTCAAAGACAAACAACCGAGTTTAGAACAGTGCAGAATGGTATAGGCAAAAAGCCCTCATTCGTGCATGCTCTACTCTCAATGGCACACAGACTAGAATTTACCCAATCAACTCCAGTTCTCAGGTATGTCATGCAGCTTTTAACTAAAGCCAGCACCCATCGGAAACAATACCTTATAATATCAGACTCCTAGTCTAGCATTATCTAATCCAGCAGAACACTAATAATTATAGGAAGCGGTACTGAACAATATGGATGCCAACCAATGCTTCGTGATCAACTTATCTTAACAACTAAAATACATGGGTTATGTGAGACCTTAACGCACAATACAACTGGCCAGCATGAAGCGGAATATGCAGAGTTAACCAGAGGGGGTATGATATTAATAAAAGGTGGTGAAAGATATGGGAAATGAGAGAGATAGGCAGAGGAAAAGGTTCTCAGGTGCAGATGGGGGACAGATATCAAAGGGATAAGAAGGATGCGTTCTAGAGACTAGATCTGAGGGAGAGAGAGGCAAGGGAGCTGTATATATACTGGCACTAGCTTAGACCACGTGGGCAGGGCGGTATCAAGTCCTCCAGCCAATCCCCAGGAGGCCAGCCAGCCATGACATCATCGAGCATGGTAAAAAACACTGTGCACCTCCTCTCACTCTGTTCTACTCTCTCTCTCTCTCTCTCTCAAATCCCATCATTTGTACTAATGATAAAACTTATACTTTGCAATTAAATATATAAAGCCTTGACGTGGGCGAAAACAAAGAGCCTTTCTGGACTGCCCATGACACAAGCTTTCATATGAAATAAAGCACACAACAATACATCAACTGTAGCCACATCCACTGCCCTGGCGATCCTAGCGAGTCACCGTAGGACAAACCATGTGGTTCTAACGGAGTGGTTAACGTCACACCCCCCCCAAGATTTTTCTCAGAGGCCCAAAGCTCAAAAAAATCTGATGGTTAGAACCCATGCTATATCTCTACTTCCCATCACCCAGCGGCAGTAAAATATCTGGCACAGTTCTCAACAAAACATTTTACAAAATTATAACCCTCCCCTACACAATAGGTTAAATCATCTGTAGTTATGCTCCTCAAGAGCGAGCTTCTCTAGCCCAGCATTCTGAGAGGAGTGCAACTCAGAATTACTGCTATAACATACTGAAAAAATTCAACTATCAAAGAAAGAGTTTTTATGTGATTATTATGTTTTTAATTTGTTTATTTCGGCTGCACTATAAGGGCAAGCCTAGTTTTTTCTTCTATACCAAACGCTCAACTCCTGCTTTACGACCCAATACGCTGGGCTACAACCGCGAGCCAACAAGCACCAAACGCAAAATACTATTCAATCCAAAGCAGGAGGCTACCTGTGTGTCAATCTACGCAGGATCATCTACCCTTGAAAGACAATCTGCAATCACGTTGTCACAACCGGCAATATGGTGTATGTCCAGGTTATATTCCTGTAACATTAGCGACCACCTGGTCAGCCTCATATTCCGATTGTGAAACTGGTTCAAGAACTTGAGAGGGTGATGATCTGTGTAAATTACAACGACTGGACCATAGGCTGGAACATAGACCTCGAAATGCCTCAGTGCAAGTACAATTACCAGCAGCTCCTTCTCGACAACAGAGTAGTTCTTTTGGGCTGAATTGAACTTCTTCGAGTAGAATCTAACAGGATGTTCCAGCCCATCATCGTCCTTTTGCATAAGGACGGCACCAGCCCCCACACCACTAGCATCCGTTGCTAGTTGGAAAGGTAGGCTAAAGTCAGGGGCCCTGAGGATCGGGTGAGTGCACAACAGGTGTTTTACTACACTAAACGCCTTCTCACACTCAGGCGCCCATTTGAATTTCTTATCCTTCGCTAAAAGATCTGTCAGAGGTGCTAGCACGGTAGAGTACCCCTTAATGAAGCGTCTGTAGTATTCGATCATACCTAAGAACCTCATGATCTGCTTCTTGGTGGCCGGCCGGGGAAAGTGATCTATCGCAGCTATCTTGTTCTGTGGGGGGCACACCTGACCCAACCCCACCATGAACCCAAGATACTGCACGGACACCCGCACGAAATCACAGTTTGCCAGGTTGACCACCAACCTGTTTTGCTCCGCGAAAACAGAGGGGTATGAATCGAACAGGCGGTCCACAGCCACACGCTGATGCTCAGGTAAGTGTTGCAATGCTTCCTGAGCCGCCTGGTTCGTATTCCCCGCCCACTGGTTCGCAGAGACATGATGATCCCAGTTATCCTCCACCTGAGCTTGACTGTCCCGTTCTCCTTCTCCACCTTGACTGCTAAACGTCATCACAGGCACAGTGAGAGGCTCAGGGGGGTGCCTCACATACTCACATAATAATTGGCTTTATAGGCAGGTCATTTGAGCATAAATCCAAAGAAGTTATCCTAACCCTTTACAATTCCTTAGTCCGCCCTCTTCTGGAATACTGCGTTCAATCCTGGTGCACTTATTACCAAAATGATATAAACAAGCTAGAACGAGTTCAACGTAGAGTTACCAAAATGATACCTAGCCTAAAGAACAAACCATACGAAGAGCGTCTTAGAGAATTAAATCTATTTCCTTTAACCCAGCGCAGATTAAGAGGTGACTTAATTCAAACGTTCAAAATCATCAAAGGCATCGACAATATGAACTGTAGTAAGTACTTCACTATCGACCAAGCTAATTACACACGGGGAAACGGTTGCAAAATTATTGGTAAATCTTTTAACTCACACGAATCTAAGAATTTCTTCTTCAATCGAGTTGTCAACTTGTGGAATGGGCTTCCCCGAAACGTTATAGACTGCATCACCGTTGATTCATTTAAACTCCGCCAAGACAAATATCTCGCATCAAACCCGCGACTGACTGCGTTTGTAAATGAATAACTTTATTTTATCCCCCCCTCAGTTACTAACCCATCTGTCCCCTACTTACTTCCTAATCCTGCCACGGACATTAGTTCCAGGGCAGTAATTCGCTTTCCAATGTTCCCTTACCCACTCTAAACCACTGTTTGGACACTTGATCCTCAGTGTTTTGGAGGACAAGCAACCTAGAAGGGTCACTAGATCTGTTGTTGCTTGATTTCCTTTGTACTCCTTTGTACTCCTTCATGAGATTAACGTGACATAACTGATTGCGCTTACGTCTGTCTGGAGTGGCTACCAAGTAATCCAGGTCCGATAGCTTCTCAACCACCCTTTAAGGACCAGTGTACTTCGCGGATAAGGGGTGACCTACAAGGGGCAATAGAATCAACACCTCCTGACCCACGTGAAACTCCCTGAGTTTAACCTTGAGGTCGTACCTGTCCTTCATGAGGGCCTGAGAGCTAGTCAAATTACGGTCAGCCAACTCCAGACTGCGCAACATCCGTTCTCGAATGTCGAGGACATACTTGAGCATAGAACAAGGTTTTTCTGCGCCCTCCCATATTTCTTTAACCATATGGAGAGGCCCTCTGACACGGTGTCCAAAGACGAGCTCATTAGGGCTGAATCCCAAACTTTCCCCAGGTACCTCCCGTGCAGCAAATAAAACATATGGCAGGCCAAGATCCCAATCTTTCCCATTCTCAAAGCAATAACAACGAAGCATAGATTTTAAGGTTGAGCGCCATCGCTCTAACATACCCTGGCTCTCCGGATGATACGCAGATGACACAACCGTAACAATCCCATGCTGCTGCATTGTTTGAACAAAGAGGTTAGAAGTGAAGTTGGATCCTTGGTCTGACTGAATCTCCTGCGGGTAACCATACCGGGAAAAATACACTAGCAAGTTTCGGACCACCGTCTTCGCTGACCCATTTCTCATAGGGTACGCGTCAGGGTACCTTGTTGCTACATCCATGATGGTCAGGAGATACTTGTTTCCGGCACTTGTAGGGGGAAGGGGGCCAACCATATCAACTATTACCTTACTAAAGGGAGGCCCACTGACAGGAATGGGGTGTAACGGCGCCTTAGGAATGCTCTGATTTGGTTTGCCAACCTTCTGACACACATCACACATTGCCACCCATGACACAACTTGTGGTCTCAGACAAGGCCACCAAAATAATTTTCCTAAGGCTGTAACTGTCTTACGGACACCCAGATGTCCCGCCAGTGGTACATCATGAGCCAACCTAAGTAAGCTTTCCCTGCAAACCCTCGGCACGACCAGCTGGTCTACCTCTCCTGACCCCCCCTCCCAATTCCTCTGCGGATCTTGGAATCGCCGGTACAATATGCCATCTATGAAAAAAAAATCTCCCGACTGTGCATCACTGTCCTCCTCCAACTCGACAGCACCGGTACCACATTCAAGAACCTCCGGGTCTTCTAATTGCAATTTACGAATGTCCGAAAGAGCAAGCTTATCTAGGTGTTTGCGAAACAACTCATGCCCCCCTCCTACATTGAATTTAGCCTCCCGTTGCTCTCTCTCTGTATCGTTGCTGTCTCTTCGTCTTTTTAAGCCCATCCTCTGCCTTCTTAGTAACAGTTAATGGGTCTTCTCCAGACTCGAAAATCGGTCCTAATAATGAGCCCCCGAGAATGTCCGTTGATACTAAACTCTCAACCGCATCAACTTTCAACCCCTTCTCGGTACCTTTCCTCCGCTTGTCTAAAGACTGTTGACCAGAATGTGACTCCCTGGATGCAAGAGATCTGGTTACAACACACGCCATAGGTTGCACCTGACACTTCTCAACCCACTCCTGCTCCTCCCTACTCACGTCGGCCGGCTTCTCGGCAACGACCAAGGGTGGAGCCTCAGAAGTAGGCCCCGCAAAGTCGTTGCCGAGAAGGAGGTCGACGTCCCCAACAGGTAACTTCTCCACAATTCCTACATCCAGGTCACGAGTCACACCATCAACTTCCATCTTCATTCTTACAAGCGGGTATGACCTTGTTGCATTGACTCCCTGAACCACAACCACCCGCACCGTATTTACAGGTTTACCAGTGAAATTTCTCAACAGTGTTTGCGATGCCCCAGTGTCACGCAAAATTCTCACCTCATGTCTTCTACCCCCCCACTCCACACAACCGAGTCCCCTGTGGTCACTAAAGGCATCACGGACAGGGAATAAGCCTTCCGGATCCTTCTGCACTGGCAGTGTATTTACCTCGGAAGAATTGCCTCTAACAAACTCCGATGTCCTCTTGAACACTCCAATGCCGTGAGCAAAAGACACGGCTGCCGGAGGAGGTCGACTAGGGCACTCATTTGCTTTATGACCCTCCTTGTGGCACCTAAAACACATAAATTTCGGTCTCGGCTTATACTGTGATGTAAAAGGCCCCTGACTTGTCTTATACGGCGTGGTGTTAGGTTTGGATTCAGTTTTAGTTTCATTGCTCTTTTGTTTAAATGTGTCATTGCTATGGGGAGGGGGAGGATAACGGTCCTTAGCACTTGCATCGTACTTCTGTGAAGACCCGCAACCCCGAATCAACGACAGCCGTAGATCAGCCATTTCTGCTGCTTCTACTAGAGTTCTTGGGTTTTTCTCCTTTAACCCTCTCACCACGGAAGGGCTCTTGAACGCCCATAAAAAAGCATATAACAGGTACCCGGAAGGCCTCTTGAACGCCCAGTGGTTGAAAGCCTGTGAGCTTCGTGTGCGACGCGTCGGTCCGACGCATGTAAACAACAGCCGGCTGGACCGACGCCCCGCATCTCCGGCCACAAGAAGGAGAGCGTCGCTTGTTCGTGTGTGCCTGTATGTTGTTGTTAAGTATCGAAAAGTGGTGTAAAGTGGCTGTTTTGGCCATAAAGTTATCTCCAATGAAATCATCATCACAGCTCAACCAGTTGACTTAGAGAGCTCTACTTAATGCTATTCTACAGGTAAATAACACAGCTACGCTTGGGGATGCGCGGGAATGCGGGAAGCAGTCTGATTAACGAATATACGGTAGCCTAGCCTAGACGTTTTTCGGCCAAAACACCCGGGTTTCGAGGAATATATATATAATACATAGCCGGGGCTGGAGGGTTAAGTTCAAAGTTAGATCACCGCCCGTGCTCTTAAAGAACTGCTCCAACATCATTAACTGCTTAATTCCATCAAATGTTGTTATCTTCTCAGATCGGAGCCAGTTCCCCATAGCATCGGACAAGTCCCAGGCGTGTTCTAAAAAGGTGCTATCTCTTCCCTTGGTTACACCCCGGAACTTCAAACGGTACGTTTCTGGTTGCAGTTCGTAAGTCCTCAGGACAGCCTCCTTGAGATCCTCATACACAATACATGACTCCAAAGGTAACGCATCATAGGCTTTAAGACCCTTGCCTATTAATCTAGAGGATACAAGTGCTGCCCATTTATTCTCTGGCCACTGGTGTTCCTGGCACTTCTTCTCAAAGCGTGCGAAAAATTCTGTTACACCACTCTCATCAAACACCGGAACCAGTTTCAATAAGTGCGAGAGAGATTGATCATGAACACGGTTACCAGCCCCAAGTCGCTGTCCCGTTGTCTCTACTCGCGACTTCTCTACGTCCATGTCGGCACAGTACCTAGTCGACTCTAAATCAGCTTGGATTTTTGCTAGCTCTATGTGCTGAGACTGCTGACTGATAGTTTTTCTCTCTTCTATCTTGGCTAATTCTATTTGCTGCTGAAGCTGAAGCTGAAGCTCAGACGCCCTTTGTTGTTGTTGAACCTCAGATACCCTGATAGCCTTTCTTTCTTCGATCTTAGCTAATTCGAGCTGAAACAATAATTCTGGAGTTAACCCTTGAGGAGGTGAAGGTGCTACAATTTTTGAAATTACCGGTGGTTCCCCCAGGGGCAACCCACCCTGCCAGTCACCACCCAACTGTGGAAGCGTACTCGGGGTCGGCAAACTACTGGGATGGCTGGGAGTCGAGTGTAGGGGAAGCATGGCCAAAGGGCTCTGAGCACTCAACCCATCTCGCTCACCAGTCACCCTCCCAGTACACACGTTATCAAGTTATCCCTGGTCATGCTGCTAGTACCCGCATGACCGATAGCTGTGGCCAGGCATTGAAGACCGTACCGATTCATTCCCTCCAACCGCTCGGCAGTAACAGGCCATTGCAAAAATATCCTAGCATCCTCCTCACAGTTCACCTGATTAACCATTTCATCATGCTGCTGTTCCTCAGTTTCGACATTACGTACTGTGTCTCCATTCTCCTCTGATCCGGTATAAGACATGATGCTCACAAAAAGATTTCACCTCAATATTAAAAAAAGAAGCACCCCAAACTCTTATACCTCAATATACACACAAAAATTCTCGGAAATACTCAAGGGCTATACTAGGTTGCAAAAAAAAAAAAAATCTTGCTGATCCCTGCAAAATATTCCCTAAAACAACAAATGTTCCCTGCTAATAAATGTAGGTTCACCAAATCCTAGGTAAGGTCGCCATTTGTTACGACTGAGGTTTAAATATATCAGGGCTCTTATTCATTGGACTAGTAATGGCATAAATGCTA
This sequence comes from Paralithodes platypus, assembly GCA_032716605.1. Lineage (NCBI taxonomy): Eukaryota > Metazoa > Arthropoda > Malacostraca > Decapoda > Lithodidae > Paralithodes > Paralithodes platypus. The sequence continues at coordinate 20,976,029 of CM064541.1, forward strand.
CAACGGAAAGCGCTAGATCCAACCTCTGATGTATATTCCCAGTGAACAAAGAACACAAATACTCTCCAGAGTTCTATATGCAATAATAGGTTATCAAACTCGCAATAAATGTGCGTCTACTCTAGCTTAATGTTATGTGAAAACAGCCTATTACCACCTATAACTGAAGGTGCTTGGTTATGGTATGCAAAGTAAGGTGGTAAGAGAAGTTACAGCTTACGTTACTTTAATCAATAAATGTCAGGCACTCCTGCATGAAAGAAAGTGCACTAAAGTCCTTCAACACCAACAAGGAATCTTCTTTAAATGTTAGATGCTATCAAGATGCTCGAATCGGAAATGGAACCCAAAAAGGCAGGCAGCGGAACAATGCTCGTGCAGGCTATGCCCACAATAGGCAGGATATATAATGCCGTCGGAGCCAAGAATATCCTAAACGCTACAACAATAATAATAATCGCCACGACAATGCAGTATTCCTATCAACAAAAAGAGCCTAAGTCGTTTGTGTCTCAATATATCAAACTAGGCTGCGAAATGCTTGTGTAATCATAAACGGATATGCATAATAAGAGTAATTGGTTTAATATACTTAATGTCTACTATGACTGATAAAGTCTAGCTAGAGTCAATGATACGAGATACTGGTGCGCATGGCATGCCGCATAGCCTAGTGCAAATCTCAAGTCTGTGCGTCAAGTATTACGTTATAGTGAAGGGTAGCTCTCTTGAGAAACCTTAATACCGAAGTATTAAGCGTTCTCCTGGCGTACCTCAAAGACAAACAACCGAGTTTAGAACAGTGCAGAATGGTATAGGCAAAAAGCCCTCATTCGTGCATGCTCTACTCTCAATGGCACACAGACTAGAATTTACCCAATCAACTCCAGTTCTCAGGTATGTCGTGCAGCTTTTAACTAAAGTCAGCACCCATCGGAAACAATACCTTATAATATCAGACTCCTAGTCTAGCATTATCTAATCCAGCAGAACACTAATAATTATAGGAAGCGGTACTGAACAATATGGATGCCAACCAATGCTTCGTGATCAACTTATCTTAACAACTAAAATACATGGGTTATGTGAGACCTTAACGCACAATACAACTGGCCAGCATGAAGCTAAATATGCAGAGTTAACCAGAGGGGGTATGATATTAATAAAAGGTGGTGAAAGATATGGGAAATGCGAGAGATAGGCAGAGGAAAAGGTTCTCAGGTGCAGGGAGGGGGAAAGATATCAAAGGGATAAGAAGGATGCATTCTAGAGACCAGATCTGAGGGAGAGAAAGGCAAGGGAGCTGTATATATACTGGCACTAGCTTAGACCGCGTGGGCAGGGCGGTATTAAGTCCTCCAGCCAATCCCCAGGAGGCCAGCCAGCCATTACGTCATCGAGCATGGTAAAAAACACTGCGCGCCTCCTCTCACTCTGTTCTACTCTCTCTCTCTCTCTCTCTCTCAAATCCCATCATTCATACTAATGATAAAACTTATACTTTGCAATTAAATATATAAAGCCTTGACATGGGCGAAAACAAAGAGCCTTTCTGGACTGCCCATGACACAAGCTTTCATATGAAATAAAGCACACAATAATACATCAACTGTAGCCACATCCACTGCCCTGGCGATCCTAGCGAGTCACCGTAGGACAAGCCATGCGGTTCTAACAGAGTGGTTAACGTCACACCAGGAATAGATGGAGTGTGTGGGGAAATACTGAGGTATGGTGGTGAGATAGTGATCGAATGGGTATGGAAAATGTGCAAACTAGCATGGAAGAAGGGGAGTGCACCTGATGACTGGAAGACAGGCATAATTGTCCCCCTATATAAGGGTAAAGGGGAATGAAGAGTGTGTGGTAACCACCGAGGAATATGTCTTCTAAGCGTAGTAGGGAAGGTGTACAGTAGGGTAGTGATTGAGAGAGTGAGAGCGAGAACGGAGAAATGGATAGGTGACAAGCAGGGAGGTTTTAGGAAGGGAAGAGGATGTATAGATCAGATTTTAACCCTGAATTGTGTTGTGGAGAAATATCTGGAGAAGCAACAGAAGCTGTATGTTGCCTTTATGGACTTGGAGAAAGCCTATGACAGAGTGGATAGAGAAGGTATGTGTAAAGTACTTAGAATATATGGAGATGTGTAGATCTGATTTTTACCGGTACCTGTACCCTGAAATGTGTTGTGGAGAAATATCTGGAGAAGCAACAAAAGCTGTATGTTGCCTTTATGGACTTGGAGAAGACCTATGACAGAGTGGATAGAGAAGGTACCGGTATGTGGAAAGTACTTAGAATATATGGAGTAGCTGGCAAGTTGCTGAAAGCAGTGAAGAGCATGTATGAGGGTGCAAAGGCGTCAGTGTGGAGAATGAGCAGAGCGAGTTCTTTGATCTGAATGTTGGGTTGAAACAGGGGTGTGTGATGTCCCCGTGGTTGTTTACTGTATATATGGATGGAGTCATGAAAGAAATACAAGGAAGAGCAGTGGATGTTGGTGTATCGCTGATAAGGGAGGAAAATGAGTGTAAGCTACCTGTACTGCTGTTTGCTGATGATACAGTTCTGATGAGCGATAATGAATGGGAGTTGCAGGGTCTGGTAAATATGTTTGGAACACTGTGCGAAAAATGGAATCTGAAGGTAAATGCGGGGAAGAGCAAGGTTATGGTCTTTGAAAGGGGTGAAGCCACAGAGTGTGAGGTGAAGTTGAACGGTCTGGCTTTGGAGATTGTAAGCTCATTTACGTATCTGGGCAGTGTGTTGAGTAAAGATAGGACTATGGATGAAGAAGTGCGGGAGAGGGTGCAACAGGCGATGGGGGTTTGTAGGAACGCTGAAAGCAGTAACAAGAAATTGGGTGGTCAGTATGGAAGTGAAGAAGTCCTTGCAGGACAGTGTGGTAATCCCGACACTGACTTACAGAAGCGAAGCATGGACGTTGGTGGAGAGACTCAGACCAAGAATGAGAGGGGTGGAAATGAGTTACTTAAGAAGTGAGTGCGGAGTTACATGGAGGGATAGACAGACGAATGAGGAAGTAAGAAGGAGGTAGATGTGTTGGAAAGTGTGAAAAGGAACACGTTGAGATAGTTCGGCCATGTGGAAAGATGGGAAGCGAGAGAATGACTAAGAGAGTATACGAGAGCGAGGTGGAAGGGCAGAGAGGGCTAGGTCAAACGAAAGAGAGGTGGAAGGATAGAGTGAGGAAGTATATGGATGAAGGCGGTGCTGGTTGGGAAGAGGGGCGTCGACTGACTGGGGACAGAGGTGCATGGGGGTGGTTCGTTCGTGGCCACCCCTTCGGGGATCACGGCGTCAGGCAATAGATAGATAGATATTACTAACAACTGTCCCCTACTAACATCTCCTAATCCTGCCATGGACATTTGTCCCAGGGCAGTGTTCCCTTTCATTCCCTTTCATTTCGGTATGAGCATCCTAGGTTCGAATCCCTGGACTGCCACATGTATTTGTTGATTTCATTAATTGAGTTTAGGAGTAAAGTCGGTTGGTGGAGGTAACATAATAATTCATTCAGGTTCAGGGGTAGTTTATAGAGAGGCCTTCCTAAGGGTTAAGGCCCCATTAATTACTCCTTCCTTTTATCTATACATAGCCTATGATAGCGTAGTTGGAAAATGTTTACATGCTTAGATTGATATGCAGGATTCGAAACTGCATAATAAATCGTAGGCTTGTCCACCTTTCTTTAACTGTCTTCATAGCGCAATGGATAAATGAACTGAATTTCGGTGTGAGCATCCTAGGTTCGAATCCCTGGACTGCCGCATGTATTTGTTGATTTCATTAATTGAGTTCAGGAGTAAAGTCGGTTGGTGGAGGAAACATAATAATTTATCCACTCTATACCATCAGTGTTTTGGAGGGCAAGCAGCCTTAAGGGGTCGCTGGACCTTGTGTTGCTTGATTTCCTTTGTACTCCCTTTGTGCCACTCTCATATATATATATATATATATATATATATATATATATATATGTGTGTGCTGTATATACAATCTCTAATTCGGGTAGAGAAAACCTTGTTATTTTCAATGCTTCCATAACTCAATTTTTCCATCTGTCTATTCGTCGCCCCATTCCATTCCTACTCTTCAACAACATACAAATTAACCCTTCATCTTCTCTCAATATTCTCGGTGTCTCTTTTTCTTCTGATCTCTCTTTATTATATTATCACACTTGCTATAATAGCTTCCCAGAAGCTGGGTGTGCTCAACTGCCTCCAGGGGTTCTTTACCCATGTGCAGCTTCTTGTTCTGTACAGGGGCACAGGGTGTCCATTTATTGAGTATTGTTCACACGTGTGGTGAGGATCCTCTCACACAGCACTTTTAGACAAAGTAGAAAAGAATACCTACCGTCTCATTAACTCACGTCCACTCACCAATTTTCTGCAGTCTCTCTCTCTTCGCCGCAATGTTGCATCTCTCTCACTATTCTACCGCTATTATAATAATCAGTGTTCCTCAGAGCTCTCTCAGTGTATACCACCTTCTCTTCGCAGAGCACTTAGCAACCGCCCCGCAACACAATCCCACCCCTACTCTGTGCAACTCTCCAACCCAAGTGTGAAACTTTATTCTCAATCTTTTTTCTATTCAACAGCTAAGCTCTGGACCTCTCTCCCAGAATCACTCTTTCCCTCTTCCTATGGCTTAAATTGCTTCAAAGTCCGTGTGTCCAAGCATTTTGACTCGAACGTCCCTTGATTTTGGCCCTGTCACTCTTTCAACTCTGGGGGAGGCACTCGCCACAGGCAGTTCTGCGTTTTATCTCCCTCACTAACATAAACAAAAAAAAATACATATAACATAATTATATATATATATATATTAATATTCGTAGTATCACCAACCCACCAAAGATGATATATACTTGGTAGATCACAAATATACTTACAATATATTTATGTCGCTGGCCGGAAATCGAACTTACGAACTTTTGAGTAAGATCTAAGCATCTTAAAATTCACACTAAGGCCACATAAAACTTGTTTGATCATTATTAATTACTGAATTAGGATGTATACCACATGAGGATACTATTTCCACCCATCACACAATAATTGTAGACCCATATTCTAAAGTATGAACAGTCACGAGCAGTAATGGTGACGCACCCGTTTGAATCGATATCGAACGCAATCGAGACAATACAATACTTTATTATAGCCCAGATGCTTCAGAACTTGACTTTAACCCGAGGAGCAAGAGACTGGCCTGTTACGAACGTAGTTATATGCTAATTAATAACCTTTGATTTTGATAGAATTTGTTATATCTACCATATAAAGCATTTTGTTTTCTCCATGTGTGTATATTTTACTTATATGATGAACATATGAACCTTGAAGAGTGATAAAAGTAGTGGGAATAGCAATTGGTGGGTGAAAAACTTATAATTACGCCGTCATGTCGTATGCTGAGGCGGGAGGGCGAGACATATATCCTCCCTCTGCAACGTCTCGCAGCACACTGACCGCCGCAGGAGAGATCTCAGTGTTGCATAAGGCCTCTAAGTGACTCATTTGTGTTTACGTAACCGCCTGAGAGAAGTTCGCGCGAAAAATAACCGATAAATGGGGGAAACATGAGGAAAAATAGCCGATAATTGAGGAGGGGGGAAGAAGGCGGAAAGGTGGGGATGGGGTGGGGGTTGAGATACATGAGGATGATTGGTAAGAAGTACTAGAGGGGAATTATCTCGCCTAATGACATATTTCTATATTTTGAGAGCCCCTGGGGTGTTTTGGAAGTTTTTTTTCATGGTCTTGCTTCCGTGATGCCTATCGCATTCGCTATACACATACTTCCGTGAGGCTTATCGCACTTCTCGGGTTAAAAGTTCTAAGATGCTAACTGATGTAACCTTTGAATGCTGAGAACTGAACACAGATAGTTTAAACTAAGGCTGAAGCAACTCAAGCATGAAAGGCTATTTTAGTTTACCCCGAGCTTTACTTAGTCATTGTAATGTATGAAAGTTTACAATGTAAAGTACCAACCCGACACTATAAAAAATGTAATGCTTATTTATACAAACTTATACACATACTACTGTAGGTGTTCCAATAGTTTACACATTCAAATTCGTGCACTAACGATCAAAACACTATTACATGTAACATTTCTGTTACATCTCAACCCGCAATTTTACAGGGTACTCCAGTGTCCATGATTCACAACACCAAAGTCGATCATTCGTAGACCTCCTGCGTTACGCTGAAGATTATAATAAATCCTCCTTTTTACTCACTTGGAACAGGTACACATAAAATGCGTCTTTCTACTCACATGAAACAGGTAATCATAAAATCCTCCTGTTTACACACATGGAACAGGTAAACATTAAATCCTCCTTTCTACATACATGGAACAGGTAAACATAAAATCCTACTCTACTTGGAACAGGTAAACATAAAATTCTCCTTCTACTCACTTGGCACCACCCACAACACTGCCAGGATTCCCCGTAGTGTTTGAGGCGTCATGGTAGCAGCGTAGTGTAGTGGCCGTAGCGTACCCAGGTAGTGGTTGAGCGCTACGGCCAACAGGTGGAATATCTGGACCAATATACTGCCCATCCGGACCACCTCCACGGTCACCTGCACACAGGTACCCACCCGGATGTTGTACACTTGAGGCAGGTACGAGTTTACTACCATGGCTGTGAGAGAGAGAGAAGTACAGTCACTTATAATAATTTGTGGACCCTCTCCCTCCACCCCCCCATATTTTTGTCTTAATGTAATTATAACTATCTTGATTGACTTTTGGATGGAACTTGCTTTGTCAATAAATAGTATATGTAGTTTCGTAGTTGATGTACAAAAAATAATCAATAATTCGTTTCCAGATATATACAGTACTTCCATATTTAGAAAGAGGTGAGATACATGTATGTTTATGAGTGACTGTATTGTATATAAGATAAATAATTGGTTGAACCTTTCACATCCGATGACGCTTTTCTTTGTGTTTTTTGGCAATTAAAAGACAATTTCATTAAAATTAGGAAGGGAGTATGGAAGTCAGTGGGTTGCTGGAGATATTCTTTACCCTCACGATTCCCACAGATTATTCCTGAACTGTATAAAATTGTCTACAGAATAAACTGTCAAAATGCATCATAATCTTCAATTATCTTGATGTATGTATTATGGAGTGGATATTTGGTTGAGTTTCACGTAAATATAGCTACTACATGATAGATACGTTACACTGACAGAAGCGAGAATGGATAAAACCGTGAATATATACAACTATCCCTTTAGCGAACACGAACCTACTTATCCCTTTCAAGATCCAGTAGCGCATTTATTTTCTGTGTTCTGGCATGTAGTAGACAATCTTAGTCAGATTATGAAGGGTATATGGAATTCGGAGGGTTAATTGAGATTGTTTCTACCTTTATAACTCCCACAGATCCTTCCTAAACCATCTAAACAAGTCCAATGGTAGCCAGAATACTGTCAAGATGAGTCATGATCTTCAGAATATTAACTGACGCCAATCTGTGCATTACAAAAACACATAAACAAATGTAATCGGTTTTCGCATGGCCAAACTTATATATCGCTTTTAATTGATAATCTGAATAAAAACAAACAAATAATATTTATTATAATTTTACATCCTCAAAAATGTGTCAACGTAGTAAAATACTGTATTTATCTCTGTATATATATTTTTTTTTCTATGTGATTGAGGGAGGCAAAAGGCATAACTGCCTATAGCGAGTGCCTCCCCCATAGTTCAAAGAATGACAGGGCCAAAATCAAGGGACGTTCGAGCCAAAATGCCTGGACACACGGAGTTTGAAGCAATTTAAGTCATAGGAAGAGGGAAAGACTGATTCTGGGAGAGAGTTCCAGAGCTCAGCTGTTGAGTAGAAGAAAGTTTGAGAGTAACATTTCACTCTTGGGTTGGAGAGTTGCACAGAGTAGGGGTGGGATTGAGTTGCAAGACGGGTACCACATGCCCTACGTAAAGGAGGGGATAGCTCTGGGGAACACTGATTATTATAGTAGCGATAGAATAGCGAGATAGATGCAACATTGCGGCGGAGAGAGAGAGATTGCAGAGAGTTGGTGAGTGGACGGGAGTTAATGATACGAAAGGCCTTCCTTTCAACTTTGTCTAGGAGACCGGAGAGAGAGGAACCTCCCCACACATGTGAACAATACTCAATACAAGGGCGCACTATGCCCCTGTACAGAGCAAGAAGCTGTGCAGGGGAAAAGAACCCCCTAAGGCGGTTGAGCACACCCAGCTTCTGGGAGGCTGCCTTAGCAAGACTGGTAATATGGTCCTTCCAAATGAGAGCAGAAGAAAAAGAGACACCAAGAATATTGAGAGAAGATGAAGGATTTATTTTTGTATTGTTGAAAAATAAGAGATCAATAAGAAATGGGAGATCCTGACGGGTAGATAGATGGAGAAATTGGGTTTTGGAAGCATTAAAGTTAACAAGGTTTTCTCTGCCCCAATTGGAAATAGTATTTAGATCAGATTTAAGAGTTCTATGGCTTCATTACGTTTATCGTTGAGGGATTGCTGGCTGGGGCGTTCTGAAAAACTAATGGAGTAGTGTAAGGTCGAGTTGTCTGCGTATGAATGGATGGGAATTAAGGTACAGTTAAGGAGATCATTTATAAAAATTAGAAAGAGAATAGGAGATAGGACAGAGCTCTGAGGAACACTGGAGTTTATAGGGTGAGGAAGTGAACAATGGCCGTCCACAACCGCGGCTATGGAACGGCCGGAAAGGAAATTAGAGACAAAGGCACAGATGGAGGGATAGAAATTGAAGGAGGGTAGTTTAGAAATTAAAGATTTATGCCAGACTCTATCGAAGGCTTTCGATATGTCTAGTGCAATAGAAAAAGTCTCACCGAAGTCCTGAAAGGAGGATGACCAAGAGTTCGTAAGATATGAAAGAAGATCACCAGTAGAGCGACCCTTAAGGAAGCCATACTGGCGATCTGAGAGCAGATTATGAGAAGAGAAATGCTTAAGAAATTTGGAAGCAAGAATAGTTTCAAAAACTTTAGAAGGACAAGAGATGAGAGCAATTGGACGATAGTTGGAGGGTTGAGAGCGGCCACCCTTCTTTGTCTCGATAATAACTACCACTTTGCTTTTGTGATCGTGAGGTAGCTCTAGTTCTGTATTAGGTCATTAACCCTTATTTAGCGGCGAGCAACATAAGTCGAGTTAAATAAAGCTGGACTATGTGGCGGCGCTCGACATAACTCGAGTGGCAATTTCAGCACGTAATGTGGCTGAGAGAGAGAGACAAGTGGTGGCAGGAGACTAGCGAGCGTATGACTGCTCCAGACCACCGCGGCGAACCTACTGACACAAATCTCAGCTCCCTCCTCCCTCTCTCACTCGCTACATACTCAATTATGTACCGAAAGTACCGAATTACCTGCTTTTTGCACTCGCGTTGCACGGTTATTGCAAGAAAACTATCCATCATACAAGGATCGTTATGGTGTCATTCGAAAGCTCTGTTTATGCCCTTTCAGGGATAGGTACTTGTTTTACGTTCTGGGTCTTATTTAGGCATGAAAATGATCACGTAAACAGCCCTATTTTGGCTAAAAACACCCCGCTGTGCGGTACACATAAATAAACCGCATAGGCCGCTCGTAAGGTGTTAAGGGGAGATGGGTCTTTTTTCTGGTCCACCTTCTTCCTCATATTTAGCCATATTAGTTTTCAGATATTATGTCGTTCGGCCTATTAGTTTGGCGATTTTAAGAACTTTCGCCCTATTTCTGTGTCAATAATAAGACTTTTCGTGCAATTTAGGTGTCGATTTTTTCCTGGTGAGCGTAAGCGAGCCTGTAATTTTGGGAAATTTTTCTATAGAAAAAAGTACAAATTTATCTTGAAGGAGGGTCGGGGGGGGGGGGGGGGGGAATTAAGCTTGATGGAGGTCAAGGTACGAAACTAAAAATATATATATAGATACATATATAAGCAAATAAATACACCTATCTTTCCTTAAACGATTCATCCCCAAATGAATAATATTTTCAGTAAGCTTTTATTTGTCAGCAATGAGTAAATTTATAGAACATGAATTCAACTAACCCAAGAGTGAACCAATTTTCCTAGTATGTCTTCTACTCAACAAATAACCTTTGGAACTCTCTCCCTCAATCTGTCTCTCCATCATCCTATGACTTAAACTGCTTTTCAAGCTCCATGTGTCCAGACATTTTGACTATAATGTACCTTGAAATTGGCTCTGTCACTCTTTTAAGTTTGGGGGAGACTGTTGTTACAGGCAGCTTTGCCCTTTGTCTTTTTCATACAATTATATATAGGCCTATATATATATATATATATATATATATATATAATATATTGTTCAGTGAACTGTTGGTCACTGTAAAAGGATTTATAATTTGAATAATACGATATATTTAAAGTTATCAAAAACATTAGTTGCCAGTAATAACTAAACGTTTGCGTCTCCAAAATGGCGTGGAGGTCAGCGGTTGGCCAACGTGTGCATGTAAAATGACCACGACCATCACATGCATTTCATCCATAAATTGAACCCAACACCACCACCACATACATCTCACACCAGGGCTCAGCCTTTATGATAATATATTTCCATATTTTGTATCCAACTCGGCTACAGTAAAGGGTACATATGGCAAAATACGTTTGTTTGATATATGTGTGTGTGTGTGTGTGTGTGTGTGTGTGTGTGTGTGTGTGTGTGTGTGTGTGTGTGTGTGTGTGTGTGTGTGTGTGTGTGTGTGTGTGTGTGGTTTGTATCCAACTGGGCTACAGTAACTGGTACATATGGGAAAATCCGCATGTTTGATATGTGTGTGAGTGTGTGTGTCTGTGTACAAAGGAGTACAAAGGAAAACAAGAAACAACAGGTCATGCGACCCCTCGAGGTTACTTGCCCTCCAAAATACTGCTGTTCCAAGTGTTGCAACAGTATTTCGGAGAGAATGTGGGAAAGATGTGAGAAGGAAGTGCTGCCCTGGGGCTTATTCCATGGCAGGGGAAATTATATTAAGATCTATTAGGTTATTGAACGAACACTACTAAAGAAAATATTTATTCAATTACAAATGCAGTCAACCTTGGGTTCAGGGCAAGGTGCTTGTCTAGGCGAACTTTAAAGGAATCAACGGTGTTGCAGTCTATGACATCTCGGGGAAGTCCATTCCACAAGTTAACGACTCGATTGAAGAAGAAATTCTTGGATTCTTTAGAGTTGAATGATTTACCAATGATTTGGCAACCATTTCCCCGTGTATAGTTTGATCGGTCAATAGTAAAATATTTAGTACAGTTCATGTTGTCCATGCCATTAATGATCTTGAACACTTGAATAAGGTCACCTCTCAATCTGTGCTTGGTTAATGGATATAAATTTAGTTCTTTTAACACATTACGAGCGGGTGGGTCGGTAACTTCTATTACCCGCCGTGCGGGTGGTTTTACCCTAAATGGGGTTGTTTCCGTGCTCTTTTTCATGCATAAACAAGACCCAGAGCGTAATACAAGTATCTATCCCTGAAAAGGCGTAAACAGAGCTTTCCAATGACACCCGAACCATCCTTCTACATCTACTGGTTCTCTTGCAACGATCGTGCAACACTAGTGCAAAAACCCTAAAATAAGGTAATTTCCTTACATAATTCCCTGTGTAGCGAGTGAGAGAGGGTGGAGGAGGGTGTTATAAATTTCAGTCGACCCACGGCGGTGGTGGCAAGCGGTCAGGTGGGAACCTATGCTCCTCGCACTGCTCAGCTCTCTCTCAGAGCACATTACGTGCTCAAAATTGCACTCGACATCAGTCGAGGCCCGCATATGGGCACGTTTTCTTTAACTCGACATATGTTGCGCGCCGATGGTTAAGGGTTAAGACGTTCCTCGTATGTTTTCTTTCCGAAGACAGGGTATCATCTTTGTAACTCTATGTTGAACTCATCCCAATTTGTCTATATCTATCTTTTTGATAGTAAGGGCACCAGAACTGAACGCAGTATTCCAAAAGTAGGCAGACTAATGAATTGTAAAGGGTGAGGATAATGTCTTTTGATTTATGTTCAAATTATATACCTATGAAACCTATTATTTAGTTTGGCTTCTTAACAACTTCAGCACAATGTTGACTTGATTTTAAGTTACTGGATATTGTTACTCCTAAATCGGTTTCCCTGTCTACACTCTTTAGCTGGGAGCCATTTATCGAGTAGTCTTCTTTTTCATTGCGGTATCCGATATGAAGTACTTTAGACCTATCTTAATTGAAACACATTTGCCAGATTTTAGCCCATTGTGAAAGCTTGTTTAGATTGTTTTGCATATCTTCAATATGTTCGTTTGTCAGTACGGTATTTGCGATTTTTATGTCATCTGTAAACTTTGAGATTGTACAGGTAGGACCCTCATCTATATCGTCCATGTAAATTAGGAAAGGACTGTCCACAGCACTGATTTATGAGGTACACCTAATTGATGCTTCCCCATTAATAAACTACTCTGTTTCCTTTCACTAAGCCAGTTTTCTATCCACTTTAGAACGCCTAACGCCGCCTTGTATTCCATGTGCTTTTAATTTCATCATTAACCATCTGTGTGGAACTTTATCAAAGGCTTTCTGGAAATCTAAGTATATAATATCTACAGCTTTACTTTCGTCATATAGATTTAGGATGTCATGGAAGAAGTCTACAATGTTTGTTAAGCAGGAATATTTTTTGCGAAGACCATGTTGTGTGTCTTTTTGTATTTTATTCTCCTCCAAGTGATTAACGAGTCTGTTTCTTATTATTGTTTCTAGTATTTTGCATACTACTGAGGTCAAGCTGATTGGACGATAATTGCTAGGCAAAGATTTGCTACTTTTTTTTTTAATTGGTTTTACGTTTGCAAGCTTCCGCTCATCAGGTATTTCGTCGGTTTCCAAGGATTTGTTGAAGATCAGCTTCAGGGACTACTGGAGCTCGCATTTAACTTCATTAAGAACTCTAGGAGAAATCGTATCGAGTCCAGGTGATTTGCTTTCATTGAGGTTATCTTGTGAGCGCTTGTGAATCCTCGAAGGAGGAGAACGGGCGCTATATAAGTAACCAGACGATTATTAGGGGTTTGACCCCTACGGGGAACCCCTATTGTAATCATTAAACCCGGTTTTTCATCCAAATTCTTCTTACACGCCGGTTTCGACGCAATAACTCCAGAACCGCTTTTTGGATCGGGATCAAACTTTCACAGGAGGTGCGTTTCAGTATTGGGCAACTTTTGATATGTTAAACATCCGGCATGGCGGTCAAACAGGTCCGTGGCAGCCGATTTCCCGAAATACTTGACGCCTAAATACCGTCTCTCCCACTCATAGGAAACGACTGGGCTTTGGCATACGGACTCCACTACTAATGCTCCGCAAATGTTATAGAGAAGGTTTTGCTTTTGCAATTGGGGTTTTTCCGGCAATCTTGAAAAAACCTCGAATTCCACTTAAAATTCCACATCTTGAAAACTGCGCCGATGATCAAAGCCATGCTTGCATAGTTGGGTGAGGCTCGTGATTCCGAACGTTTTGATATCAAAAGAATATAAATGGGTGGAATAGTTTGGCTGCAGCATTGAAAACTGTCTATTCTTAAATGACTTTAAAACCGCATTCGCTACCCACACAAAGTTTACCGTCTACAGTCTATAGGCTTCCACGCATCCCCCAGTTTTGCTTAATAACATAATCTCTTTATTATTCAGATCTATAATTTTTTTTGTATTTAACTCTCTCAAAACAGTTAGAGTCCCTACGAATTCCACCAATTATTTAGCCAACCTACCTATACATACCTACCCTACCAAATAATAATGATAATTCAAATTTATTTTTGGTGAATAACAGAGTATTGGCTAAGGTTTTTAACAATTCCTCCCTTTGCCAAATGCTTAGTTTAATAACAATGATATGGACCTTTAACCCTTGTCTAGCGGGGTGTTTTGGGCTATTTTGGGCATATTCAGGCCCTCCTGAATGATCAATCAAGTATCTGCATGAAAAGAAATGTATTCAGCAAAAAACTAGGCGCTAAAAGCTTCAAAATGAGACCAGAACGAGCTACGTAGCACTCGTGGTTCTCATGCAGTGGTGCCACCAACATGGGAGTTTAGCGTATAGCGGCATATTTTTTCCCACTAAGCTCACTAATGGTAACACTGCCATCCTCTCGAGAACAGAGGGAGCGTGAGTCAGTGGGTGGCGGTAAGCCCTGGGTGTCGGACGTGTGGCCTGCTGTGCTCCCAGCCATTTGCACTCGATTTTAACCCTTTAAAAGCCTTAATAATGCTCCTAACTTGCTGCAAATTGGTGCACGACTTAAATCGAGCGCCGCTCTTTAAGGGTTAAAGTTTTGGCAATTGCCCGTGTGACTGTATTTTAACCCTCCTAAGTGTTACCACAAACTACCGCTAGATCCTTTCTCAAAAGTCGCTAGCATGTTGCTACATAGTCAAACAATGTTAGAATAATGCTGCAATTTCTAAAGAGTTTTGGTTTGTTTTTTTTGCAAATTTTACAATGTAGTATGACTAGAATGTCTGAAATTATCAAATTATCCCTAGTAAATGTCTCTAGATATAAAAAAAATGGCTGCTAGATTGAAGTAAATAGCTCTATATTTAGCGCTAATATGTAGCTTTACAACTGGCAACACTGCAACCACCACCTCCCTCCCACCCTCCCAGTATGTCTCCACAAAATACCACTAGGCTAGATCCTTTCTCAAAAGTCGCTAGCATGTTGCTACATAGTCAAACAATGTTAGAATAATGCTGTAATTTCTAAAGAGTTTTGGTTTGTTTGTTTTGCAAATTTTACAATATAATATGACTACAATGTCTGACATTTTCAAATTATCCCTAGTAAATCTCTCTAGATATGAAAAAATGGCTGCTAAATTGAAGTAAATAGCTCTACATCTAGCGGTAATATGTAGCGATACAACTGGCAACACTGCCTAAGTGTTACCCCAAAATATCGCTAGATCCTTACTCAAAAGTCGCTAGCATGTTGCTACATAGTCAAACAATGGTAGAATATTGCTGCAATTCCTAAAGAGTGTTGATTTGTTTGTTTTGCAAATTTTACAATGTAATATAACTAGAATGTCTGAAATTTTCAAATTATCCCGAGTAAATGTCTCTAGATATGAAAAAATGGCTGCTAAACTGAAGTAAATATAGCTCTACATCTAGCGGTACAACTGGCAACACTGCCTACAACACCCTCTCATCGCCAATGATTATGCTCTGAGGTTTGTATTTGCTTATCTTATCCTGTGTATAAATGTAACCCTTACACATATTTCTATTAAATAATGACATTAAACAGGATTCATGATTTAAATACAAGGCTAGATATTTAGCGGAAGTACGTATTTACCTTCGGAAAGCTAAAATATAAATTTTACACATATGGGATAGGGAGGAGGGAGAGAGGTATAAGAGGTGGACCGATGAAAGGGAAGAGAACCCCGATATACGAGATGCATAGCTTCATATGCGCGTATTGATCACTTTCATGCTATTATGTATGCATACAGAAGTAGCAGGACACATACTGTATGTCAAGAGTGAACACCAATAACTTAATCCATACACAGTACAAAAGACGGAAATAATATCGTACATACGAAGTGATGGAATGGGTATGGGGGGAGTGTGTATGATGTAAACAGGACAGTTCGTAGCTAGATAGGTGTGTGTGGGCTTGTGTGATGGTCTTGTGTAGCTATGTGTGTGCTTGTTTGAGTGTTGCTATAGGCTATGCATTAGTTATCTCTCTCTCTCTCTCTTATTTATCGCTGTCTTCCTTACGATTACGACATGCTGTACTAGTGCATGAGAACAGGAAATAGGGAGCCTCTCTCTCTCTCACAAATGAGAACATAAGTAAACAGGAGTCTGCAGAGAGACGATTGGCTATAGGACTCGGTAGCCTATTCCACATATCTACAACTCTGTTACTAAATGAATAGAGGCAGATCCCTTACACACCCAGTCTCTCTCTGTCACTCCTTTGTTTGCACACAGATACAAATGAGGCAGGTCCCTTACAAGATGAACATGGGAATCTGCAGAGAGACAAGTGGCCCACAAAAAGCAGATCCCTTTCACATCCAACCCATTTCGTCCATATGACTATCTGATTTTATCTTGAAATTCTCTATTGTTCTTGATCCCACTATAGCACTAGGTAGCCTATTTCACATATCTACGACTCTGTTACGAGAGAGGCAGATCCCTTACACAGTCAGTCTCTCTCTCTTATTTGCACACTGGTACAAAGGAGGCAGATCCTTACACATGCTACCAAGATGAAAATGGGAGTCTGCAGAGAGCCGATTGGCCCACACACGGCAGATCCCTTTCACACCCAATTTATCTCGTCTTATCAAATTTTATGTTGAAGCTCTATTGTTATTGATCCCACTATAGCACTTGGTAGCCTATTCCACATATCTACAGCTCTTTTACCAAGCGAATAGAGGCAGATCCCTTACACAGCCAATCTCTTTCTCTCTCGCTCTTGTTTGTTTGCACACCGGTACCCTTACACATGCAACCAAGATGAAAATGGGAGTCTGCAGAGAGCCAAGTGGCCCACATAAGGCAGGTCCCTTTCACACTCAACCCATCTCATAAATGTTACCTGATATTTACACTACTTACTATACACCCATGTTATCATATACCTGCAACCAAAACACAATTGTAAGAAATAGGAACATAAGAAAATGGGAGTCTGTAGAGAGCCAATTGGCCCACACAAGACAGATCCTTTTCACACCCAACCCATCTCATAAAAACTCTCTCATTTATCTCTGTCTTCCTTACATTTATGACATCCTAGTCTCTCTCTATCTCTCTCACAAATGAGAACATAAGAAAACCGGAGTCTGCAGAGAGCCGATTGGCCCACACATGTCAGATCCCTTTCACACCCAACCCATCCCACGCTCTCTCTCTCTCTCTCTCATATTTATCGCTATCTTCCTTTCGTTTACGACATCCTATTCTCTCGCCATACTCCCTCTCTCTCTCCTTCACAAATGAGAAAATAAAAAATAAGAAAACGGGAGTCTCCAGAGCCGATTGACCTACACATGGCAGATCCCTTTCACACCCAACCCCTCTCGTTCTATCTAATTTCAAGTTGAAGCTCTATTGTTCTTGATCCCCTTATAGCACTCGGTAGCCTATTCCACATATCTACAACTCTGTTACTAAACGGATAGAGGCAGATCCCTTTTACAGCCAATCTCTCCCTCTCTCGCTCGTGTTTGTTTGCACAATCTTCTCCTTCTGTAGTTTCTCCATGCCCGATAAGTTAAATGATCTTTTGATATCTGTGACACAGCATTTGTATCTAACACAATACCCTGCTTGCAAAACCGTCGAACCCCGGACAACGTTGCTTGCAACTTTAATTATTATTATTATTATTATCTAAACATCTTGGTACCTCTGCCTCAGTAATGCTGATATTTCTAAGAATTTCCAAGTTGTTTGTCTGTACTGGCGGTACTGTAGGAATGTCACTTAGGCCTTCTGATGTAAAGACTGATGCAAAGTTGTTGAAAGTATTACTCATTTTGGCATCATCATTGGTAAAATATCAATATTCATCTACCAAGGGTCCAATCGTTGAATTCACCACTTTTTTCTTCCTGGTGTAACTGTAGAATTATTTTGGGTTAGTCTTGCTTTGATTCCCAACATGTAACTCCAAAGTGTTTTTACGTTGTTTAATTAACCTTTTGGATTTACGTTGTAGATCTCTGAAGGCCTGTCTATTTTCATCACTATCGGAGGTTTGTAATCTCTCATGAGCATTCTTTTTAGCGAGTAGACATTCAGTTATTTCTCTATTCCACCATTTAGGTTTGCTATTATGTGCAGATCTTCTGTATTTAGATGGTATGCACTCGCGTACTGCGTTTGTGTACATTTCTGTGAAAACATTTTCATGATTGGCTTATCTCAATATTGTTTAGAAAACTCCAATTGGCTTCTTTAAATTTTGTTCTAAGTTTATGGAAATTTGCTCGCTTGAAATTTGGAACTTTCTCATTCTGCTAGTATTGAGTTTATTGCTATTAAATTCTATACTGAAAGTGATTATACGGTGGTCACTATTGGAGAATTCATCACCAACAGTCACGTTATCGATCAAGTCTTCTTTTGATGCAAGTACAAGTTAAAGAACATTATTACCGCGGGTTGGAGATTGAACAAATTGATGAAGGAAGTTTTCTTGTAGGTTGGCATACAGATCGTGTCTGGAGTGTGAAGTAAGAGTGTCACCCCACTTGGTCATAGGTAAATTAAAGTCGGCAAAAATTATAGTACCGTATCGTGTATGTTACTTATTTCTGCAATTTGCTCGTAAATTTCTTGGTCGGTTTGCACTGATTGGGCTGGGGCCTTGTATATTAATGCAAGGATTATTTTTGTTCCTTTATTGTTTTTTATTAGCACATAAGATTAACCAAAATTTACTATTTGAGGTTTTGACAAGAGAATTGGGCTAAGACTTTCTTTGATGAAAAATATAATGCCGCCTCCATTTTTATTAACTCTGCTTTTATCAAACATTACATACTTTAGCTGGGAAGTGAAAACTCTGCTAAAAAGTCTGTCTTCCGTATTTAGCCAAGTTTCTGTTATGCCGATTACATCAAAATTGTCTGTAAACAGTATAGTTCCTCTAGTTCTGAAAATCTATTGCGTATACTTTGAGCGTTCACGTAGAAGACCTTTAGAGATGGGGTTCTTGATATCATTTGATGCTCGCCCCATGTATTTGATGATTTTGTTTGTCTAGGGTTTGTATTTCTTCTGAGATTTAAGGTGTCCTCCCATTCTTATGACTGTTGGCCCCGTTTTATTAATGAAGGTTCTTTACGGCATCATTCAGCAGACGGCCAAACCGGGCAGCTCCTACCAGGTTTAGGTGGACACCGTCTCTTGAGAACAAATGTTGATCAAGGTAGAAATTATCCCAAGTGTTGATAAAGCCGATGTTCTCTTCCCTGCAGATGTTGGCGAGTTGACGATGTGTGTGTGTGTGTGTGTGTTTTGTATCCAACTCGGTTACAGTAACGGGTATATATAGGCAGAATCGCATGTTTGATGTTTTTGTTTTCTTATGAGTAGAGGAGTCGTTTTTCTAGACCCCCTTGTCCATCATGTTTAGCCTCATTAGCTTGTCAATTTTAAGACCTTTCACCCCATTTCTTTGTCAATATAAAGACTTTTCGTGCTACTAAGGTGTTGATTTTTTCCCTGGCGAACGATAGTGATCCTGTAATTTTGGAAGAACCGGCCTCTGCCCGGAAATTTGTCTACCGATAAATGTACAAATTTATCTAGAAGAGGGATCTGATGGATGTTTTTTTAAAGTTTGATGGATGTCAAGGGAGGAAGCCAGAAAAATAATAAATAAATGGATATATCGACCAAAGAGTGAACCATCCCCCCTTAAATTGGTTTGATTGGTGGATAAATATGGTCCATAGCTGATAATAAAGACTATCTCAAATAACACTCTGACTTCCATAAACCCTTCATAATCTGAATAAAATTGTCTAATAATAGCCATAAAACAGAAATGCCAAGCATCCTCGTATCTGCTAAGGGTTAATGTAAAGCCTATGGGCAAATGTTTTGCGACCGCTCCGTATTTCTATTTCGGTGGCCATATCTGTCCGCATGGCTAATTTTCAGAATAATACCTCAACGAAGGCAACAACAAATTTCAGCATAATACTTCTTAACCCAATCAGTACCGGCGACGTAATTTTCATCATATTCTGGCAACTATTATACAACTTTATGCAGCTTAGGAAGGATCGGAGGTAGCTAAAAGGATTAAAAGAGATCGTCTGTTGACTATTAATTGCTACAGATCATTCCTTAGCTGAACTAAATCGCCTAATGGTTTCCCGAGTATAACAAAAAGGATGTCACTGGTACAGAACGGGTTAATGCAACAATAAATGTCAGTATACTACCTCAATTAATGCCACAATATACTTCAGCATAATACCTCTTAACCCAAGAACGGCAAGCGTCCTAAATTGATTATTTATTGATCGAAGGTGAGCGTCCTCATATGAGCAAAGACCTAAAAAAAAAAATTAAAAGACCCCAGTGGCACTCAAAACAAAGGAATATGTGATTAAGTGAGATAATTCCCCTCCATACCTGCTATAACTCCTCCATATGTGTCACCCCCCCCCCCTTTCAATTATCACCTATTTTTCCTCTTATTCCCTTGTTTATCGGTTTATTTTCCGCGCCAATATCTCCCACCCGGTTTCAAGGTCACCTGGGACGCATTAAAGATTGTGGAAAGAGAGAGACTTCACTTACAAGGAGACAGTGTGGATCGATAAGTGAGAGAGGGAGGATGTGTGCTGCGCCGGCTCCACTCTCATGAATGAACCGGTCGGCAATATTTCGTCTTTTTCACCCCCCAAATACTATTCCCACTTGTTTTATTGCTGTTACATGTTAATATCTTTATATTAAACGTAAAATAGGTGCATATGAATAAGTAATAACGATATTTATGGTAAAATTACGATTTTAGTCAGGAATGAACAATATTACCTTCGCTTGACGGGACGTTTTTAAAAGGCTGGTTGCAGCAAAAAGTGCTTCACATGTCTCACCCCTTAGACTGGAACGAGACCACACAGGCTTCACCTTCCAATTATTAGAGGTTGAATGCACAGGCTCTCAGCCTATGCCTAAGAGGGAGTAGTTGAAATATAGAAAAACAAAAATATATACAAAATAAAACACACACACACACACACATGTTAATAGGTGACAACAATAATTCATAAATTGGACGTACCAAGAGCCAGACTGAGTGAGAAGACCGTGTTGGCAGCAGCGAGGGAGAGTGAGAGCCGTACGGTGGGTGAGATGGGTCGTCTGATCCAGGGGGCAGCACCCACCACCGCTGAACTGACCAACCCGGAGGCCAGGCATAGCACTATCATCATCTGGGGGGAACAAACGTGCTCAATTAACACTTTTATTGTGGCGGCTTATTTATATATTTATTTTTGTCTATGTGGATGAGGGAGGCAAAAGTTAGAACTGGCTATGACGAGTCCCCCCCCCCCCCCTCCTCCCACCCAGAGTTGAAAGAGTGACAGGGCAAAACTCAAGGAATGCTCGAGCCAAAATGGCTGAACACACAGAGTTTGAAGCAATTTAAGTCATAGCATGAGAGGAAGATGGATTCATGGAGAGAGTTCCAGAGCTCAGCTGTTGAATAGAAGAAAGATTGGGAATATCGTTTCACTCTCGGATTGGAGAGATACACAGAGCAGGGGTGGGATTGTCTTGCAAGATGAGTGCTACGTACTTACTGTCATTTTATCATGTTCTTAGTTTACAAGACAGTATGATATTTTGAAAGGAATATGAAATGTACCTCATATTCATACCTGGTATATAGCTTTCACAATACCATGGATAAGTGGCCCTGTTTTTGTTGATCTTCAGGTTTTACACCACCAATTCAAAGTATACACACCCTCCATCAACCAATGCATTAAGCACACTGATATACAGTAAGTATGAGTGGCAAGCTTAGAACCTTCTTGAAACGTCTGGCAACAAGCGAAGCGGGTGCGTGCAACCAACTCAGCTGTTACTACCAGATGTATACACAGTAGTTTGATGGCCACTGTTTTGGTTGAGACAGTGCTGTGAAAAACATACTACCAAGCTGGGTATTATTGTTTTTATTTTTATTTTATGCATGTACACTTGTACAGTATGCATATTTATGTTATTGTAAGAAATATATGGACCTCAGTATGGTCCACTCTGTACTGTGTGAGTCTGGAATAAAGCATTATTAATATTATTATTGTTATTATTTTTATTATATGTATGTTGTCCACAGTGTAGGCCATTTATATATATATATATATAGATATATATATATATATATATATATATATATATATATATATATATATATATATATATATATATATATATGTTGGCTGCAGCAAAAGGGTTAAAGAGTTTTTATTTCTTGAGACCTTAAAACAATTCCCCATAGTACCGCCTGCGATATATATTTGTTCATTTATCGATAAATTTCAGGCGCGGTATCACTCCCACAGGATTAAAAAAAAACATTTAATTGGCACGAAAGGTCTTAAAATTCACAAAGAAACTGGGTGAAAGATAATATTGACTAATTAATGGGGTGAACATCTGAAAATCTCAAAACTAAACTAATGGGGCTAAACATGAAGGAGGAGGGCGTCCAGAAACTACCCCCCCCTGCCACAAGACAACCTAATATTACCTGTAAGCCTTAGATACCTTTACGGGGAGATGGACCTTTTTAATGGACCCCTTTCTCTCTCGTGTTTAGCCCCATTAGTTTTGATCTTTTAAGACGTTCGGCCCATTAGTTTGGCGATTTTAACACCTTTACCTCCATTTAATTATCAATTGTAAGATCTGTCTTGCCATTTAGGTGTCAATTTTTTCGTGGCGCGTGATAGCGAGCCTGTAATTATAAAAGGAACCGGCCTTTGGCCGGGAAATTTTTCTACCAAAATATTTGCAAATTTATCTTGACGGGGGATCTAGGGGGTGTTTTTCTAAGTTTGAAGGAAGTCTAGTGAGGAAGTATAAATAAAACTAATACATGAATTAATAGACAAAACAAAAAAAGAGCCACTATCCCCTTAACCTGAACCAATGTTTCTCATCTGTATTTTTTGTGAATGACACAATCTTCATAATTCATAAGCATAATTTGGAATCTATAACTTTCATTATGCAAAAATATGCCATGTTGACTTTCCAGTGAAGGTATTTTGTTATTGATTAACCCCTTCACTGCGGGGCTACATAGGTTAAGGGGGGTAGGTGGGTTGGTCCCCTTCTCCCTCATGCTAAGCCCCATTAGTTTTGAGACTTTAATACGTTCTCCTCATTAGTTTGGCTATTTTAAGACCTTCACTCTATTGTTGGTTAATTATAAGACCTTTCATGTCATTAAGGTGTTGATTTTCTCTTCAATAGATTACTTTTTCATTAACAGGAAAGACTGAAAACTGGTTTGAGATGTAAAGGTCATCCCGAGCAGAGAAGAATGTATCCCTCAGCATAAGCTACTTGTGGGCGACATGAGTTTATACAGAGATCCTAAGCGTAAGAAGGTATACATATCCAAAAGGAAAGTGTGGCTGCTGAAGAACAAGGAAGTTAGGGATAAGTTTCATAGTGAACTGGAGGAATTGAATAGAAATAAGGAAGCTAGGCCTAACGATGTAAATAGTCAATGGAACTTTCTTAAGCATAGCCTTATTGCTGCCACTGACAAAGTCTGTGGGAAAACAAAGGGTCTCCCCAGGAATAAGACCTCCTGGTGGTGGAAAGATGAGGTAGAACATGCTGTGAAAGAGAAAAGGAGATGCTTCAAAGCATGGAAGAAGGGAGGCAGCAAGGAGGAATACCAGGCAGCTAAACGAACAGCCAAAAGACTTATTTACAATGCTAAAAAAGGCATTAAGGACCTGGTCCTCGAACAAGTGAGTAACACTGACAATCCCAATGGGATCTTCAACCTAGCTAGGCGAGTTAAAAATTACAGTAGGGATATTATAGGTGAACAGTGTGTTATAAACGATAATGGGAAGATTGTGTATGCAGAAAATGAAATAAGAGAAGCATGGAAGGTACACTATGAACGATTGCTAAATGTAGAGTTTGTATGGGATAACGAACAGCTTAGTATCGAATAACCAATATCTGGACCCCCTCCTTTGATAGCACCAGCTGTAGTGAGCGACGCAATCAATAAAATGAAGGACGGTAAAGCTCCAGGGTGCTCTGACATTGTCGCTGAGATGATAAAAGCCTCAGGGGAGACTGGTGTCAACTTAGTCACTGAGTTGATAAAACACCATTATTAAAGATGAGAAAATCACAGAGGATTGGCTCAAAAGTGTAATAGTAAATATATACAAAGGAAAAGGGGATGCAGTAGAGCAGCTAGATAGAGGAAATTATAGGGGCCTGAAAATGCTTGACCAAATCATGAAGGTCTGTGAGAGAGTCTTTGAGGGTTTAATCAGGCAAAGCATCTCCATTGATGATATGCAGTTTGGTTTTATGCCAGGACGGGGTAGAACCAATGCTATCTTCATAGTCAGGCAGATACAGGAAATATACTTTCTAAAAGGCAGGGATATTTACTTTGTGTTTGTAGACCTGGAGAAGGCCTTTGATAGGGTGCCTAGAGATGTTGTGCAGTGGGCTATGAGGAAACTTGGTGTGGAAGAGTGGCTGGTGCGTGTGATAATGAAGATGTATGAGAATTCACCATGGGAGTAAGCGCTGTAGTAGAATAAAGGGACCCCTGCCGAAGGATAAGTCAGAAAGAGAGAAATTTGAGTGCGTAGTGTGCAAAGGCGAGCTTGTGTTAAGTGATGATCCTGTGGCTGTAAATTTTGGAAATGAGTCATTGGAGCTGGTGAACAAGTTTTGTTACCTAGGAGATACCATCTCTCCCGGTGGTGGGGCCGAGACTGCCACTGTTGCTATAATTAGATGTGGCTGGGGGAAGTTCAGAGAACTGCTGCCAATCCTGACCATGTCTGCGTGTCTTGAGTCAGATAAAAATATCTACTGTCTCAGAGTCGGGGCCTATCCGACTCAGGGTTGATAGTGATGTTAGTAATTTAAGAGTACTTCTAAGGTTCTTCTAAACTGCACAAAAATAACAAAACATAATACTGCTAGACTCCCAGAACAATTCATAGTATGCCCAATCGCTCAGGAATTGAGAATAATACAAATAAAAACCCATGGGAAAGGTCCAGTGCACTAGCCTAACAGATGAAACACAATGGTTGACATCTCAGGAGGTTGAGGCTGGCTGTTAAAACACTGACCTAAAATAAGCCAGTCATCATACCTCTGTAGATGTCAACCTCAATAATATATAATATAAACATACAAGAATAATTCACAATGTAGTAGAATAAAGGAAAAGAAATGGAAGGACAAAGGTGTGAAGTTTATATCCAGAATGCCAATAAAACGGCTGCAGTACTTATGTCTAAGACAAATGAAAAAAAAAAACTGACCAAAAACAAGCCAGTCATCTGTAGATGTCAACCTCAATAATATATAATACTAGCAGGGGTACCCGGCGTTGCCTGGGTAATCACCATAATCACCATCACTACTACCACCACTACTACTACCATAATCACCATCATCAATCACTACTACCACACCGGCCTCGACGTCCCTGTGCCTCATTAAATGACGACCTCGATTTCGGCCGCTAAATGACCTCCGATTTTGGATCTGACCTCATCCGTACCCCCGTTTTGGGGGGCTGCGAACAACTTTCGTTCCATACACCTTTTCGATCGGAGGCTCCCTTCTGCCCCAAACGGTCCTTTTTCCGATTTCGCGCCCATTTTCTCCGTCCCTATCACCCTGGGGAATTCTATTTTTTCACTAAAACCTGCCTAGGGACCACCTTACTATTCATACCAAGTATGAACGCTCTAGCTTAAAAACTGCGGCCGCCTATAAAGAACAGACAGACAGACAGACAGACAATCAAAATTATTATATAGATAAACATACAAGAATAGTTCACAATGCAGTAGAATAAAGGAAAATAATGGAAGGAAAAAGTTTATATCCAGAATGCCAAAAAAAAGCTGCAGTACTTATGTCTAAGTCAAATTAAAAAAACTAAATATTAATAGTAAGACAAAACTTTAATGCTCAAGATGACTCCAGCCTTTCCCTGCTACGACCCAATAAAGAACAAAATATATATATGCGGTATTTAAGGAAACAATGAAGAAAGCCTGACAAACACGGAGCAGCAGTGTTGTCACTACAAGGTCTCTGACTGGAGTGGCCTCAATGGTGACTCTGGTGAGTGGCGGCCCTGAGATCCTGAGATTCCTAGGGCCCACGCGGGAAGGGAGGGGAGCGCCAGGCACTGCCAGACTACACAACTAAACTAGCCACCTGTGCTCTCATTAACAATACAAGAGTAATTGAATAAACATAAGACATCATTGGGTAACATGATAAACTGAAAATAATTCCAACAGGAGTAAACAACTAAATAGTTATACTCCTAGCCGAACGGCAATGTTACTGTAGGCGCCACACTGACAACACAAGGGCTCGCCACGAGGGAAAGGGAAAAAGAAAAACGTAAGGAAAACCAGCTGGTTTTTTCCTCTACACATACAGTATAGGCTATATGCTCACTAAATCACTTACAACTGAAGTACCTATAGTTCAGGTGGATGTGACAATATATATGTATACTGTATACAGCTTAAGTGGCAGACAGCAGTGTGGGGGAGGAAGGCTTAGCTCGGGACTTGTACCGTAACACAACTACAAAATAATGAAAGTTATAAATGAAAGCACAAACCATTACACACATACACACAAACACAGACACGTCAGTCACCCTGTATATACATCTTTATTTGTTTGTGTTTTATGTGTATGGTGAAGACAAAAAGGCAGAGCTGCCTGAAACAAGTGTCTCCCTCAAAGACAAAAGAGTGACCGAAAGCCAAGTTTCAAGGGACCTTGGAGTCAAAATCCCCAGACGCACTAAGTTTAAAGCAGTCTAAGTCATAGGGTGAAGGAAAGAGTGATTGAAGGAGAGAGGTTGGCCTCCAGGGTACCAAATCAGCAGGCGATATGGAGGCATAAGAGCCACTAATGTCCTTATCTTGACAGTTTATTTTTCACAGTACTTCGGATAGCATTTGTCAATTCCCAGGTAAAACCACCCATTGTTCTTAAAAAAGGCAAAATACATACGTTGCAATATTCTTGAAAATGAGGATTAGTTAATATACAGTATATATATATAAATACACACGCTAACGATAAATCTCATAAAACTTCCTGTATGAGAGACAACGTAGCAGATTCCACGGCAATAAATTCCAACATGTCTCCGTGGGTTTAAACGAAATACTGTCCACAACACCAATGATAACTGATATATGAGGCTAGTTTATCATGGGTTAATGTCATGGAGAGAGAGAGAGAGAGGTAAACTATCCACACGGACAGTGCGATAAAAGTTAGGTGATCAAAATTTAATTCTAGCAGATACCAAATATATACCAATTAGTGAGAACTAAAAAAAGAGATAGAAGAGCAGAAACTTTATTCTCACCCTCCACTCCCTATAGTGTGCTCGCTTTCTGCTGATTGTATTATATAATTATATTTTTTTGTTATGTGAGTGAAGGAAACAAAAGTCAGAACTGCCTCTGGCGAGTGCCTCCCCCAGAGTCGAAAGAATGATAGGGCCAAAATCAAGGGACGTTCGAGCCAAAATGCCTGGACACTCAGAGTTTGAAGCAATTTAAGTCATAGAAAGAGGGAAATACTAATTCTCGGAGAGAGTTCCAGAGCTCAGCTGTTGAAAAGAAGATTGAGAACAACGTTTCACTCTTGGATTGGAGTGTTGCACAGAGTAGGGGTGGGATTTTGATGGAAGACGGGTACTGCGTGCTCTACGAAGAGGGGGTGGTATACATTGAGAGAGCTCTGAGGAACACTGATTATTGTAATAGTGGTAGAATAGTTAGAGAGATGCAACATTGCGGCGAAGAGAGAGAGACTGCAGAGAATTGGTGAGTGGACATGAGTTAATGAGACGGATGGCTTTCTTTTCTACTTTGTCTAGAAGTGTTGTGTGAGAGGTCCTCCCCACAAGTGTGAACAATGTTCAATACATGGACGCACTGTGCCTCTGAACAGAGCAAGAAGCTGCACAGGGGTAATGAACCCCTGGAGAAAGTTGAGCACACCCAGCTTCTGGAAAGCTGTTTTAACAAGAGTGGTAGTATGATCTTTCCAAGAGTAAGCAGAAGAAAAAGAGACACCGAGAGTATTAAGAGAAGATGAAGGGTTAACTTGTATGTTGTAGAAGAGTTGGTCGTAGTTTTCTGGAAGGAGACCACGAGTAGACAGATGGAGAAATTGAGTTTTGGAAGCATTGAAAGTAACAAGGTTTTCTCTGCCCCAATTAGAGATAGTAGAGAGATCAGAAGATAGGTGCTTTATGGCGTCCTTACGTGAGTTTTGGAGTTCCTGCTTTGAGTGATGTGGAAGGCTAGTTGAATGATGTAATGTAGAGTCGTCAGTATATGAGTGAATGGGGCTGGAGGTGCAGTTGAGAAGGTCATTAATGAATAATAGGAAGATAATTGGATATAGGACAGAGCTCTGAGGAACACCGGAGTTCATAGGTTGAAGAAGTGAACGGTGGCCATTCATAACCGCAGGTATGGAACAGCCGGAAAGGAAATTAGAGACAAAGGCACCGATGGAGGGATAGAAACCGAAGGAGGGTAGTTTGGAAATGAGGGATTTGTGCCAGATTCTATCGAAGGACTTCGATATGTCTAGCGCAACAGACACAATTCACCAAAGTCACAAATGGAGGATGACCAAGAGTTAGTAAGATAAGAGTCTATTCACCAGTAGAACGACTTTATGGAAGCCATACTGGTGATCTGAGAGTAGGTTATGGGCAGATAAATGCTTAAGAAATATTGAGGTAATAATAGTTTTAAAAACTTTAGAGATGCAAGCAATGAGAGCAATTAGACGATAGTTGGAGGGTTGAGAGCGGTCACCCTTCTTTGGGACAGGTTTAATGAGAGAGAAATTCCAGCAAGAAGGGAAGACGTTAGAAGAGAGACAGAGACAGAAGAGTTTGCCTAGGCAGGGAGTCAGCACGGAAGCACAGTTTTTAAGCACAACAGGAGGGACACCATCGGGTCCATATGCCTTCTTAGTATTAAGCCAAGAGAGGGTGGAAAGTACATCCTTTGAACAAAACATGATATTAGGCATAAGTAGGAGAGAGGGAGGAATAGCACCAGAATCATCCAAAGTGGAGTTTTTAGTGAAAGTGTTAGCGAAGAGTTCAGCTTTGTAAGAGGAAGAAGTAACAGTCAGAGCGGAATTGGGGAGGGAAAGACGAAGAAGAAAAATTGTTGGAGAGGTTTTTGGCTAGATGCCAGAAGGCTTGGGAAGAGCTAGAATTGGATAGTTCAGTGCATTTATTATTGATGAAAGAATGTTTGGCGAGTCGAAGAACAGATTTGGCTTGATTCCAGGCAGAAACATAGGAAGTATGAGATTCTTGAGTTTGAAGGCAACGGTACAGTTTGAATGCTTCCTCCTTATTGCGGACAGCAGTAGAACAAGCGTGAGTAAACAAAGTTTTTTTGCATTAGTCAGAGAGAAAAGAAAATGGAATGTATGCTTCCATGCCCGAAAGGTTTACCTCGGTAATGCGTTTAGCACTCTCTGAGGGTCCCTGGCCTTGGAAGCAGTAGTCATTCCATGGGAAATCAAAGAAGTAGTGCCGAAGAGCCTCCCTGTCGGCAGCGCCAAAGTGCCGTGCCACAAGGGCCGCCAGCTAGGAGGATCGGGTGGCCGAACTGGAGAGATAGGACAGGTAACAGAGATAAGCTTATGGTTGGAGGAGCCCAAATGAGAGAAAAGATTTACAGTATAGCAGAAGGTTTAGAGGTCTGAAATTACTCAAGAGTATTGGGCCGATCTCCGAAGCGATCCGTCCGGGATACGGGGGGGTTGCTGGACAAATTGCTCTAGGTCATTTAGGATCGACAAGATGTAGGCTTGTTCACCAGGTTGGTTAGTGGAAAGAGAGGAGAGCCATTGGCGGTGGTGAACGTTGAAATCTCCTAGGATAGAGATTTCTGCGAAAGGAGAGATGGATAGAATGTGTTCCACTTTAGAAGTTAGATAGCCAAAGAATTTTGGATAGTCAGTATCTTTAGGGGAGAGATAAACAGCACAGAAATGTTTAGTTTGTGAGTGATAATTTGTTTGCTAAATAGTGCATAAACTTCCAAACAACTGTCGAAATATTCCTAACCTATTAGATAAGCATTTTAGATTATATACTACAATTATTAAAATTATTATTATTGCTAATATCATTATTATTAGTTGTTGTTGTTGTTGTTGTTGTTGTTGTTGTTTCCAAGGCTGTCTGGCCGAGCAGCACCTAGGTCCCAAGCAAGGCCGAGGAAATAACTAAGTGCCGCCACAGAACCCTCCCAGATTTACCACTAAGAAAGCCCAGGTGACCGAAGACGCTCCCAGGCTAGGGGCTGAGGAGGGTGCGGAAATGCCCGGGGCACCAAAGCCCCACCCAGGGCCCTGTGCCCCTTAACAATTATGAAGGGAAAGTTGAGGGGCAAAGGAAAAATGTGACGTTTTGGTTCCCAGTCTGCCAGCCACTAGGTTGGCAGTATGGAGGTCACTCCACGGAAGAGACACCGTCACTTGAGATCTAGAAGATATATAAGTAAAAGGAACAGTCAGAGTAAGCTATGGGTATGGCAGAGATCGCTCAACTCTCACTCTGATAGACCAGCCAATCACCACATAACTAGAACAAAATAATAATTGGCTTTATAGGCATGTCATTTGAGCATAAATCCAAAGACGTAATGCTAACCCTTTACAATTCCTTAGTCCGCCCTCTTCTGGAATACTGCGTTCAATCCTGGTGCCCTTATTACCAAAAAGATATAGACAAGCTAGAACGAGTTCATCGTAGAGTTACCAAAATAATACCTAGCCTAAAGAACAAACCATACGAGGAGCGTCTTAGAGAATTAAACCTATTTCCTTTAACCCAGCGCAGATTAAGAGGCGACTTAATTCAGGTGTTCAAAAACATCAAAGGCATCGAGAATATGAACTGTAGTAAGCACTTCACTATCGACCAATCTAATTACACGCGGGGAAACGGTTGCAAAATTATTGGTAAATCTTTTAACTGACAAGAATCTAAGAATTTCTTCTTCAATCGAGTTGTCAACTTATGGAATGGGCTTCCCCGAGACGTTATAGACTGCAGCACCGTTGATTCATTTAAACTTCGCCTAGACAAATATCTTGCATCAAACCCGCGACTGACTGCGTTTGTAAATGAATAACTTTATTTTATCCCCCCCTCAGTTACTAACCAATCTGTTCCCTACTAACTTCCTAATCCTGCCACGGTTTTAGTTCTAGGGCAGTAGTTCCCTTTCCAATGTTCCCTTACCCACTCTAAACCACTGTTTGGACACTTGGTCCTCAGTGTTTTGGAGGACAAGCAGCCCAGAAGGGTCACTAGACCTATTGTTGCTGGATTTCCTTTGTACTCCTTTGTATTCCTTTGTATTCCTCTCAGCATCAGCTAGGAAAGGCCCTAGAAAGCCACCTTTGGCGGGGGGATAGCTCCCCTTTTTCAACTCCTTTCGGGGTTTGGCACCTGCCCTCATTGTTATTAGTATTATAACTTATTTGTATGTGGATGAAGGAGACAAAAGGCAAAGCTGCCATTAACCTAAGACGTGCGCATGGGGGGTATGAGACACCACACGCCTGTGCGCACGTATTTGAGCTGTTCCCATCACTAACATAGTTATTTTACAATGCATTAATACTTATCCATATGCGCCTATTTTAGGTTGATTATAAAGGTATTAACCTGTTACAGCAATAAAACAAGTGGAAACAGCGTTTGGATGGTCAAAATCGGCGATAAAGGCCGGGAGTTACATAATGTATGGCTGAGGCAACCTCCCTCCCCTCCTCCCCTCCCCTTGTCTGGAGAGACACTGTTACGCAATAGTCTCTCTCTCGCTCTTTCCCACGCTTGGTAACAGTGATGACAACGCCCTGCTACCAACTCGCTAATGTTAGCACGAAAATAGACCACAGAATAAGGGAATAACAGGGAAAATAGGTGATAACTGAAGGATGGGAGGAAAGTGGGGAAGGAGTGGATGTGGAGGAGTGATATTTGGCATGGCCAAGGGGCAAAAAAAAAAAAAATAAAAAAATTGGGGGGTGTTTTAATCCACTGAGCCCCAGCTAGTTATTAATAAATGTACCACCAGGGACCAGCCGGTTTTTATTTATTTTTTATTCCAGAAACAATAGCGAATGGGTTAGGAATGAAGGAAAACAAAAACAATTTTTTTTCAAAAAGTGCAAAAAATGGTCCTACAGAGCCCCCGAAAACGGATTTTACAAGAGTAAAAAATTGAAGGCAATTTCCCCCAAAAAACATATTTTTGCGCGCTTACGCGCACGCGGTTGGACTTTGGGAGTTTTCAACCATCGGCATGGGTGTGTGGGACACTTACACAGTTCCCATAAAAATCTGAGCCCTCTAGGTGCCATAGGACCGGAGTAATAGGGATCGGAGTGACACTGATGCAAACGAGGCGTCGCTGGGGTTTAACGTTACATACATTACTGACGCACTGTTTGCGTCGCTGGGGCTCAGTGGGTTAAATGGATTATTTTAGGCCCAGGATCTTAAGAGTCTTCCCGCAGTCACCCGGGGAAACTCTTAAGAGTCTTCCCGCACTTGCTGGGTTAACAAGTGTTTACCCCAAAGTTGAAAGAATGATAGAGAGCCAGAGTAATATTACGTTTGAGTCAAAAGATCTGGACACCCTGAGCTTGCAGCAGCTAAAGTCAGAGGATGAGGGAAAGACATATTGGGGGAGAAAGTGAGAATAATTATATATTATATATATATTCTGACATACGGAGCCCTGTATGTTAATTTAAGAGTTAGAATTAGAGTTGAAGGAGTCAAACTACCCAAACGACGAAGCAGACTAGCGAGCGAACTAGCGAGTGGGAAACCAGCTCGCCCGCATACCAGCAAACAAGCCTTCATACCTGCGTGCGTCATAGGGGACCCTGCAAACTACTTCGATGACCCGACGCTATGACGTATGTTCGACGCCAGGAGCTGTGATTGGACCAGGCACCTGTTATGCAACTCGAGGAGCTATGATAGGAGCGTGCACCATCACTCGCCTCCTGATTCGTTCCTACACCATCATTGTTTAGTATATAAGACCCGAGTTGTGGGCATTCAAATCAGTCTCATTTGGAGTTGGGGAAGGTGAACTTGCAGCTGGAGGAAGACGGGGTGAAGTATTATAATGGGATTGTGACTGTCAGTCAGATTATATATGTGTGTGTTAAGTGTGTTCCGTGTAAACACTTACGTTATGTTGGTGAGTGAGATATGTGATTGGGACGTTAACGCTATTATTGTGTACTTAACTATTTGATTGGGAATTAACGTTAACGCTACTATTTATGTACTTAACTATTTGATTGGGAATTAACGTTAACGCTATTATTATGTACTTAACTATTTTAGTTGACTAACTTGTGGACTAAAGCAACTCTTTAAGTAATTGGGTTATGATGAAAGTAATACTATTGTTTTATATATAATACTTACGAGTTCTTTCATTTTTCTTTTAATTAAGCTTACATTGCTTAACGGTGCTTAGTACGGTGATGCTATTGTCTCATATTAGTAATATCGCCTTAGACTAACATGGCTGTGTTAATATTACTTCTAGTGATTTCCTAAGCTGAAGAAAATTCTTTTAGCTTCAAAATATTATTTTTGCTTTTCATATTATTTGAGTGAGACATGAATCGAATCTATGAAGCGATCCTGTAACTTAATTTACTCATAATCAAACCTCAATGTTACGTGGTTAAGAAATACATTTATCTAATTATTAAATATATATCTAACTTTTTATGTGACTTTGATATTAATCCTGATGATAATAATAATATAATACTATTAACGTAAGACAAGAACCAAGAATAATTACATTAAATATAAATAAAAGGACATTAACCCTTATTTAGCGGCGAGCAACATAAGTCGAGTTAAATAAAGCTGGACTATGTGGCGGCGCTCGACATAACTCGAGTGGCAATTTCAGCACGTAATGTTGCTGAGAGAGAGAGAAGTGGTGGCAGGAGACTAGCGAGCGTATGACTGCTCCAGACCACCGCGGCGAACGTACTGACACAAATCTCAGCTCCCTCCTCCCTCTCACTCGCTACATACTCAATTATGTACTGAAAGTACCGAATTACCTGCTTTTTGCACTCGCGTTGCACGGTTATTGCAAGAAAACTATCCATCATACAAGGATCGTTATGGTGTCATTCGAAAGCTCTGTTTATGCCCTTTCAGGGATAGGTACTTGTTTTACGTTCTGGGTCTTATTTAGGCATGAAAATGATCACGTAAACAGCCCTATTTTGGCTAAAAACACCCCGCTGTGCGGTACACATAAATAAACCGCATAGGCCGCTCGTAAGGTGTTAAGAAAACTAGCTATTCATTTCAAAAAGGGTAAGAGACAGAAATGTTCTTACTTTAATATTTATCTTTCAAGACTTTTTATAGAATTAATAGTCCTTCTTTAGATACAACTTCTTTGGTTCATAACCATAGCCTACTAAGCTTCGGTTGAATAATAATTCTTTATAAATACTACATGACTTTAATTAGTTTCAGTATTTTTCATAATTAAAGAGTATCAGTCAATAAAGGATACTAAGTCCTAAGATCCAAAAAGGAAAGGAAGCAACAACATGAAATAATTTTATTAGATTTTACTTTTGTTTAGCCTTCAGCTGACTGATACCTTAATATATATCTCTGTGCTATCTAGATTCATCAAGTTAACCACTTGAGGATCAAGATACGTAACAGAAGAGTGGCGACCTCGCCAGGATTCGTTTCATACAGTTTCACTCAGTTTCATTAATGTTTCACTACTTAAAAATAAAATATTAATCATGCCTCAACTAATTAATGACGAAGATGCTCGAGTTTTCATAGAATCAGACCCCACAGCCCCTGATATTGACTGTCTGTCAAAATCCGAACTGAAAGTGCTTGCCTCACATCTCCAATTAACTGTCTCAAACATGTCCAAAGTAGAGGTGGCTCAGACCATAAAAACTCACCTGTTCCCTGTAGAAGGCGGGGAGGGAGACGGAGCAGTTGGTGGGATCCCGAGTAAACCTAGCCAACATGATGTACAATTGCCAGCTGGTTTGACCGGTGATCAAATATTCAAACTAAAACTAGCCAGAATAAAAGCAAATACCGAAGAAGCCAGCATAAAAGCCAGAGCAACTACCGACCAAGCCGGACTAAATATAGAACTAGCTAGAATAAATGCCGAAGAAGCCAGAATAAAGACCGAACATTATCAATATCAATATCAAACGGCTCAACTAAATGTCAATACAAATGCTCCCGTAATTGCTCCCCCTCTGGGATTGACTATGACTAGTGTCATTCCACCTTTCACTGAGGATAGTGTGCAGGATTTCTTTGTTTTGTTTGAGGAAGTTGCTGGAGGTATGAAGTGGACAAGAGATCAATGGCCTTTTATGTTACAAACCGTTTTGACAGGGCAGGCTCGAGCCACGTATTTGTCAGAAGTAGCAGAAGTTAGGCAGGATTATGACAATCTCAAAGAAGCTATCCTAAAAACCTATCAATTGCAGCCCGAGGCTTACAGGCAATCTTTCCGTAAAAACCAGAAGAAAGTAGAAGAAACCCATAAGGTATTTGCCAGGACCATGACTAAAACTTTCAATCATTGGGTCAAGAGTAAGAAAGTCACAAGCTACAACGATCTGAAGGAGTTGGTCCTGTTAGAAAATTTCCTATGGAAAATTGATTCTTCTGTATCCTATCATTTAAAGGGGAAGAAGGTAGATTGTCTTGCCGACGCCACTGACATGGCTGACACATACGTGCTCAACAACAAATTTCGTGGAAAGAAGCCCTACGATAATTCTAGTTCTAATTTTAAGTATCCCAATCACAAATCTGACAGACCCAGTCACAAGCCTATAACGTCTTCCCCAGCTAGCCAAAATAGAATTGTTCCCCCAACTAAAAATGCGACTCAGGGCAATGGTAACAGAGGTGGGCCCAAAACTAATAGTAATGCTCAGAGAGGGAACGTTCCCGTATCCCCTAAAGTATGTACTTTTTGTGGCAAGAGAGGCCACCTAGCTTATCAGTGCTGGGCCAAGGAGAGAACCGAGAGATCGGGGCAGACAGTTGCCGCCGTATCTCAAACTCCATATGTGCCTGTAATGCAGGACTCCCGACAGAAGGAGTACCTAGCACCAAAAGTTCCTTTAATGCAGGACTCCCGACAGGAGTACCTAGCAGCTAACGTAAATCATCTAGACAGGGGTGTAGTAGCATGTGTGGTGCAACCCACTAGGGTTAAGCCAATAATAATTTCACCATCAGTGCAGGACAGTTACCGTCCCTTTATTTCATCTGGCAACGTGAGATTAAATGGTTGTATGCATGAGGTAAACATTCTGAGAGACACAGGTTCTACTAGCACCCTCATGGTGAATCATTACACTGAGTGCCCACCTGGCGAACCAGTTGTAATGAGAGGTGCTGGAGGCCAATTTTATGCACACTTGGTAAAAGGCGAAATTGAATGTGAGTTACTACAGGGTGAGGCCACCATAGCTTTGTGTAGGTCCCAAGATATCCCTGTGTCTGGGGTAACACTCCTTTTGGGGAATGATGTAGCAGGTGAGAAGGTCTGACCAGACCCCATTTTGTCACTTTCCCCTGTTAACGAGCCACTAACCGGTGAGCTCGAAAAGGAGATGCCAACAGTTTTCCCTGTGTGTGCTGTCACACGTTCAA
Source organism: Paralithodes platypus (assembly GCA_032716605.1). Taxonomy (NCBI): domain Eukaryota; kingdom Metazoa; phylum Arthropoda; class Malacostraca; order Decapoda; family Lithodidae; genus Paralithodes; species Paralithodes platypus. The sequence goes on from CM064541.1 coordinate 21,012,768, forward strand.
TGTCTCAAGTAGCAGTTCCCTCAGACAGAAATGAACCGAATGTAAGAGTTGATGAAAGGGATGATGAGAGTGTGAATGACGCTCCAACTGTGCCTGATGGTGTGACTGAGGTGGATTTATTTGACACCTTTATGGCTCATCTTGACCCTAATGATGACCATGAAACCCCTCCAAATTGTCCTAGTGGCCTGGTAGAGCTACAGAGAGATGATAGTGAATGCAAGGAGTTAACTGCCAGGTTCATGAGTGAAGAGGAATGTGAGAAGGAGGGTGGTGAATGTTTCTACCTCAAAGGAGGAGTATTGTGGCGTAGATGGAGACCGCCACACAGACCAATCGATGACGGGGCTTGGGACGTCCATCAAGTAGTAGTCCCCAAACCTTGTCGTAGAGATATCATGGAAATGGCACATTGTATACCATTGGCAGGACACCTAGGTGTGAGAAAAACTCTAGACAGAATCAGAGCCCACTTTTACTGGCCAGGAATGCGTGCAGATGTAGTGGAGTTTTGTAGAGTGCGTCACACTTGCCAGATGACAGGAAAACCCAATCAGAAGGTGCCTGTACATCCTCTGGTGCCCTTGCCCGTTTTAGAGAATCCTTTTACTCGGGTGGTAGTGGACATTGTAGGCCCATTGCCTAAGACTTCCCAAGGTAACATTTATTTATTAACTATCATGGACATGGCAACTCGCTACCCAGAGGCTATACCCTTAAGGACTACCTCTGCTCCAACTGTCATCAAGGAACTGCTCAAATTCTTCACCAGAATGGGTTTCCCCCATGAGGTGCAAAGTGATCAAGGAACTAATTTTACCTCTAACATTTTTCAGAAGTCCCTGAAGGAGTTGGGTATCGAGCATGTTAAGTCTAGCACCTACCACCCAGAGAGTCAAGGGGTTCTCGAACAATATCATCAGACATTAAAGGGAATGTTACGTAAGTATTGTACAGAGACCGGAGTTGAGTGGGATAAGGGGGTTCCTTTTCTTTTATTTGCTACTCGTGAGGTTCCAACTGAATCCCTGGGTTTTTCCCCTAATGAGCTAGTTTTCGGTCACCAGGTAAGAGGTCCTTTGCAACTATTGAAGGATAGCCTAGTTGGCCAGGAGGGGAACCAAAACCTCCTCAAGTATGTTTCAGATTTCAAAACCCGGCTGAGATCCTCATGTGAGTTTTCCGCTCTAAACTTGACAGTGGCTAAAAGCTCCATGAAGAAATGGTATGACAGAAAAGCCAGTGAGAGGGAGTTTCAGCCCGGTGATGAGGTTTTGGTCCTGCTCTCCCTTTTTGGCCAACCTTTATCTGCCAAGTTCAGGGGCCCATATAAGATCATTCGGAGGGTGAGCATTACCGATTATCTAGTAACTACCCCAGACAGGAGAAAGCCCACGCAAGTATTCCATATAAATATGTTGAAACTCTACCATAGGTCCCCTGATTCCTCTCCTCCAGATTCTCCCACTGTGGCAGTGAATGTCAGGACCTGTGGACAGCCTGGTGCGGACGAAGTCTTCAGTTCTCTTACTGACCCGCAACAGACTGTTCCAGAGCCTGAAGGTATCCATGCAGACTTTGACTTGTCATGTAGCCTATCAAACTTTCAGTATAATTCAGTGGCTTGGAGGGAATTACCATCTAAACTATGTCATCTTCCCTCTGATCAAGCGAACCAACTAATCTCTGTTTTATCTCAGTCTCCCAGTGTGTTCCGTGATACTCCAGGGCTCACTTCTTTGGCCGTGCACGACATCGACGTAGGGGATGCAACTCCCATTAAACTATCCCCCTACCGTGTCTCGCCACAACGCAGGAGTATACTGCAGGTCGAGCTTGACTTTATGTTATCTAACGAACTGATCACTAGGGCCTTAAGCCAGTGGAGTAGTCCGGTCATACTTGTGCCAAAGCCAGACGGGAGCCATAGGTTATGTATGGACTATAGGCAAGTCAATGCTGTCACAAAGAACGATACCTACCCACTGCCACGGATCGACGACTGCATTGACCAGATTGGTACAGCCACCTATATCAGCAAGATTGACTTGATGAAGGGATATTGGCAAGTAGCTCTCACCCCTAGAGCGAGGGAAATATCATGCTTTGTAGTCAACAATCAAGCCTTCTGCTGTAACGTAATGCCCTACGGCTTGAAAAACGCCCCAGCTACATTCCAGCGCCTCATGAATTTGGTGACTGAAGGGGTACCTGGGTGCGTTGTCTACATCGATGATATTCTTATCTTTTCACAGTCATGGGAGGAGCATCTTTACCAACTTAGATTGCTGTTCTTAAATCTTGCTGATGCCAATCTGGTGGTTAATCTTAAGAAATGCACCTTTGTAAAGAGTACGGTCCAGTATCTAGGATATACGGTAGGTCAGGGGCAGGTTGCACCTCCTCAAGCAAAGGTAGAGTCTATTCTAGAATTCCCAACTCCTAGCACTAAGAAACATATCCAAAGGTACCTAGGCATGATTGGCTATTATAGGCGTTTCATCTTAAATTTTTCAAAGTTGACCGCTCCCCTGACAGATCTTCTCCGTAAGGATGTGAAGTTTGTGTGGTCCTCTGAATGTGAAGAGGCCTTTATTGCTACACCAAATATATATTATCTAATTATCCTGTACTCCGAGCTCCTGATTTTAACAGATCTTTTTCCCTGGCAGTGGATGCGAGCAATACCGGGGTTGGTGCAGTGTTGCTCCAGGAAGACGACTGTGAGGTATTGCATCCTGCGTGCTATTTCAGTAAAAAATTAAATTCTGCCCAACGTAACTATTCAGTCATTGAGAAGGAGCTGTTAGCATTAATTTTATCCCTTCAATACTTTGCTGTCTATGTGCAATCTGCCTTTGGTGCCATCACTGTGTATACTGACCATCACCCCTTAAAATGTTTGCATAGGTTCCAAAATAAAAAACAACGACTGACCAGGTGGAGTTTGTTGCTGCAGGAATACTCCCTGGATGTCAAACATATTAAGGGGGTCCAGAACGTGCTAGCCGATTGCCTATCACGTATCTGTTAAAGATTACATTTACCAGGTTGGCCTCATGCAGCAGTAAGTTTAACTTAATGAGAGGATTTTGGCAATTAGCTCTCCCTTGTAGCGAGGTAAATATCATGCTTTAGTAGTGCGCTGTCAAGCCTTCAGCTGTGAGATGCCTTGCAGTTCGAATAACGCTCCAGCTACGTTCCGGCTATGTTCTGATGTGGTACCTGGAGACGTTGCCTACTTTGGGTGATATCCTTATTATATCCTCATTATAATCTTGCTGTTGCCAATCTGGTGGTGAATCTATTTATGTATTATGTTTAATATTATGTACTATACTCCTTAAACTCTTTTCTAGTGGGGAGGTCTGACATACGGAGCCCTGTATGTTAATTTAAGAGTTAGAATTAGAGTTGAAGGAGTCAAACTACCCAGGCGGCGAAGCAGACTAGCGAGCGAACTAGCGAGTGTGAAACCAGCTCGCCCGCATACCAGCAAACAAGCATTCACACCTGTGTGCGTCATAGGGGACCCTGCAAACTACTTCGATGACCCGACGCTATGACGTATGTTCGACGCCAGGAGCTGTGATTGGACCAGGCACCTGTTATGCAACTCGAGGAGCTATGATAGGAGCGCGCACCATCACTCGCCTCCTGATTCGTTCCTACACCATCATTGTTTAGTATATAAGACCCGAGTTGTGGGCATTCAAATCAGTCTCATTTGGAGTTGGGGAAGGTGAACTTGCAGCTGGAGGAAGACGGGTTGAAGTATTATAATGGGATTGTGACTGTCAGTCAGATTATATAGTGTGTGTTAAGTGTGTTCCGTGTAAACACTTACGTTATGTTGGTTAGTGAGATATGTGATTGGGACGTTAACGCTATTATTGTGTACTTAACTATTTGATTGGGAATTAACGTTAATGCTACTATTTATGTACTTAACTATTTTAGTTGACTAACTTGTGGACTAAAGCAACTCTTTAAGTAATTGGGTTATGATGAAAGTAATACTATTGTTTTATATTAATACTTACGAGTTCTTTCATTTTTCTTTTAATTAAGCTTACATTGCTTAACGGTGCTTAGTACGGTGATGCTATTGTCTCATATTAGTAATATCGCCTTAGACTAACATGGCTGTGTTAATATTACTTCTAGTGATTTCCTAAGCTGAAGAAAATTCTTTTAGCTTCAAAATATTATTTTGCTTTTCATATTATTTGAGTGAGACCTGAATCGAATCTATGAAGCGATCCTGTAACTTAATTTACTCATAATCAAACCTCAATGTTACGTGGTTAAGAAATACATTTATCTAATTATTAAATATATATCTAATTTTTTATGTGACTTTGATATTAATCCTGATGATAATAATAATATAATACTATTAACGTAAGACAAGAACCAAGAATAATTACATTAAATATAAATAAAAAGACATTAAGAAAACTAGCTATTCATTTCAAAAAGGGTAAGAGACAGAAATATTCTTACTTTAATATTTATCTTTCAAGACTTTTTATAGAATTAATAGTCCTTCTTTAGATACAACTTCTTCGGTTCATAACCATAGCCTACTAAGCTTCGGTTTAATAATAATTCTTTATAAATACTACATGACTTTAATTAGTTTCAGTATTTTTCATAA
>CM064541.1:21017527-21175664 GCA_032716605.1 Paralithodes platypus
GATGTAGCAGGTGAGAAGGTCCGACCAGACCCCATTTTGTCACTTTCCCCTGTTAACGAGCCACTAACCGGTGAGCTCGAAAAGGAGATGCCAACTGTTTTCCCTGTGTGTGCTGTCACACGTTCAATGTCTCGAGTAGCAGTTCCCTCAGACAGAAATGTACCGAATGTAAGAGTTGATGAAAGGGATGATGAGAGTGTGAATGCCGCTCCAACTGTGCCTGATGATGTGACTGAGGTGGATTTATCTGACACCTTTATGGCTCATCTTGACCCTAACGATGACCATGAAACCCTCCAAATTGTCCTAGTGGCCTGGTAGAGCTACAGAGAGATGATAGTGAATGCAAGGAGTTAGCTGCCAGGTCCATGAGTGAAGAGGAATGTGAGAAGGAGGGTGGTGAATGTTTCTACCTCAAAGGAGTATTGTGGCGAAGATGGAGACCGCCACACAGACCAATCGATGACGGGGCTTGGGACGTCCATCAAGTAGTAGTCCCCAAACCTTGTCATAGAGATATCATGGAAATGGCACATTGTATACCATTGGCAGGACACCTAGGTGTGAGAAAAACTCTAGACAGAATCAGAGCCCACTTTTACTGGCCAGGAATGCGTGCAGATGTAGTGGAGTTTTGTAGAGTGTGTCACACTTGCCAGATGACAGGAAAACCCAATCAGAAGGTGCCTGTACATCCTCTGGTGCCCTTGCCCGTTTTCGAGAATCCTTTTACTCGGGTGGTAGTGGACATTGTAGGCCCATTGCCTAAGACTTCCCAAGGTAACATTTATTTATTAACTATCATGGACATGGCAACTCGCTACCCAGAGGCTATACCCTTAACACCTTACGAGCGGCCTATGCGGTTTATTTATGTGTACCGCACAGCGGGGTGTTTTTAGCCAAAATAGGGCTGTTTACGTGATCATTTTCATGCCTAAATAAGACCCAGAACGTAAAACAAGTACCTATCCCTGAAAGGGCATAAACAGAGCTTTCGAATGACACCATAACGATCCTTGTATGATGGATAGTTTTCTTGCAATAACCGTGCAACGCGAGTGCAAAAAGCAGGTAATTCGGTACTTTCAGTACATAATTGAGTATGTAGCGAGTGAGAGAGGGAGGAGGGAGCTGAGATTTGTGTCAGTAGGTTCGCCGCGGTGGTCTGGAGCATTCATACGCTCGCTAGTCTCCTGCCACCACTTGTCTCTCTCTCAGCCACATTACGTGCTGAAATTGCCACTCGACCTATGTCGAGCGCCGCCACATAGTCCAGCTTTTTTTAACTCGACTTATGTTGCTCGCCGCTAATTAAGGGTTAAGGACTACCTCTGCTCCAACTGTCATCAAGGAACTGCTCAAATTCTTCACCAGAATGGGTTTCCCCCATGAGGTGCAAAGTGATCAAGGAACTAATTTTACCTCTAACATTTTCCAGCAGTCCCTGAAGGAGTTGGGTATCGAGCATGTTAAGTCTAGCACCTACCACCCAGAGAGTCAAGGGGTTCTCGAACGATATCATCAGACATTAAAGGGAATGTTACGTAAGTATTGTACAGAGACCGGAGTTGAGTGGGATAAGGGGGTTCCTTTTCTTTTATTTGCTACTCGTGAGGTTCCAACTGAATCCCTGGGTTTTTCCCCTAATGAGCTAGTTTTCGGTCACCAGGTAAGAGGTCCTTTGCAACTATTGCAGGATAGCCTAGTTGGCCAGGAGGGGAACCAAAACCTCCTCAAGTATGTTTCAGATTTCAAAACCCGGCTGAGATCCTCATGTGAGTTTGCCGCTCAAAACTTGACAGTGGCTAAAAGCTCCATGAAGAAATGGTATGACAGAAAAGCCCGTGAGAGGGAGTTTCAGCCCGGTGATGAGGTTTTGGTCCTGCTCCCCCTTTTTGGCCAACCTTTATCTGCCAAGTTCAGGGGCCCATATAAGATCATTCGGAGGGTGAGCATTACCGATTATCTAGTAACTACCCCAGACAGGAGAAAGCCCACGCAAGTATTCCATATAAATATGTTGAAACCCTACCATAGGTCCCCTGATTCCTCTCCTCCAGATTCTCCCACTATGGCAGTGAATGTCAGGACCTGTGGACAGCCTGGTGCGGACGAAGTTTTCAGTTCTCTTATTGACCCGCAACAGACTGTTCCAGAGCCTGAAGGTATCCATGCAGACTTTGACTTGTCATGTAGCCTATCCAACTTTCAGTATAATTCAGTGGCTTGGAGGGAATTACCATCTAAACTATGTCATCTTCCCTCTGATCAAGCGAACCAACTAATCTCTGTTTTATCTCAGTCTCCCAGTGTGTTCCGTGATACTCCAGGGCTCACTTCTTTGGCCGTGCACGACATCGACGTAGGGGATGCAACTCCCATTAAACTATCCCCATACCGTGTCTCGCCACAACACAGGAGTATACTGCAGGTCGAGCTTGACTTTATGTTATCTAACGAACTGATCACTAGGGCCTTAAGCCAGTGGAGTAGTCCGGTCATACTTGTGCCAAAGCCAGACGGGAGCCATAGGTTACGTATGGACTATAGGCAAGTCAATGCTGTCACAAAGAACGATACCTACCCACTGCCACGGATTGACGACTGCATTGACCAGATTGGTACAGCCACCTATATCAGCAAGATTGACTTGATGAAGGGATATTGGCAAGTAGCTCTCACTCCTAGAGAGAGGGAAATATCATGCTTTGTAGTCAACAATCAAGCCTTCTGCTGTAACGTAATGCCCTACGGCTTGAAAAACGCCCCAGCTACATTCCAGCGCCTCATGAATTTGGTGACTGAAGGGGTACCTGGGTGCGTTGTCTACATCGATGATATTCTTATCTTTTCACAGTCATGGGAGGAGCATCTTTACCAACTTAGATTGCTGTTCTTAAATCTTGCTGATGCCAATCTGGTGGTTAATCTTAAGAAATGCACCTTTGTAAAGAGTACGGTCCAGTATCTAGGATATACGGTAGGTCAGGGGCAGGTTGCACCTCCTCAAGCAAAGGTAGAGTCTATTCTAGAATTCCCAACTCCTAGCACTAAGAAACATATCCAAAGGTACCTAGGCATGATTGGCTATTATAGGCGTTTCATCTTAAATTTTTCAAAGTTGACCGCTCCCCTGACAGATCTTCTCCGTAAGGATGTGAAGTTTGTGTGGTCCTCTGAATGTGAAGAGGCCTTTATTGCTACACCAAATATATATTATCTAATTATCCTGTACTCCGAGCTCCTGATTTTAACAGATCTTTTTCCCTGGCAGTGGATGCGAGCAATACCGGGGTTGGTGCAGTGTTGCTCCAGGAAGACGACTGTGAGGTATTGCATCCTGCGTGCTATTTCAGTAAAAAATTAAATTCTGCCCAACGTAACTATTCAGTCATTGAGAAGGAGCTGTTAGCATTAATTTTATCCCTTCAATACTTTGCTGTCTATGTGCAATCTGCCTTTGGTGCCATCACTGTGTATACTGACCATCACCCCTTAAAATGTTTGCATAGGTTCCAAAATAAAAAACAACGACTGACCAGGTGGAGTTTGTTGCTGCAGGAATACTCCCTGGATGTCAAACATATTAAGGGGGTCCAGAACGTGCTAGCCGATTGCCTATCACGTATCTGTTAAAGATTACATTTACCAGGTTGGCCTCATGCAGCAGTAAGTTTAACTTAATGAGAGGATTTTGGCAATTAGCTCTCCCTTGTAGCGAGGTAAATATCATGCTTTAGTAGTGCGCTGTCAAGCCTTCAGCTGTGAGATGCCTTGCAGTTCGAATAACGCTCCAGCTACGTTCCGGCTATGTTCTGATGTGGTACCTGGAGACGTTGCCTACTTTGGGTGATATCCTTATTATATCATTATAATCTTGCTGTTGCCAATCTGGTGGTGAATCTATTTATGTATTATGTTTAATATTATGTACTATACTCCTTAAACTCTTTTCTAGTGGGGAGGTCTGACATACGGAGCCCTGTATGTTAATTTAAGAGTTAGAATTAGAGTTGAAGGAGTCAAACTACCCAGGCGGCGAAGCAGACTAGCGAGCGAACTAGCGAGTGGGAAACCAGCTCGCCCGCATACCAGCAAACAAGCATTCACACCTGTGTGCGTCATAGGGGACCCTGCAAACTACTTCGATGACCCGACGCTATGACGTATGTTCGACGCCAGGAGCTGTGATTGGACCAGGCACCTGTTATGCAACTCGAGGAGCTATGAGCTCACCATCACTCGCCTCCTGATTCGTTCCTACACCATCATTGTTTAGTATATAAGACCCGAGTTGTGGGCATTCAAATCAGTCTCATTTGGAGTTGGGGAAGGTGAACTTGCAGCTGGAGGAAGACGGGTTGAAGTATTATAATGGGATTGTGACTGTCAGTCAGATTATATATGTGTGTGTTAAGTGTGTTCCGTGTAAACACTTACGTTATGTTGGTTAGTGAGATATGTGATTGGGACGTTAACGCTATTATTGTGTACTTAACTATTTGATTGGGAATTAACGTTAATGCTACTATTTATGTACTTAACTATTTTAGTTGACTAACTTGTGGACTAAAGCAACTCTTTAAGTAATTGGGTTATGATGAAAGTAATACTATTGTTTTATATTAATACTTACGAGTTCTTTCATTTTTCTTTTAATTAAGCTTACATTGCTTAACGGTGCTTAGTACGGTGATGCTATTGTCTCATATTAGTAATATCGCCTTAGACTAACATGGCTGTGTTAATATTACTTCTAGTGATTTCCTAAGCTGAAGAAAATTCTTTTAGCTTCAAAATATTATTTTTGCTTTTCATATTATTTGAGTGAGACCTGAATCGAATCTATGAAGCGATCCTGTAACTTAATTTACTCATAATCAAACCTCAATGTTACGTGGTTAAGAAATACATTTATCTAATTAATAAATATATATCTAATTTTTATGTGACTTTGCTGATAATAATAATATAATACGTATAAACGTAAGACAAGAACCAAGAATAATTACATTAAATATAAATAAAAAGACATTAAGAAAACTAGCTATTCATTTCAAAAAGGGTAAGAGACAGAAATATTCTTACTTTAATATTTATCTTTCAAGACTTTTTATAGAATTAATAGTCCTTCTTTAGATACAACTTCTTCGGTTCATAACCATAGCCTACTAAGCTTCGGTTTAATAATAATTCTTTATAAATACTACATGACTTTAATTAGTTTCAGTATTTTTCATAATTAAAGAGTATCAGTCAATAAAGGGTTCTAAGTCCTAAGATCCAAAAGGAAAGGAAGCAACAACAGGAAATAATTTTATTAGATTTTACTTTTGTTTTGCCTTCAGCTGACTGATACCTTAATATATATCTCTGTGCTATCTAGATTCATCAAGTTAACCACTTGAGGATCAAGATACGTAACAATATATATATATATATATATATATATATATATATATATATATATATATATATATATATATATATATATATATATATATATATATATATATAGATATATATATATATATATATATATATATACGCTGTATATATACACTGCATATACTGCATGCATTGACTGGTTAACTCTTTGGTAGACAAGTTATGCCTCTTTATACAGACTCCATGTGATATTATATTTTACGTGTGTTTCCTTTTAAAACACTCTCCCACCCCAACCCGTCCTCCGTCTCTCTCTCTCTCTCTCTCTCTCAGTATTCTCGGGTCGCCTCCCATCACTGAAATTATTCCTTGTCGCTGCCTCACATTTCACGGCGTTGTACTCTGACATACTTAGTTTAATGAGAGAGAGAGAGAGTGAGAGAGATCAATATATGGCTAAGTTTATATGAAGTATATATATGTACATATACAGTGTATATAGCATATATAATTATATATATATATATATATATATATATATATATATATATATATATATAAATATACTATATATATATATATATATATATATATATATATATATATACTATACTGTATATATGTACAGTATATATATATATTTATATATATATATATATATATACAGTATATATACTGTATATATAATATCCCAATTAATACACTTTTCTTTCAACAAGCAACCCATGCTTCATTACCACCATTATCACACTACCACAACAACAACTACCAGCATCACACACAAGCTATAACCATTACCAATACCACAACTATCACACTACTACAACCATCACCACAACAACAACTACGAACGTCACACACAAGTTATAACAATCCCTTTACTTTAATCACGTCTCGTTATAATACACGTCTCCACCAATACCCTCCGCTCAATACCAGTAATCATGTACTATCGTATATAATCCATAACAAAAGGAACGAAGGGTGGAGGAAATAATGGTGGATTCTTACCCAAGAGATAATGGGTTTTGGTGGTGAATGATAGGCAAACACAGAGAGGGTTCCAATCTATATAATCTGAATTTATTTTCAAATATTTATGGTCACAATAGATACGCTACAAATTTATACTTAACACGTATCAGTTAGTTAAAATATAGATAGCTAAAATAGGACTTCAGAGTCTATCAACCCTTCTGGATTATTATGCTAGCATACTGTAAGCCAAGAAAAACGTCAGGACTGAAGCCCCTTTTCGAGAACTCCAATCCCTTCACATCTCAGTAATATATAACTTTCTACTATGACAAGAGGACTGAATACCAAATTGGTATATATGTCCTCAAATCCTTAACCCGCTGGACCCCAGCGACGCACGTGATGCGTCGGCAATGTATGTAACACTAAACCCCAGCGCCGCAGCATCTGCGTCGGCACTGTCAACCTTATTTACTCTTGTCCTACGGTAGCTAAAGGGTTCAAACTTGTATGAGATATACCTTATGATGTTTCCGAACAGTGGCAGTACTCTGCAACCCCCACGTCCAGACGCGGGTAGGGGACGCCAGTTTACCCACTTACCTCACCACCTGCTTTGGCACTTTCGACCTAATTACGCTTGTTCTATGGTAGCTAGAGGGTTCAGATTTATATGGTATGTTCCTTAGGATGTTGCCGACAGTGGCAATACTTGGCAATCTCCAAGTCCAGCCGCGGGTGGGGACGCGCGGGAGGAAGACAGTTTTCCCGTTGACCTCGCGAGTGATACATCATATCTGACCTACCTCGTCTCTACCCACGCAGGGGTGTTAGCTTTGAGGATGCACTGGCTATACTTGAGGAAGGTGATGTGTCTGATAGTGACACTGGATCGTCAGATGAGGATTCAGGGGAGGTGTACCGGCAACTATGATGGAGATAGAGGAGATGCAAGAAGAGGAGCCCATTGTTCCCATCTCTCATCGCCTAGCGATATTGAAACACAGGGAGGAGAGTGGGTATCGCTCCCCCACTGCTCCCCATGACATAGTTGACTCCCCACCAAGTGTCATGTGTGCCGGAACATGACACAGAGGCTGCCTGACAGAACAGATACCAGGTACTGGTGCGAAGATTGTGGTGTTGCACTGTGTTTTCCCCGTCTGCTTCAGGGAGTATCACACCCTTGAACATTTCTAAAAGAGTTTGTTCAAAGACTGCGATAAAAGACGCTATCAAAATTGAAGTGTGTGTACAAAACCGAAGTGTAAATATTATATATACAAAGTGCCGAACACAATATGTAAGTGATAGTGACGCTCAAATATACGTAAAACAGTGACGAACACCAATAAGTGTAAATATATCATAAACTTATAACACTGTGAACAATGAAGACTGTGATTACAGTCGATAAAAGTGAGATAGAATACGATAAAACATGAGTACATAATGCAATGTGAAAACCCATATTTCTAAGTAAAAAGTGCCTAAAACAATGTGTAAAACTCATATTCTAACTATAAAACATACAATAAAGTATAAAATCAATAAACAGAGTATGTGAGAGAGGCACAGAATGAAAGTGAAAATGAGGGCAGAGTAGTGTCAGTCAGCTGGCCGTGTGTACATGTGTGCGCCTTGGGCCAAGATGGCCGCCCGTCACCATGGTAACCAGGACGTCACCATGGTAACCAGGACGTCACCATGGTAACCAGGACGTGTGCGGGCCTTGCCACTCATCGGCATTTATAAAACTTGAATCTATGCACTTATCACACTGTAACTTCACTTACAATGACATTATGTGATACATGTTGCTAATATATGAACTATGAAGGCACACATGATGCTCGGGTGGTATAAATAACTGTCACTCGAAAACTGGAGGCATCGTACATCAGCCATGCTGCTTCGCCCAGCTGTGGTGTGCCGGTGCGGGTGGTTTGAAGAGGCACCCGTCACCAGCTGATGGCTGAGCACCCCCCCCCCACCCCTACCCCCCATAGGACCCCCAAATGACCGAGGTGAGTTTTTTTTTTTTTTTCCCTTCATTTCTCACCTATTTTAGTTTTTTTAGGGGGGGGGGGAATCGATTTTTGGCCGGGCCTGGAGTGTACATTTATTATATATTAGCTAGTGCCCTGTGGCAAACATATAGTGGAACACACAGAATGCGTAGTAACTGCATCCTAAATTTGATAGCTGTATAGTAGAATTGGTAAAAGTAGACAGCTCTACAGTAGAAGCAGCCGAATTAGACAGTATTAATAAGGGTTAATACATAATAGTATATAATAATATAAGTTATATTAAAACAAAGTTAAATAGAACAATTATTCCAGGCGAAAATGGCCCTTGTATATATAGAAAAATAATCCATCATCACTTTACAATTACGATCACATTAGTAATCTGGTATAGATATTGACCTGGAGAATATCACTCTTTACTTGCCTGGGAATCACAATATATAGAAGCCAAGCCCCCAACCATCTATAGATTCATGAAACTTCCTCTAAAAGTGTTTTCGAAGTCAAAACATTTAAACATATTATGATCATATTTCGGGGGTCCATCTAAATTCGTGTGTGTATGTGGTGGGAGGGGAACATTTAATTTTAAGATTACACCACAAACAATGCCGTCATATAAACAACCAATATAACACTAACTAAAGGTGGTGTAACACGAGCAACTTTTCCGTCAACTTCTACGGGCAATAATTGTAGTCTGGCAGGTTCTACTCAACAAGTAAGCTTTGGAACTCTCCCTTAATCTGCCTTTCCCTCATCCTATTACTTAAACTGCTTCATGTTCCCTGTGTCCAGACATTTTGACTCCAAAGTAACTTGAATTAGGCTCTCTGGCACTCTTTCAACTTTGGGGGAGACACTTGTTACAGGCAGCTGCCGTTTGTCTCCTCCATGCACATATATTTCTTTTTATCATCATCATATCAGCAGTATTATATTTAGACAATTATGTACAACTTCGGAGGGATCTCTACTAATCAAAGCGGTAAACACTAGCTCAGATAACTCTCTAGCGCACACAAGTTTTTCCTAAACTGAATAAAATCGTCTAATTATAGCCAGAATATACTGTCAAAATGTGTCGAGGGGTCAAACAGTCAATGAAGTAGTGGAGACAATTGTGGTACTATACCCTGTTACAAGTAGGTAGCAGAGAAATCGTTAACCCTAACCTCTGTAAACAAAAAATATATACTGCATAATTATATAAATATATATATAATATATATATATATATATATATATATATATATATATATATATATACTTTATATGCACATATGCCCCTATACATAGCCAGAAGCTGTGCGGTGGTGAAGAACTCACTGAGATGGTTGAACAGTGAACACGCCTTCCTTCTGGAAAGCTGTTTTTCCAAGAAAGTTTGGATGAACAAAAACAAAATAAGAATATTGAGAGAAGATGAATGGTTCAATTGTGTGTTGACAGTGTTGTTGAAGAGTAAGTGGTAGTCTTGTGGAAGATTGGAACGGGTAGATAGAAGGGGATAATTGGTCTTGGAGGTACTGAAAGTAACAAGATTTGCTCTGCCCCAATCAGAAATAATTGATAGATTAGAAGATTGGCGTGCTATGGCTTCGATCGTCACCTGTGTTTCGGAGTGATTTCATTTATATTTTGTTCTATATTCCAACTACTACCTCTCGAGCATAGGCTTAGAACCTGTACATTCAACCGTTACACATTGAACGGTGAAGCCCATGAGGTCTCGTTCCAGTCTAGGAGGTGAGACATGTGAAACACTTTTAGCTGCAATCAACCCCTGCCATTTTGCCTTCGCAGGATGCATGGGGCTTAGGTGCCCACTCACTGCCTGAAGCAGCCCCATCTCTGAAGCTGCCTCGCTCCAGTGCTTTACTGTCTCATCCCCTAGACTCGGACCCTCACTCTCAGAACGTCACCTATTGAGCAGTTAACTCACTAGGCATTGCCCCCCTGTAGCCTATTTTGAATATGGGAATATTCATACAGTGCTATTTAATCAGGGAACAATGAGGGTATTTATTTGGCTTTTCGGTGGGCTTTGTGGTAATGCACTGGTACTAGGTAGTGTACAGCACAAATTCTATCCCAATAATATCATCCCATTGACATATCGGGATTCGAACCCGGGTCAATTGGATTACCAGTCCATTGGCAAGACTACTCCTCCACACCAGTACTGCTGGGTTAATGCGAAAAACTGGTTGAATAGTGTAAGGAAGAGTCATCAGCATATGAGTTGATAGGACTGGAGGTACAGTTGAGGAGATCATTAATGAATATTTGAAAGATAAGTGGAGACAGGACAGAACCCTGAGGAACACCGGAGTTGATATGTTGAAAAAGTGAGTGATGACCATCCACAACGGCAGCTATGAAAAGAACAAAATGGAAATTAGAGACAAAGGCACAGATAGACGGATAGAAACCGAAGGAGGGAAGTTTAGAAATTAGAGATTTGTGCCAGAATCTACCGAAGGCTTTCGATATGTCTAGCATAATAGAAAAAGTTTCATCAAAGTCCCGAAAGGAAGGATGACCAAGAGTTAATAAGATAGCCTACGCCGCCGCAAGATCACCAGTAGAGCGACCCTTAAGGAAACCATACTGGCAATCTAAAAATAGATTATGAGAAGGTAAAAGCTAAGAAATTTTGAAATAAGATTAGTTTTAAAAATCTTTAGAGATGCAAGAAATGAGAGCAATTGGATGATAGTTAGAGGGTTGAAAGTGGTCACCCTTCTTTGGGACAGGTTGAATGAGAGCAAACCTTCAGCAAGAAGGAAAGACGTTAGAAAAAGACAGAGGTGAAAGTTTGCCTAGGTAGGAAGTCAGCACGGAAGACAGTTTTTGAGTACAATAGGAGGAACACATCGGTCCGTACGCCTTCTTAGTATTAAGCCCAGAGAGGGTAGAAGATATTATGATCCTCGGCATAAGTAAGTGATAGGCGGGTGAAGAGGGAGGAATAGCACCGGAATCATCCAAGGTGGAGTTCTATTGTTATATGCTATATATATATATATTTTTTTTTTTTTCTACATGAGTGAGGGAGACAAAAGGCAGAACTGCCTGTAGCGAGTGCCTCCCCCAGGGTTGAAAGAATGACATGGCCAAAATTAAGGGACGTTCAAGCCAAAATGCCTGGACACACAGAGTTTGAAGCAATTTAAGTCATAGGAAAGACTGATTCTGGGAGAGAGATTTCCCGAGCTCAGCTGTTGAATAGAAGAAAGACTGAGAATAACGTTTCAATCTTGGGTTGGAGAGTTCCACCAAGTAGGGGTGGGATTGTGTTGCAAGACGGGTATATCCTATGTAGAGGAGGTGGTACATACATACATACATAAAATGATAAGACTGAGAGCTCCACACATACGTGTAGTTTCAGTCGCTTGTCCTAATTGCGGCGTTTCAGGCATCCCTGTTAACCTAAGACATGCGCATGGGGGGTATGAGACACCACACACCTGTGCGCACGTATTTGAGCTGTTCCCATCACTAACATCGTTACTTTACCATAAATAGCATTAATACTTATCCATATGCACCTATTTTAGGTTGATTGTAAAGGTATTAACCTGTTACAGCAATAAAACAAGTGGAAATAGCGTTTGGATGGTCAAAATCGGCAATACAGGCCGGGAGTTACATAATGTATGGCTGAGGCAACCTCCCTCCCCTCCTCTTGTCTGGAGAGACACTGTTATGCAATAGTCTCTCTCTCGCTCTTTCCCACGCTTGGTAACAGTGATGACAACGCCCTGCTACCAACTCGCTAATGTTAGCACGAAAATAGACCACAGAATAAGGGAAGAACAGGGAAAATAGGTGATAACTGAAGGAGGGGAGGAAAGTGGGGAAGGAGGGGGTGTGGAGGAGTGATATTTGGCATGGCCCAGGGGCAAAAATAAAATAAAAAAACAAAAAAACAAAAACAAAACATTTTTTTTGTGGTGTTTTAAATCAATTTTTTTAGGCCCAGGATCTTAACTCCTTCAGACATATATGACGCTACCGCGTCATATGGCCGAGTGCGCCAAAAACTCATATGATGCTAGTGCGTCATATGGACTTATCTTCATGGCTCTCTAATAAGTTATATGACGCTCTAGCGTCATATGGAGCTCAGTAAGTCCGATAAGTTAGCTTACGATAAAACCGTTGGTGGCAACCTCAGCCACCTCCGATAATTCTAACAGCCGCAGTGTTGTTGTGAGAGGCGGTGGCAAGGATACCGGGCTCCCGCGTCCGTAGACTTACGAACATAATATGTCTGAAGGAGTTAAGAGTCTTCCTGCACTCGCCCGGGGAATCTCTTAAGAGTCTTCCAGCACTTGCCGGGTTAAGGGCTGCTTCACTTGTCAAGTTTTTAAATTCGAGATCGGCACGTTTAGTCCATTCCCAGGTCTTCCTCGGTCCACCCCTTGGTGCAGCTCCCTCCACAATCAAGGACCTGCATCTTTTCACCCAATGTTGTTCATCCATTCTCTCCACATGCCCATACCATCCCAGTTTACTTGTATGCATCTCCTCGCTAATACTTGTTATACCTAAGCGCCTCCTCAGCTCATCATTAGTTATTCTATCCTGCAGCTTGGCCCCACACATCCATCTCACCATTCTCATCTCATTACATTCCATTCTGTTGATATCCTTTACTTTAACGGCCCATGTTTTATTATGTTACCTCCACCAACCGACTTTACTCATAAACTCTATTAATGAAATCAACAAATACATGTGGCAGTCCAGGGATTCGAACCTAGGATGCTCACACCGAAATTAAGTGCATTTATCCATTGCGCTACTAAGACAGTTAAAGAATGGAGGACAAGCCTACGATTTATTATGCAGTTTCGAATCCTGCATATCAATCTAAGCATGTACACACTTTCCAACTGCGCTATCATAGGCTATGGATAGATGAATGGCATACATCATTGCACTTCTAACACATGAGGCATACACTTTTCCCTTTAGGGGGAGAGACATTCTTTTCATGGTCAGAATTGGCAGCAGTTCTCTGAACTTCTCCCAGCCACATCTAATTCTAGCGACAGTGACAGCCTCGGCCCCACCACCGGCAGAGATGGTATCTCCTAGGTAGCAAAACTTGTCCACCAGCTCCAATGACTCATTTCCAAAATTCACAGCCACAGGATCATCATTTAACACAAGCTCGCCCTTGCACACTACGCACTAAAATTTCTCGATTTCTGACTCATCCTTCGGCAGGGGTCCTTTTATTCTACTACAGCGCTTTCTCCCATGGTTCACCCAACATCGACAGACGCTACACCGAATCGAGTTAGCGACCACACCCTTTCCACACACTGCACATGGGTATGCACCGCTCTTTTCCACATTGCCTCGTCTCAATCTACAATGCATAACCTTGGTTGTGTTAATATTTAATCCTAAACCCTTGCTCGCCATGCCCTCTCTCCATCTTCTGAATTTAGCCTCGGCAACTTGCACATTGTCAGCTATTATGACTAAATCGTCTGGTATACACTGGGAAAGCTCTGAGGAACACTGAGTAGTAACGTTATAATAAATATATATATATATATATATATATATATATATGAGATATATGTTTACTGACTGTGTAAATGTATAATAAACAAACTCATTGCACTATCTATCTTTAGGACTATGTGATAGTATATTTTGTGTGTTCACTTTTTCAGTACTTTCGCCTCCCATCACTGAAATTATTCCTTGTCACTGCTATATACAGTATATATATATATATATATATATATATATATTTATATATATATATATATACAGTATATAGAGAAAGAGAGAGTGTCCACTTTATAGCCAAGTTAATATATATATTTATATATATATTGTCACAATGACCAGGGTCTATAGGGTCTTTTATGAGTAGCTAGACTCGACTGGCGCCAGATTTATTAAAACAGCTGTGCCAAGTCTAGTATTAGAAAGACCTGGTATTGTGAGTTTCACTCCATACCCTTCCAATTACACATGACTAGTTTTGCTGTGCCTCTAAGCATTTTTGTCCCAATAAACATTCGTGTAGAATGAGCCCATAGAGTGTTATCAGTTTCGTCTAACTTGTTGTTAGTTAAGCGGCAACGTGTAGTTTGCTAGATAGTGTGGATGGCGAGGGAGGTGTTGACAGCTTGTTGCTTTTGCCTCGAGGGAGGTAAGGTTGCTAAGCAACATGAGTTTATTTAATTATGTGATCATTGCAAGTTCAGTTGTGTTACAATATAAAGATGTAATTTATTTTATCTGCCACACTGTTTTAGTTACGTTGTTAACACAGGAATACTTTAGTATAAGTTATTCTTGTGAAGTGTCTTAGTCTTATCATATCGTGTGGTGAGATTTTGCAACCCCTTCGTTTGAGACTGGCCTCCGCTGTGCTCTGCAACATCCGGTCCCCTCATTCTCTGGTTGGCGGCCAGACAGTATAGGTGGTGGTAGCTCTCTCTTGTGGCACCCCAGTCGGCCTGTTTATTTTTACTTGCTTGCATAAGAGTAACGTAACGTAATTAACAGAGAATCCTAGACATCCATTTCTTCCTTTTGATTATTCCTTTTCCTCTGATCAGCATTTTATTATAATTCCTTTGTTTTATACACTCTGCACCTCCGGTGGCTACGTCTGAAGTCGTGATAGGGAAGAGCTGAGAGGTTTGCCGGGGTCCTTACTAATAAGCACTGTTAATCCCATAGACAGTCCACACACACACACACATCCATAACCCCTACATATTTTTCCCAGTGTTCGTGCTTAGGACTCGGTAACAACCTTGACGGTTCTGCCCCAGCACTTGTGTGTTCCCTATCTCGGGTTTCGAACTGAGGCAACGGAGTGTTTAATATTAATTAGGAATCCAGTTTCAGTCTGGCCCCCCCCCCCCCATAGTTAAGTGAGTGTGGGAGGTGGACTCTAAGAGTTCATTGTTTGGGCGGTAACTCACTGGGGGGCCCAGGTTGAAGCAGGATATACTGGTGTGCTATTAGAGGTGGTCAGGGCAACTTGCTTCCACTAATATCACCCCGAGGTTATTAGTCATATTAGGACACTGCCTTGTATTGTTAGAACATTATTATATGCCATATTATTATGTGCAACTCTCTTGGGTTGAGAGTGGATTACCGTTGGCTGGTTTGCGCCCGGTTTAGTATTGTCGAGGGCGCGCGTAGCCTGTTATGCTCGAAGTACACCTGCACTCTTGTTTCTTTGATGTCTGCTGGTAGCCTATATGTATTTAACTGTTTTGATTATCCAACCCAGCATTGCTAATCCCGGTGTTGGTTTCGAGTTCTCGCAGCTAGTAAGTTACAAGAGTATTTCTGTTCTACTTATTATTCAGAATAGGAGCAGGGCAGTGTGCACCTTAAGCCTTGAGAAGAGCCTGGAAGCGATCATAAAGCTCTTACCTGTTGCATCGTGGTGTTGTTTGGTAGAGAGACAATGTGCATTTCCATTAGTAATTATTTTCGTATGCCGTCTCTAAGCAACTTAGGTCCAGATTCGTAACAATATATATATATATATATATATATATATACTGTATATATATATATATTGTATATACTGTATATATATATGTATATATATATATATATATATATATATATATATATATATATATATATATATATATATACAGTCTGAGTATATACTGTATACTGTATATATATACTTCGATTAGTACACTTCATTTAACAACCAATCTATCCTTCATCACACTACCACTATCACCACAATAACAACTACTAGAATCACACACAAGTTATAACAATTCCCTTTACTTTCATCACGTCTCGTCTCGTTATAATACACGTTTGCACCAATACCCCCCGCTCAACGCCAGCAATCATGTACACTGGGATGCTACAGTCTCTAGCCCACTCGGAAGAATTCGTGGATCCCATATGTTTTTCTTTATGCAAATATAGTTATCTGGATTAATTTGTGGATAGATCTTGCTTTTCAATAACTAGTTTTTATTGATGTGACTTCCATAATTAGAAATAGGTGCAGCCCACGAATATTTCTGAGTGGGCTAGAGACTATGGTATCAAGGGACTGGAGTTCTCCAAAAAAGGGCTCCAGTCCTGACACTATTCTTGACTTGTAGTGTTATGGCTAAATAATCCAAAAGGGCTCCAGTCCTGACACTATTCTTGACATGTAGTGTTATGGCTAAATAATCCAAAAAGGGCTCCAGTCCTGACACTATTCTTGACATGTAGTGTTATGGCTAAATAATCCAAAAGGGCTCCAGTCCTGACACTATTCTTGACATGTAGTGTTATGGCTAAATAATCCAAAAGGGCTCCAGTCCTGACACTATTCTTGACATGTAGTGTTATGGCTAAATAATCCAAAAGGGCTCCAGTCCTGACACTATTCTTGACTTGTAGTGTTATGGCTAAATAATCCAAAAGGGCTCCAGTCCTGACACTATTCTTGACATGTAGTGTTATGGCTAAATAATCCAAAAGGGCTCCAGTCCTGACACTATTCTTGACTTGTAGTGTTATGGCTAAATAATCCAAAAGGGCTCCAGTCCTGACACTATTCTTGACATGTAGTGTTATGGCTAAATAATCCAAAAGGGCTCCAGTCCTGACACTATTCTTGACTTGTAGTGTTATGGCTAAATAATCCAAAAGGGCTCCAGTCCTGACACTATTCTTGACATGTAGTGTTATGGCTAAATAATCCAAAAGGGCTCCAGTCCTGACACTATTCTTGACATGTAGTGTTATGGCTAAATTATCCAAAAGGGCTCCAGTCCTGACACTATTCTTGACATGTAGTGTTATGGCTAAATAATCCAAAAGGGCTCCAGTCCTGACACTATTCTTGACTTGTAGTGTTATGGCTAAATAATCCAAAAGAGTTGATAGCCTCTAAAGTCCTACTTTAAGGGAGTGTCACCTGCTGTTTTTCTCTTTCTCTCCTTATCTCTCTTTCTCTGGCTTGTATCCATTCGGCCCCATTCAGCCAAATGTTTTAAGACGTTTATCCCCATCTAGGTGTCAATTTCTTCCTGGCGAGCGATAGCGAGCCAGCATTGTATGGAGAAATCCGGCTTCACCGTTGACATTTTTCTATAGAAAAATGTACAAATTTAGCTTGCTGTCAAAACAAAAACATATATGTATATGCTGGCTCGCTACCGCTCGCCAGGAAAATATTGACACCTGGATGGGGGTAAACGAAGGCTGAATGGGGCCAAATGGATACAAGCAAAAGAGAGAGGGAGAGATAGATAAAACAAACAACGAGGTGGGCTCCCTTAACACCTTACGAGCGGCCTATGCGGTTAATTTATATGTACCGCCCAGCGGGGTGTTTTTAGCCAAAATAGGGCTGTTTACGTGATCATTTTCATGCCTAAATAAGACCCAGAACGTAAAACAAGTACCTATCCCTGAAAGGGCATAAACAGGGCTTTCGAATGACACCATAACGATCCTTTTATGATGGCTAGTTTTCTTGCAATAACCGTGCAACGCGAGTGCAAAAAGCATGTAATTAGCCACTTTCCCGATATAATTCCTTATATAGCGAGTGAGAGAGGGAGGAGGGAGCTGGGATTCGTGTCAGTATGTTCGCCGCGGTGGTCTGGAGCAGTCATACGCTCGCTACTCTCCTGCCACCACTTGTCTCTCTCTCTCAGCAACATTACGTGCTGAAATTGCCACTCGAGTTATGTCGAGCGCCGCCACATAGTCCAGCTTTATTTAACTCGACTTATGTGGTGAGCCGCTAATTAAGGGTTAAGTATGTTATTTTCCTCTAAGTGATTTACGAGTCTGTCTCTTGTGAGTGTTTCTAGCGTTTTACATACAACTGAGGTTAAGCTAATTGGATGGTAGTTACTGGGTAGGGATTTGCTGCCTTTTTTTAATATCGGTGTTACGTAGGCTAGCTTCCACTGATCAAGCATAGCTCCAGACTGCAAGGATTTATTGAATAGCAATGTCAGTGGTTTGGAGAGCTCATCCTTAGCTTCCTTTAGAACTCTAGGTATGATTGCATCAGATCCAGGCGTTTTATTTACCTTGAGTTTATCTAAACAATTCAATACTTCTCTCGGAGTTCTGCGCCAGGGCACCCAGGACCAGAAAGCGATTCTGTATCCCAGGTGGCGGCGTGGACGACATTGTTGCGGCTGTGGAAGAGGTTTCCAGGCTCGCCCCCGCAAGCACTACGTACGTCATCCACGTTGGATCTAACGATGTCCAACGGACGCGGTCAGAGGAACTACTTTGCAAGTATCGGCGGGTGATCAGGTCCTTCAAGGAAAAATCTAATAGAATCTTAATTTCAGGAATTGTTCCCCGGATTGATGTAGAAAACCGATTCTACAACATAGCAACAGTACAATTCGCCGACTAGCCAAACTCTGGAGGGAGGAGGACATCGGCTTTGTCGACACGTGGGATCATTTTTACTATGATAAATCTTTGTTTTCAGGAGATGGTGTACATCTCAATGAAGTAGGAGCTGCACGTCTTGGTCGTTTGCTGAACGATGCAGTCAAGGATTTCCGTTCAAAAAAAGGGGTCAACTGGGGGTACCCAGGCAGGGTAGTGTAAGTCAAATACGAACTGAAAATTCAGACAATGCACAATCGGTAACATCCAACTCTAATACTCTTAAGGTGTTTTATGTAAATGCTCGTAGCATATGCAATAAATTTTCAGATCTAGAGGAAATCATGTTTACAGAACATTATGATATAATCGGCATTACAGAATCTTGGTTAAATACGGAAGACAGAGACTTTTTAGCCGAATATACGCTTCCTGGTTATACAATGTTTGAGAAAAGTCGGATCAATAGAAATGGAGGAGGAGTTCTGTTTTTTTATAAAGGAAAGCCTTAATCCCGTCTTAATGTCAAAAACTCAAATTACGAATATAGACATATCTTACGTACTATTAAATAATAAACGAGGAACTAAAATAACACTAGCTTTAGTATACAGACCCCCAGCTCAATCAGTGCAAACTGACAGTGAAATTTATGAACAAATTGCAGAAATAACTAACATACAAGATACCGTAATTCTTGGCGATTTCAACTTACCCGTGACTAAATGGGGCGATATTCTTACTTCACACTCTGGACGCGGCCTCTATGCTAACTTGCAAGAGAGTTCACTTTTTCAATTTGTACAATCTCCAACTCGTGGTAATAATGTGCTTGACCTTGTACTCGCAACAAAAGAAGAATTAATAGAGAATTTGAATGTTGGTGATGAATTCAGTAACAGCGACCATCGTACGATAACTTTCACTTTAAAGTTTACTAGTAACAAATCAAATAGCAGCATTGAGAAAGTCCCTAATTTCAAGAAAGCAAATTTTCATAAACTTAAATCAAAGCTTAAAGAAACTGACTGGAGCTTTCTGACTAACAATAACGACATAAATACATCTTGGAAGTGTTTCACAACCACTTACCTTAAGGAAGTGCAAGACTGCATACCATCGAAAATACGGCATCCAGGCCATAATGATAAGCCCAAATGGTGGAATAAAGATATTTCGGTGATATTGCTTAGAACATCTGAAATATCAATCTGAATCGGCGATGGTGTGAGGATATCACTGAGGTCTTCTGTTGTAAAAACTGTTGCAAAGAAGGTATTGAGGGCATTAATCATTTGTACTTCGTGTTTGGTGTATTCTCCATTTTCATCGACTAACGGTCCAACAGTTGAAGTAACTACTTTTTTCTTTCTGATATAACTATAGAATTATTTCGGGTTTGTTTTACTTTGATTCGCAACATGAAACTCCAGGGTCCTTTTATTTTGCTTAATTGACTTTTTGGCTTTTCGTCGTAGCTATACAAATTTCACCCGTTCTTCGTCATTTTGAGAGGATTTTAATCTATCATTAGCAAACTTTTTAGCAAGCAGACAGTTTGAAATATCTTTATTCCACCATTTGGGCTAATTATTATGGCCTGTATGCGGTATTTTCGATGGTATCCAGTCCTGCACTGCTTTTAGGTAAGTCTAGCTATCTATCTATCTATATGCTCAGGCCCAATCCCCATTTTGGGGGTAGCCGACTCAAGACAGAGCAAGAACAGGGAAAACACAAAACAACATAAAAACAACGAATAAACACAGATAAAAAGCACAAACTCACACACATCTAAATTTTAGGTAAGTGGTTTCAAATAATTCCCAAGATGTATTTATGTCGTTATTGTTAATTAAAAATCTCCAGTCAGTTTCTTTAAACATCGCTCTAAGTTTATGAAAGTTTGCTTTCTTGAAATTAGGGACTTTTTCGATGCTGCTATTTGGTTCGTTACTAGCAAACTTTAAAGTGGAAGTTATGGTACGATGGTCGCTGTTACTGAATTCATCACCAACATTCAAATTCTCTATCAATTCTTCTTTTGTTGCAAGTACAAGGTCAAGAACGTTATTACCACAGGTCGGCGATCGCACAAATTGATAGAGTGAACTCTCTTGCAAGTTCGTATACAAGTCATGTCCTGAGTGTGAAGTAAGAGTATCGCCCAACTTGGTCACAGGTAATTAAAGTCGCCAAAAATTACGGTATCTTGTGAGTTACTTACATCTGCAATTTGTTCGTAAATTTCTCGGTCAGTTTGCACTGATTGAGCTGGGGGTCTGTATATTAATGCAAGTATTATTTTTGTACCTTTATTATTCTTTATTAGCACAAAAGATGTGTCGACGTTCACAATTTGAGGTTTTGACAGGAGGGTCGGGTTAAGACTTTCTTGGATATAAAGTAAAACGCCACCTCCATTTCTAATTATTCGGCTTTTCTCAAACATTACATAACCGGGAAGTAAATACTCTTCTAAAAAGTCTCTATCTTCTGTATTGAGCCAAGATTCTGTTTTGCCAATCACATCATAATATTCTGTAAACACTAGTTCCTCTAAATCTGAAAATTTATTGCGTATGCTACGAGCGTTTGCATAGAAAACCTTTAAAGTTGCGGTTTTAGAACACACAGAACGCTCCTTAATAAAAAATTTGGTTATGGTCGGATCTACTATTATGTTCATGGGTGTCCTCAGTCCTTGCTGTCCTCGGTCCTCATTGCTGGCTGTCATCGGTTTCCTCTGTTTTTTGTTTGGCGTAGGATGATTTATGTAGCTGCTGCTTCTTCTTCTCGAATGGTGTTTTTTTATCCATGGCTGCAGACTGCTTCATGTAGGAGAGCCAAGTACAGTAAGGTCGCAAACGGAAATGTTATGTATATTGACCAAAATTGCCACAAACCAAAATGGCTGCTGGCTTAATGGGAGGCAGACCGTTTTTCTGGACCCCCTTCTCCCTAATGTTTAGCCCCACTAGCTTTGAGATTGTAAGACGTTCGGCCCATTCGTTTGGCGATTTTAACACTTTTCGCCCCATTTTGTTGTCAATTTTAAGACCTTTCGTGCCATTTAGGCACGCGATAGAGCAAACAAACGGTCAGTCTCCCCTTAAAGCGTTATGATGACAACTGCTCTGGCTAGCAAGTATGGCGGAGGTATATGCTCTACGGAGCATGCTTGGTTGGTATGGGATGCACAACCCCCTTCCCCTTTCGTAGTAATATAGCTGTACAATTGGCCACATTAATTTGCATACACTTCCATATTTTTGTGTATATAAGGAAAATATACTGTATATGATCGAATTATGTGTATTTTCTTCTACAATAGTTAAACAATAGAACCAATTGGTGGTTTCATAGAAAATTATTTTTGTTAGTCAATCACGCTGTTTGTTTCTATACATGAAATCATGGTATTGGTGCAAATTAATGTGACCAACTTTACGGTCAGTCGAGGTTATTAAGTGTTGTCAAATTTTTCATAAGGTTTCGGACTTTGACCAATACTTTGAGGGATAAGCACTTTTCCTAGTAATTATAAATATACCAATACCACTTTTTGAGCGAAGACCACTGGAATCTATGACAACACTTAATACCCCCGATTGTACATAAAAATTATACAAAAATATTTCATAGAAGTCTTTGAAAATAGTGTGTGGATATAGGCGACCAAACACATAAATCGCTATACGGTGTGTCAGGTCAGGTGAGGGTATTGAGGGATAAGGCTTTACAAGGGCACATAACCTTTGGAGAAGCGTGGGGGTATAGAAAATGGGAATCCAGAGAGAACGTGGAGGACTGAAGTAGTGAAGGTCGAAATTCTCATGTTTACTTACATTACATATTATCTCTGGAGCTGCTGCCAGTATTCTTAACCACTTCAGTACCGGCAATGTCTTTTTAATTCAATTCTTGCTATATTTAGACGATTTGGTGCAATTTAAGAAAGATCTGTGGTAGTAAAAAGGGTTAAGCGAGATAGTTCGAAGCCTGTTAATTACTGGAGGCCCATTTTAAGCTGATTAAAATTGTCAAACAGTAGCCAGAATAAACTTTAAAAAACGGCTCCGGTAAAGAAGGGGTTAACCACTTCAGTAGGGCTGATGCCATTATTCCTTATATTCCGCAGCTTAGGAAGGACCACTAGTTATCAGAGAGGTGTAATCCATCTCGGTTAAGGGGCTAGTGGCTGTTTTTTTGGTTTATTAATTCGTTTATTCATAAATGTTTTTGTTTCCTTGGTAGACCTCCATCAAGCTTAAAAAAACACTTCAAGATAATTATGTAAATTTTTTTATAGAAAAAATTCCCGCCGAAGGCCGGTTTCTCTTGAAATTACAGGGTCGCTATCGCTCGCCATGAAAAAATTGACACCTAAATAACACGAAAGGTCTTAAAATTGACAAGAAAATGGTTCCAAAGGTGTTAAAACCACCAAACTAATGGGCCGAACTTCTTAAAATCTCAAAAACTAATAGGGCTATACACGAGAGATAAAGGGGTCCATCAAAAACGTACCATTAGTCGACTATCATAAATCCTTCCTAAACAACATAAGCTCGCTAATGATAGCCAGAATAATAAAATAATAACTTCACCCGCACTGAAAGAGTTAACCTGTTTAAAAAGAGCCTCAAGCTGTTAAGGGAAGATGGGGCGGTTTTTGGAAATTTTTCTCCCTCGTGTTTAGCCCCATTAGTTTTCAGATTTTAAGACGTACGGCCCATTAGTTTGGCAATTTTAACACCTTTCGTCCCATTTCGTTGTCAATTTTAAGACCTTTTGTGTCATTTAAGTGTCAATTTTGTCCTGGCGAGCAAAAGCGAGCCTGTAATTTTAAGAGAAATCGGCCGAAAGCCGAGACATTTTTCTGGCGAAAAATGTACAAATTTATCTTGAAGGGGGGTCTAGGGGGTGTTTCTCTAAGTTTAATGGAGGTCTAGCGAAGAAACTAAGAAATAAAGGAATAATTGAATTAATAGACCAAAAAACCAGCTCATCTCCCCTTAACAGGCTTCGAACTATCTCACTTAACTCTTATTACTACCACAGATCCTTCTAATACAGCACAAACTCTTATTACTACCACAGATCCTTCTAATACAGCACAAACTCTTATTACTACCACAGATCCTTCTAATACAGCACAAACTCTTATTACTACCACAGATCCTTCTAATACAGCACACACTCTTATTACTACCACAGATCCTTCTAATACAGCACAAACTCTTATTACTACCACAGATCCTTCTAATACAGCACAAACTCTTATTACTACCACAGATCCTTCTAATACAGCACAAACTCTTATTACTACCACAGATCCTTCTAATACAGCACAAACTCTTATTACTACCACAGATCCTTCTAATACAGCACAAACTCTTATTACTACCACAGATCCTTCTAATACAGCACAAACTCTTATTACTACCACAGATCCTTCTAATACAGCACAAACTCTTATTACTACCACAGATCCTTCTAATACAGCACAAACTCTTATTACTACCACAGATCCTTCTAATACAGCACAAACTCTTATTACTACCACAGATCCTTCTAATACAGCACAAACTCTTATTACTACCACAGATCCTTCTAATACAGCACAAACTCTTATTACTACCACAGATCCTTCTAATACAGCACAAACTCTTATTACTAACACAGATCCTTCTAATACAGCACAAACTGTTATTACTACCACAGATCCTTCTAATACAGCACAAACTCTTATTACTACCACAGATCCTTCTAATACAGCACAAACTCTTATTACTACCACAGATCCTTCTAATACAGCACAAACTCTTATTACTACCACAGATCCTTCTAATACAGCACAAACTCTTATTACTACCACAGATCCTTCTAATACAGCACACACTCTTATTACTACCACAGATCCTTCTAATACAGCACAAACTCTTATTACTACCACAGATCCTTCTAATACAGCACACACTCTTATTACTACCACAGATCCTTCTAATACAGCACAAACTCTTATTACTACCACAGATCCTTCTAATACAGTACAAACTCTTATTACTACCACAGATCCTTCTAATACAGCACAAACTCTTATTACTACCACAGATCCTTCTAATACAGCACACACTCTTATTACTACCACAGATCCTTCTAATACAGCACACACTCTTATTACTACCACAGATCCTTCTAATATAGCACAAACTCTTATTACTACCACAGATCCTTCTAATACAGCACAAACTCTTATTACTACCACAGATCCTTCTAATACAGCACACACTCTTATTACTACCACAGATCCTTCTAATATAGCACAAACTCTTATTACTACCACAGATCCTTCTAATACAGCACACACTCTTATTACTACCACAGATCCTTCTAATACAGCACAAACTCTTATTACTACCACAGATCCTTCTAATATAGCACAAACTCTTATTACTACCACAGATCCTTCTAATACAGCACACACTCTTATTACTACCACAGATCCTTCTAATACAGCACAAACTCTTATTACTACCACAGATCCTTCTAATACAGCACACACTCTTATTACTACCACAGATCCTTCTAATACAGCACACACTCTTATTACTACCACAGATCCTTCTAATATAGCACAAACTCTTATTACTACCACAGATCCTTCTAATACAGCACAAACTCTTATTACTACCACAGATCCTTCTAATACAGCACAAACTCTTATTACTACCACAGATCCTTCTAATACAGCACAAACTCTTATTACTACCACAGATCCTTCTAATACAGCACAAACTCTTATTACTACCACAGATCCTTCTAATACAGCACACACTCTTATTACTACCACAGATCCTTCTAATATAGCACAAACTCTTTTTACTACCACAGATCCTTCTAATACAGCACAAACTCTTATTACTACCACAGATCCTTCTAATACAGCACACACTCTTATTACTACCACAGATCCTTCTAATACAGCACAAACTCTTATTACTACCACAGATCCTTCTAATACAGCACAAACTCTTATTACTACCACAGATCCTTCTAATACAGCACAAACTCTTATTACTACCACAGATCCTTCTAATACAGCACACACTCTTATTACTACCACAGATCCTTCTAATACAGCACAAACTCTTATTACTACCACAGATCCTTCTAATACAGCACAAACTCTTATTACTACCACAGATCCTTCTAATACAGCACAAACTCGTCTAGATATAACAAGAACAATATTTAAAAAACGTCGCCGGTACAGAAGAGGGTTAAAGATGAGCGTGAAGATTATTATTTATCCAGTAGCAAGCTGTTTATTAGATACTAGTTGGTAATTAAGGGGGATGGTTCGTTTTTCTGGCCCGCCATCTCCCTCATGTTTAACCCCATTTGTTTTGAGATATTAAGACGTTCGCCTCATTAGTTTGTCATTTTTAAGACCTTTCATCCCATTTCTTTATCGATATCAAGACCTTTCGTGCCATTTAGGTGTAACAAAAATTCCTGGCGAGCGATAGCGAGACTAATTTTGAGAGGAATCGGCCTTTGGCCGGGACATTTTTCTGCCAAAAAATGTACAAATATATCTTGGAGGGGGCTTAGGGGGTGTTTACTCAGTTTAGCTTAATGGATGTTTAAGGAGGAAAGTAAGCAAAATACAGAAAGATTAGAAACAATCAATTAAATGCGCCCATTAATTACGGTCCATACAATGCAACCATCTGCCCTTACTTCCTTTACCATGACGAACCTTAGTAGTAACGGGAGGACACCGTGATCAGGGATAAGACGATTAATAACATAGCTAATATTAAATAACCCCTTGAAGCTCTGACGAGTTTTAGCAGTTTGTTTTTGGCTATCATTAGACGATTTTATGCAGCTTATGAAGGATCTTTGGGTATTTATGCAGCTTATGAAGGATCTTTGGGTATTTATGCAGCTTATGAAGGATCTTTGGGTATTTATGCAGCTTATGAAGGATCTTTGGGTATTTATGCAGCTTATGAAGGATCTTTGGGTATTTATGCAGCTTATGAAGGATCTTTGGGTATTTATGCAGCTTATGAAGGATCTTTGGGTATTTATGCAGCTTATGAAGGATCTTTGGGTATTTATCCAGCTTATGAAGGATCTTTGGGTATTTATGCAGCTTATGAAGGATCTTTGGGTATTTATGCAGCTTATGAAGGATCTTTGGGTATTTATGCAGCTTATGAAGGATCTTTGGGTATTTATGCAGCTTATGAAGGATCTTTGGGTATTAAATTGTTAAAGATTATCTCATTCAACCCTCTGACTTTCATATGTCCTTCCTAATCTTAAAACAATTGCCTAATAATAGCTAGAAAACAAAAACAGAAGTGCGTCATCGATCCTCAGAGGGTTAAGGGCTGGTTTATAGTTTGTTTCCTAGACCTCCATCAACCTTAAAAGTACACCCCCTTGACCCCCTTTCATGATGAATCTGTAAATTTTTCGGTAGAAAATATCCCGGCCGAAGGCCGCTTCCTCTAACATTACGGGCTCGCTATCGCTTCCCAGGAAAATCGACACCTAAATGGCACGAAAGTACGTCTTAAAATTGACGGAAATGGGGAGAAACTTCTTAAAATTGCCAAACAAATGGGGTAAACGTCTTAAAATATCGAAATCAATGGGGCTAAACATGAGGGAGAAAGGGGTCAAGAAAAATAACCCTCAAGTGGAAATCTCCCCTTAAGGTAGATATTGATTATGAGGTTTTAGAGGCACGTAAGATCCTCATTTTATTGTATGCCATGTTCGGCTTAAGGAGGATGGTTCACTTTTTGGGCG
Organism: Paralithodes platypus; assembly: GCA_032716605.1. Taxonomy (NCBI): domain Eukaryota; kingdom Metazoa; phylum Arthropoda; class Malacostraca; order Decapoda; family Lithodidae; genus Paralithodes; species Paralithodes platypus. Next base: position 21,045,157 of record CM064541.1, read on the forward strand.
ATTTTTGCATGTATTCATTATCTTTCTAGTTTCCTCCCTAGACCTCCATCAATTTAAAAACAAAAAACACCCATTAGATCCCCCTTCTAGAATAATTTGTACATTTTTCGGTAGAAACATTTCCCGGCCGAAGGCCGGTTCTTCCAACATTACAGTCTCACTATTGTTCGCCAGGGAAAAAATAGACACCTAAATAGCACGAAAGGTCTAAATATTGACTAAGAAAAGGGGTGAAAGGTCTTTAAATCGACTAACTAATGGGGCATACACCTTAACATCTGAACAGTAATGGGGCTAAACATGAGGGAGAAAATGGTCCAGAAAACCGGCCCATCCCCCATTAAGCCGGTATCACACGAGCGCTTTTGCTCTCAACATTTATCCTGAACACTGGTCTGGCAGCTTATGTGGTCAACATATATATTTCCGTTACCTAAATTCATCAATTATCAGTCTAGTTTCCGATACCGTTGCAAAATATTCCAGAAATGTTGGCAGAAATTTTTTGATGATGAATGTTGACTATAAAAGCTCTCGTGTGATACCGGCTTTACCCTGGACAATTATAAACTATTCCATGAGTTTTAGGTCTGTCTCGTGTGAGGAGTTACGAGCCATTGAATAATTACCCACTATTAAGTCAGCGTCACACGAGCTATATTTTGTCAATTTCTACGGGCAATTGTAGTCTGGCAGCTTCAAAATTTAAGTTCGATAAGAAATATACTACCTAACATAATCTACCTTCCATCTACTTTCCAATTCCAATGCGAAAGAGCCTCTAAATAATACGAGAAAAAACTTGCTCATTGAAAATTGCCGGAAAAGCGCTCGTGCGACACCGGCTTTACAGCATGGTCTTTTGGCACTTAGCTAATGGTTATAGCTCTAATTTCACCGACTCCTACATGGCCCAACAATCACGTTCCTTATTGTCCTCCCATAAACAGATTAAGGGGGAGGGTTCACTTTGTTGTCGATATTTTTTTCATTTATTAATTATTTCTATAGTTTCTTCCCTAGACCTCAATCAAACTTCATAAATTATCCAGTAGATCCCCCTTCTAGATAAATTTTTAATTTTTTCGGTAGAAAAATTTCCCAGCCAAAGGCCAGTTCTTTCAAAATTACAGGCTCATTATCGTTCGCCAGGAAAAATATCGACACCTAAATGGCACGAAAGTTCCTAATATTGACAAATAAATGGGGTGGAAGGTCTTAGAATCGCTGAACTAATGAGTCGAACGTCTTAACATCTAAAAACCAATGAGATTAAACACGAGGGAGAAGGAGCCCAGAAAAACCAGTCCATCCCCCTTTAAAAGCGCCACATTACCATTCTCCATCTTCTTCAATGGTACAAACCAGCTTTTTATATGTTTTGTTTTCTTTTTTACCGAATTGCTCACATAATCCTACCCACATACTAAGATAAGAGTAATGTTCAAACCTGTTCGAGCTATAGGTAGCTTCCTCAAGTTCAATAATACAATCCCTTATGCCATACTTAGTAAAATACCCAAGTTAAGGATAACCACCATGCCAGCCCGACAAGACAAACGAAGAGGAATAGATAAAGAGGAATAGATAAAGGGGAAACTAAAACAACAGAAACAACGAACCAGAGAATGCAGCAAACACAAGGAAAACGAAAAAGAATGAACGAAGGAGAAACTAAGATAGAAAGAACAAAGAACCAGGGAATGCAAATAGTCAACACACACCGAACAAACGAGGAAGAAACTAGAAACAAGAACAGGAAGCCACAAGAGAAGGAACATTCACCACCACATAAGAAATCAACCACAATATCAAATTTCCTCAAGACAAACAAGACCAAGACGAAAGCACCAAAAAATGGCCACCCCAAATCCGAATATGCTTCACTACGCCAGAATGACCGGGACGCCAGAATTGCCACCATTAATCCTCCTCTACCACCCACACCAGGAAAAACGACCAAGACCACGTTTGACAACACAGAAGCTCAGAAGAAAAAGATCATATATAGTCAAACAAAACAAGACCACCATAGACAACTATCCACTGGACAGTTGCGCCGCTCTTCCGCGTAGAGGACTCACCACCAGCCTGCGAACTTTTAGGAGGTCTACTTAATCCCCCCCCCCCCGAATACGCCCCTGTACTTATAACCTTCTGACCTCCACACACCTGCCCTGGGACATAGCAGCCAAAATCGTCACTAACCCGACGAAAACCAAGGTAAAGCAAGCAATTCTAGGGCTTGAATTACCTTACATGTAAGAGTTTGAGTCCAAGAATTAAACCTATTCAGGAAGTGATTGAAGCCATGGCGGATATCCTTTAAGGTCTGAGGAGTTCTTTTTCCTACTAGGTGAACTAATATTTTCACATGCCATGGTATAGTGTTCAATATTAGGATCTCTAATAGGCTGCACCTTTGGTATTAGAAGCATAACCGCAAGGATATGTCCCCACCTTACTTCTTTTGCCAAAGCCTCACTCTCAAACAATTAAAGTATTTTTTGCCATGGTAAGGGTACTCTAGTGGTTTCTGGCTTTATGATATACCGTCTGGATAACGGCACACAACAGATAAAAGTCCATACTGTATCTATCCAACACCATGGTCAAGGACATATGCAGTAAAAAAGGTTTAACCACCGAACTTGGGTTCTTTGAACACTGACAGTCAGTGGCAGATCGAGTGAAATTAGTAAGTTCATGATCTTACTGTCTCCTCGCGTTAGCCCGATACCTTGTTGCTGTGTCATGACACTAGAGACGCTGTATTAAAGACCCTAAGTCAAGAGTACCGAAACAGAACTTCATCACCGATTATTATAAAGGTCAGTATAGACGAGCAGTAGTAACCCAGGACATGTCCTCGTTCATGCTCGCGTTAGTCCGATGGTATGCACCCTATGTCATGACATTAAGGAACTACCTTTCAAGACCAAAAACCAACTAATCTATCTGTATCCCTATCCAACTCATCCACGCGGCAGGACCATCTAAGCGGCTCGACGGAACACAGACGAAAGGACTTGGCAACTCTCATCTCTACCCCCTACTATACCAGCAGCTCCAGATCTCCAGAGTGTTAGATTAGGAGTGCTACAGTTAATATCTTTAACTTCTACACCAGTGCGACCCCGGTGTAATACTTAGGTATAATAGAGTAACTCAAACAACTCTGTTCGACTTCTACACCAGTGCGACCAGGTATATCGCATTTATTTATGTGAAGACGATAGAAGTGATAACTAAATATTTTACCAAGAAACCTAAGTGTATCTCTGCCAATAATAAGAGATAGAGAAAGAAGTAGAAGATTCAAATGAAACTAATAATCCTACACCAGTGCTTCAAGGTGTATTTTAATATCTGAGTTAAGATAAAGAGTGTCAAGTGTATTCCTAGTTCCCTCATGGATTCTCGCCCGTGCTAGACCCAATATATATGTATGTATCCAGTGTACTAGTGTATTCAAGTATTTTCGTCCTACGTATTAAGGTATTAATTAAAGTTGTTCTATAGATGTACTCAGTTATATTTTACCCTTTACTACTTTTGTGCATATGTTGTATGATTTTAACTTCTCCAGTCGAGCAGAACCTACCAAACACCAATTCAAACCCGATATACACCCTGGCATAACACTTAGTTAGTTAAGATAGGACTTCAGAGGCTATCAACCCTTCTAGAATATTTAGCCAGCACACTCCAAGTCAAGAATAGCGTCAGGACTAGAGACCCTTTTCACGAACTCCAGTCCCTTGATGCCATACAGGCGTCTGTGGTCTGTAGATATGAGTGTCGATGTTTTACTGGCGAGTGAAAGCGAGCCTGTACTTTAGGAGAAAACGGCCTTTGGCTGAGACATGTTTCTACCGAAGAATGTACAAATATATCTTAAAGGTGAAACCTAGGGTTGCTTTATTAAGTTTGATGGAGATCTAGGGAGGAAACTAATAAAATAGTGTACAAGTGAAAAAATCGACCCAAAAATGAACCGTCCCCTCATTAAGGTTCGCATTATTCAACAGTTGTGGAAGTTGGTAAGAACAAAGTCAAAGATGCCTGATGTCTTCTTGTCCAAACATCTCTTGCTTTATCTGTGTTATCCTCTGTCCAGTGTTAAAGGGGGGAGGGCCGTATATATTGGCTCATTTATGTATATTTATATTATATTTGTAGTTTCCTCTCTAGACCTCCCTTTAAAAAAAAACTGCCCAAGACCCTCCTTCAAGATTTTTGTTTGTACATTTTTCGATAGCAAAATGTCCTGGCCGAAGGCCGGTTCCTATTAAACTACAGGCTCGCTATTGATCCCCAGGAAAAAATCGACACAAAAAGTCTTAATATTGACAAAGAGATGGAGCGAAAGGTTCTAAAATCGCCAAACTAATGGGCCGAACATCTTATCATCAGAAAACTAATGGGGCTAAACATGAAGAAGAAGGGGGACCATAAAAACAACTATGTGTATGAGGGAGACAAAAGGTAGATCTGCTTCTGACGAGTGCCTCCCCCAGAGTTGAAAGAGTGACAGGGCAAAAATAAAGGATGTTCGAGCAAAATGGAGTTTGAAGCAATTTAAGTCATAGAATGAGGGGAAGATGGATTAAGAGAGAGAGTTCCAGAGCTCAGCTGTTGAATAGAATAAAGATTGGGAATATCATTTCACTCTTGGGTTGGAGAGTTGCACAGAGCAGGGGTGGGATTGTGTTGCAAGACGGGTGCTACGTGCTCTGCGTAGAGAAGGTGGTATGCACTGAGAGAGGTCTGAGGAATATTGATTATTATAATAGTAATAGAATAGCGAGTGATGCAACATCGCAGCAAAGAGAGAGATTGCAAAGAGTCAGTGAGTGGACGTGAGTTAAGAGACGAAAGGCTTTCTTGATAGTAATGGGTGGAATTAGAGATGTTTTGCGTGCTTTCAAATGCCCCTTGAGCAGGAATTTTCACGATTTTTCGCGTTGTTCAACTCGTTCTAGTTTTTTTTTAAACAAAAGGTTAAGGAAGAACAAAATAGGTGTGGAAGAAAGTTCGTGTTCTGGCTTGTACAGAGACACCAAAATCTTGTTCCGGGCTGGTCTGTGTCCTTTACAGTGAGGACAGGAAGTGAAGGTGTTTTTGCATGGGAGTCCAGGATCCAGCAATCAGTGTTTTATCAAACAACACCTCGCTCCAATGGTTGGGGTCTGAGCTCTTACAGGTTGGCTAATGTGGTGGCCTCTAGCAACCCTAACAACCAATCCATACCACAATGTCTCCTCCTTTTTTTACAGCAGGAAATACAGAACATATGATGGCGGTAATCACCAGAAAGCGAAGGAACGTATGGTAACGTCACCTGCTTTGCATGGTTTAAGTGGAAGATAGTTGGTTCACGAACCACATCATTACAAAATTGCACACCCTACTCTCTATAATATGCTGTTATATATCTGAAGCAAATTTTCCTATGATAAGGCTCATTTAGGTTTGAAATTGGGAGTGTTGGTGTCATGGGCAACATTTCGCGTTAACTGTCTTTAATAGTTACGATTCGTGTACCATAATATTATCGTGACAAAATGTCATTAAAGTTTGATTTAATTTTCAAGATAGTTTAGGACCACACATACACACACACACACACAAGGTCACGGTAGCCTAGCGCACTTACTCATTGTACTGGGAGTGCTAGCTCTAGTGTTGAGGGGTTGGATGATTGGATCCTACGCCCTGGTAGAAGTTTTTTCTCAAAATCTTTCCCTGGCCGTGAAGGCTTGGTCTAGAGACTCTAGACGGACATGTCTCGCTAGACCCACAAAGTTATCTGCCCACCCACAAAGTTATCTGCCCACGCCCTAATCCCTCGTTAGCAGCCAGGATCAGTCTGTTGATCCCTTAGGATAAAATATACGATAAATCTGTGTATTTTTAACCTCATCGGCTGCCGGCTAGAAATAAACCCGATTATAATGATTATTATTATTATTAGTATCAATATTACTGAAGCACAGGAGTTATTACGCTATAATAACGGTACAGAGGTTTCCGGCTGTTGACAGTGTAATAATGAAGCTATCAGAGGGATAACAGAACGATACATGGTAATAAAGTATTACAGGGTTTGAACACAGTAACTGGTTGACGAGAGTGTTATCGTAAGGCAGGGTGAAAGGGAAGGGAGCAGTTATGGTAGGAGTGTGATGGTGGTGGTTCTTGTGGTTGGTGTGGTGGTGTTAATGGTAGTGGTGGTTGTGGTGATGGTGTTCATGATGATAGTGGTGGTTGTTGTGATGGCGTTAATGGGGGTTGTTGTGGTGGTGTTAAAGGTGCTGGCAGTTGTTGTGGTTGTGTTAATGGTGGTGGTGGTGGTTGTTGTGGTGGTTGTTGTTGTGGTAGTGTTAATGGTGGTGGTGGTGGTGGTGGTTGTTGTGATGGTGTTAATAGTTGTGGTGGTGTAAATGGTGGTGGTTGTTGTTGTAGTGATCATAATGGTAGTGGTAGTGATGGTGGTTGTGGTGGTGGTGTTAATGGTGGTTGTGGTGGTGTTAATGGTGGTGGTGGTTGTGGTGGTGGTGTTAATGGTGGTGGTGGTTGTTGTGGTGGTGTTAATGGTGGTGGTTGTTGTTGTGGTGGTGTTAATAGTGGTGGTGGTTTTTGTGGTGGTGGTGTTAATGGTGGTGGTGGTTTTTGTGGTGGTGGTGGTTGTTGTGGTGGTGTTAATGGTGGTGGTGGTTGTTGTGGTGGTGTTAATGGTGGTTGTTATGGTGGTGGCTGTTGTTGTGGCGGTGTAAATGGTGGTGATGGTTGTTGTGGTGGTGATGGTGGTTGTTGTGGTGGTCTTAATGGTGGTTGTTGTGGTGGTGGTGTTAATGGTGGTGGTGGTTGTTGTGGTGGTGTTAATGGTAGTGGTTGTTGTTGTGGTGTTAATGGTGGTGGTTGTTGTTGTGATGGTGTTAATGGTGGTGGTGGTGGTTGTGGTGGTGTTAATGGTGGTGGTTGTTGTTATGGTGATGGTGTTAATGGTGGTTGTGGTGGTGTTAATGGTGGTGGTTGTTGTTGTGGTGGTGTTAATGGTGGTGGTTGTTGTTGTGATGGTGTTAATGGTGGTGGTGGTTGGTGTGGTGGTGTTATTGGTGGTGGTGGTGGTTGTGGTGGTGTTAATGGTGGTGGTGGTGTTAATGGTGGTGGTTGTTGTTGTGGTGTTAATGGTGGTGGTGGCTGTTGTGGTGGTGTTAATGGTGGTGGTTGTTGTTGTGATGGTGTTAATGGTGGTGGTTGTTGTGGTGGTGGTGTTAATGGTGGTGGTGGTTGTTGTGGTGGTGTTAATGGTGGTGGTGGTTGTTGTGCTGGTGTTAATGGTAGTGGTTGTTTTTGTGATGGTGTTAATGGTGATGGTTTTTGTGGTGGTGGTGTTAATGGTGGTGGTGGTTGTTGTGGTTGTGTTAATGGTGGTTGCTGTTGTGGTGGTGTTAATGGTTGTTGTTGTTGTTGTGGTGGTGTTAATGGTGGTGGTTGTTGTGGTGGTGGTGTTAATGGTGGTGGTGGTTGTTGTGGTTGTGTTATTGGTGGTTGTTGTGGTGATTGTTGTTGTTGTGCTGGTGTTAATGGTGGTGATTGTTGTTGTTGTGCTGGTGTTAATGGTGGTGGTTGTTGTTGAGATGGTGTTAATGGTGGTGGTTGTTGTGGTGGTGTTAATGGTGGTTGTGGTGGTGTTAATGGTGGTGGTTGTTGTTGTGGTGATGTTAATGGTGGTGGTTGTTGTTGTGGTGGTGTTAATGGTGGTGGTGGTTGTTGTGGTGGTGTTAATGGCGGTGGTGGTTGTTTTGGTGGTGTTAATGGTGGTGGTAGTTATTGTTCTGGTGGTGTTAATGGTGGTGGTTGTTGTTGTGGTGGTGTTAATGGTGGTGGTTGTTGATGTGATGGTGTTAGTAGTTGTTGTGGTGGTGTTAATGGTGGCGGTTGTTGTTGTGGTGGTTTTAATGGTGGTGGTTGTTGATGTGATGGTGTTAGTAGTTGTTGTGGTGGTGTTAATGGTGGTGGTTGTTGTTGTAGGGGCCTTAATGGTAGTGGTGGTGATGGTGGTTGTGGCGCTGTTAATGGTGGTGGTGTTAATGGTATTGAAGGTGATGGTGGTGGTGGTGGTGGTTGTGTTGGTGGTGTTAATGGTGGTGATGGTTGTTGTGATGGTGTTAATGGTGGTGGTTGTGGTGGTGGTGTTAATGGTGGTGGTGTTAATAGTGGTGGTGGTTGTTGTTGTGATGTTAATGGTGGTGGTGTTAATAGTGGTGGTGGTTGTTGTTGTGGTGGTGTTAATGGTGGTGGTTGTGGTGGTGGTGTTAATGGAGGATGTAGTTGTTGTTATGGTGGTGGTGGTTGTTGTTGTGATGGTGTTAATGGTGGCGGTGGTGGTGTTAATGGTGGTGGTTGTTGTGATGGTGTTAATGGTGGTGGTGGAGGTTGTTGTGGTGTTAATGGTAGCTCGTTCATTTGTGCGTTAATTTTATTTCGTAATCTCTTACATAGATACAATAATTACGTTATTTACAGTAATATAGTAATAATATACACAATTTACAATATATGATAATAATTACATGGGCAAGATCATCATAAAGGTATTTTCTTTAAGACTTTCTTAGTAGTTTGCAGACTCTCTGCCTAATCAATAATTATGTGATAATAAAAAATGAAGCTGTAAACAAAATAACTTAATAAAAAGACAATTACTTGAAATTTGATTTATCTTATGAAATTAAAATGTAAAAGCCTGAAACAATTTGAGAAAAGTATAAAATCATATTAGCAATAGTAACCTTTAAAAGAATTAACTTATCCAAAACATTGTACACAAATATAAGATCTGATAAAGAAGTATATATAAACATGTACCTAAAACAAATGTGTGATGTAAAACATATTAAAAAGTAAAGAAAACCAAGATATTGAACACATTACAAAATATATATATACAAACAATATAGATAATAGTATCATATGAAGTTTAAAAGTGTAAAACACAGAAATGTTAGTTAACAGAGGATAGAAAGGCAATACAATTACAAATTAAGTGATAATAAATAGTAAAGCTGTAAATAAAATCACTCAATAAAACGAGAATTACTTGAAATTTGTTTTAGCATATTAAATGAAAATGTAAAAGCCGGAAAAATTAGAAACAAATAAAATCATAAAAACTATAGTAACTTTTAAAAGAATTAACTTATCCAAAACATTGTAAACAAATTAAGATCTGATAAAGAAGTATTTATAAAAAACTACTTAAAACAAACTTGTAATATAACATATTCAAAAATTAAAGAAAACCAAGATATTGAACACATTAAAAAAAATATATATATATATAAACAATACAGATTATAGTATCATATGAAGTTTAAAAGTGTGAAAAACAGAAAAAAGGAGAAACAAATAAAATCATAAACACAATAGTAACCTTTAAAATAATTAAGTTATTCAAAATGTTTAAACATTTATAAAATCTGATAAAGAAGTATATATAGGTAGTAGGGGTAGGCATAGAAGTATTTGTAGGTAGTAGGGGTAGGCAGCCCCGCCCAGGGAAGTACTACCGCCAAGGTAGTACTCAGGGAATAGCCTAAATTCCATTTTCTCTCCCAGGCCTTGGTAGCTGGATACATATCTTTCTGCCTCACACATCAGGGGTATCAGGAAAACCCTCTTTATATAACATACACATCCAACTTCACGACATTGCCCTACATTGCTATCCTCTATCCATAAAACACTACTCTTCCCACTACATATCATACATGTAACACCATACACCTTACCCAATAAACATGGCAGTACAATTGTTAAGAGCAAACCTGGTGGTCCCTCGGATATCCACCCCCGGCAGGGTTGGGTCATTGACACAGGGCCCTCCCGGTCGTCATCATGCGACTGTGTCAAGAGCATTGCAACGTCCCAAAGCTGCTCGTCGGTGCAGCTTTTTCTTTAGTAATATAAGGGGACTTCACTCTAACATCAATTCTGTACACCAATTTCTTCAAGCAGAATCCCCTACTCTCCTTTTTTTGACAGAGACTCAAGTAACATCCACATCTGACACGTCTAGATTTAATTTTCCAGGTTATCAACTGCTCCAAAATTTCAGACCTAAAGGAGGTGTATGTTGCTTCGCAAAATCTGAAATTGCCCTGGAGGAGGTTACTAGTTTCAATTGTCCCTATTTTGATTATTCTATATACAAATTAATTTCTGCTGGTAAATTTAAATACATATGTTGCATCTACCGTTCCCCAAATACTCCTCCAGAGCAAAGTCTTTTTGATTCTCTGTCCTCACAACTCAGTGTCCTCAACTTAAATGCTTCTTCTGAAATCACTGTGTTGGGTGATTTTAATGTCCATAATGTTGAATGGCTCACTCATTCAGCCAGGACTGATGATGCTGGTCTTGAATGTGAGCTATTTGCAGACTCATTTAATCTCACTCAACTAGTCAACCAACCCACCCGTGTACCAGATAATCCTAATCATAATTCCCACCTACTGGACTTATTTTTAACAACCAATTCAGAAAATTATGATGTTACAGTGAGGTCCCCGCTTGGATCTTCTGATCACTGTCTGATACAGGCCACCTGTCTATCACCTACCACACCTTCCCACTCTGAACCTGTTTTGGTGACTAAATGGCATTACGATAGGGCAGACTGGGAGGGTCTTCAAGGTTTCTTTATTGATATTCCCTGGACCTCTTTCTTTTCTAATGATGCACACTCCACCTTGAGCCACATACAAGATTTTGTAAAAATTGGAATGGAAACTTTTATTCCTCATCAAAAGTACAGTAAAAGATCTAATTCACCTAAATGGTTTGACCATAATTGTGCTAGAGTAACTGAACAAAAAGCAATAGCCTACAATGCATACACAAGATCAAAAACACATGAAGCCTTTAATTACTTTAGAAACATCAGAAATCATGCCAAAACTGTATTAAACCTAACTAAATCAAACTTTCTCCACAAGCAGGCAAATAAACTTCTAAATAATCCAAATGATAACAAAATATTTTGGTCTACTCTTAACTCATTTAAATCCAACTTCACTACTGCTTCATCCATTCCACCATTAAAATCTCCGACTGGCAATCTTGTAAGTGACCCACGAGGAAAAGCTAACCTTCTTGCGGATATTTTCTCCACCAACTCAACCTTAGATGAAATAAATCAAGATGTCCCTGTACTTAATTTTAATTCGCCTGAAATTCCCTCACTTAAGATCCACACCAGACATGTCAAAACTATTTTGCAGAATCTCTCGGTAGATAAGGCTCCTGGTCCAGATGAAATTCCTCCAATAGTACTTAAGAATTGCTCCTTGGTGCTCGCTCCTGTATTGGCAAAATTTTTCCGTCTGTGTACTCATACCTCATGCTTCCCAGTACCCTGGAAAGAAGCAAACATCCATCCAGTTCCTAAAAAAGGTGCCTCTTCAGATCCATCAAACTACAGACCAATAGCTATAACTTCCACTCTTGGTAAAGTCTTTGAAATTATATTAAATAATCACATAATTAAACATCTTGAGAATAATAAATTAATCAGTGATAGGCAATATGGTTTTAGACGATGTCGATCAACTGCAGACATGCTATGCCTTCTTACGCATCAAATCAACCAAGCTACAGACCAACATGGTGAAACACATACAATAGCACTGGATATATCAAAGGCATTTGATAGAGTCTGGCATCAATCCTTATTGTCGAAGATGTCACACTACGGCCTTGCATCATTAGTTCCACTAATTTCTTCTTATCTTCATAACAGAAAAATACGTGTAATGGTAGATGGCCTTTATTCTCAATTTCACTCAATAAATGCTGGTGTTCCCCAGGGATCAGTTTTGGCCCCAATTCTGTTCCTCATTCATATCAATGATCTCATATCTACCATTCATAATCCAATACATTCCTACGCAGATGACTCAACACTCCACAGTTCCTTCACATTTACCAATTCTTTCACCCAACCCGATCTTATAAATTCAAAAATAAACACTGCAATTTCTCTGAACCAGGACCTTTCTAGAATTGATGGATGGGGACAAAGAATCTAGTTTCCTTTAATGCACAGAAAACCAAGTACATTCAATTTTCTAACCGACAGAATCTCACTGACTCCCATATATTTTTTAATGATGTAAATATTCCCACTTCCCCTAGTATTGACATTCTCGGTGTAACATTAACTACTAACTTGAGCTGGACACATTATGTTAGAAGCATTGCTAAGAATGCCTCTAAAAAACTGGGACTCCTGTACAGAGTTCGAGAATTCTTCACTGACGAGCAGTTGGCCGTGATATATAAAAGTCATGTGCGTTCTCAGATGGATTACTGTTCACCTCTGTGGGGTGGAAGTGGAGTGGTTGCATTGAGGCAGTTGGACAAAATTCAAAATAAAGCTATTAGATTAATCAATAACCCTGCAATCACACAGGACCTTCCTACATTATCCATACGAAGAAACGTTGCATCCCTTGCATTATTCTACAGATATTTTCACAGCAATTGTTCCGAGGAACTTGCTTCAATTGTGCCGCCTCTCCACATCTTTCCCCGTAGAACTAGGGCAGCTGAGAGCGCCCATGAATTTACACTTTCTCCTCCACAATGCAGAACTTCTGCTTATCAGAATTCATTTATCCCCAGAGCTACTACTCTTTGGAATTCACTTCCCTCGAATTGCTTTCCACAAACTTACAATCTACAAATGTTTAAATCCAGTTGTTACAAACATTTTATGAATGGAGGATGCCTTTAGGCACATGGACCTTTTTGTTTTATCTGTGTTTTTCCTTCCTCCGTTCATTGTCTCTTAAAAAAAAAAAAAAAAAATAACAAAAAGACTTAAAACAAATGTGTAATATAAAAAAAATACTAAATAGTAAAGAAAACTAGCATATTGAACACCTTAAAAATATATAAATACAAACATTAACAGACCCGGTTGGGCTCTGAGAAACCCATATCAAATGCGCCCGCGGAACCCGGTAGGGCTCTGAGGCACCGGCAGCTTGAAAGCCTGTAAGCTTGGTGTGCGAGGCGTCGGTCCGACGCTTGTAAACAACAGCCGGTTGGACCGACGCCGCGCATCTCCGACCACAAGAAGGAGAGGCGTCGCTTGTTCGTGTGTGGGTGTGTGTTATTGTTAAGTAGTGAAAAGTAGTGAAAAGTTGCTGATATCGCCACAAAGTTCTCTCCATGGAAATCGTCATCACAACTGAACCAGTTGACTTGGAGAGCTCTACTCAACGCCATTCTACAGGTACGAAACACATCTACGCTTGGGGATTCGCGGGAATGCGGAAGCAGTCAAAATAACAAAGATACGGTAGCCTAGTAGTAGACGTTTTTCGGCCAAAACCCCGGGTTTCGGGGAAATTATAGAATACAATAGCCGGGGCTGGAGGGTTTTAAAGATTATAGCATCATATGAAGTTAAAAAGTGTAAACAAAATCACAAAGCAATACAATTACTAAGAATTTCCTCATGTCTCTGAACCCAAGATATTCGAGAGGTTATGATATTTATATCTTCTTGAAGAATGTTTATGTTATAGTAGTGAGCTTTAAATAAGGCAATGCTATTGTTAGTAAGAAATTCACCTTTTAGGTAAGTTATGTTATACCTGATGAGGGGGTTATGCAGTGTCATTAATCTTTTTAGATATCTTGCTTGAGTCAGTGCAGTATGATGTTTTAATAATAACTTATTACAGTTGTTTGCAGTAATGTGGCTGCTTGTAAAACGAGGAGCACCAGACACTATTTTTAAAACATTATTGTATGCCAATTCAAAACATTAAAAATTGTTAGACTTAAAACTTGCCTGGGCATTTCAGAGAGGTAGACCATAATCAGGGACACAATAAGAATTGAATACAACTAGTAGTAGCAATTAACCACTTGAACATTTTTATCGTAATATAATATTATAATAACATCTTGTCTTTGTAAGTTTGACTTATGGTTAAAAATCATGCATTTAGATTTATCCTTATTAATCAATAATGTATGGTCCTCCAAACTGGAGCACAATTCACTATACAGATTTTCCATATCAGTCACTGACCCAGCAAGGAGAGCTAAATCATCTGCGTATGGTAATGTATTAATCTTAAAAAAATCCATAATTATAACCTTCATTGCACTTCATTAAATGTTCTATTATTTCATTAATATAAAAGTTAAACGGAAAAGGAGAGAGAACCCCTCCCTGCCTGACCCCTCTCTCAATATAGGCATAGCCACTAAAGCACTCCTGCCATTTAACTTTAGCTCTTTGATTGCTAAGGTAGTACATTATTAGAAGTACAATATCAATAGGAATATTAGCAGATAGTCATTTCTTCCCCAATAATATATGATCAAGTTTGTCAAAGGCTTTACTCAAGTCGACATATAAGGTTAAAGGTGAATTTGTTGTTGTTGTAGTGGTGGTGGTTGTGGTATTAACGATGGTGGTAGTGGTGTTTGTGGTATTAACGATGGAGGTAGTGGTTGTTGTGGTGGTGGTGTTAACTTGTAAGCGATTCCGTGATTTATAGGTTTGTCTCGTGTGAGGAGTTACTAGCCATTGAATAATGACCCACTCTGTTCGGCGTGGTCATTTAAGGGAGGATGGTTCTTTTTTTAGGTCGATTTTTGTTTTCATTAATTTATTATTATTGTTTAGTTTCCTCCCTAGACCTCCATCAAGCTTAAACAATAACACCCCCTAGACCCCCGTTCGATATAAATGTGTACATTTGTCGGTAGAAAAATGTGCGGGCCTGTCCTAATATGACAGGCTTGCTATCGCTTGCCAGGAAAAAATCGACACCTAAAGGGCACGAAAAGTCTTAATATTGACAACAAAATGGGGCGAGCGTCTTATAATCTGAAAAATAATGTGTCCAAACATGAGGAGGAAGGTTGGCCAGAAAATCGACCCATATCCCCCTAACACTTAGCTAATTGTTATAGCTCATTCCACCGACTCCTTCATAGGCCAACAATTACGTTCCTTACTGTCCCCCCATACAAATGTAACAGCTGTTAATTCAAGGGGAGATGGGCCGGTTTTCTGGACCACTTTCTCCCTTGTGTTTAGTTCCATCCAATAGTTTTGAGATTTTAAGGCGTTTGGCCCATTAGTTTGACGATTTTAACACCTTTTGCCCCATTTCGTTGTCAATTTTAAGACCTTTCGTGCCATCGTCTAGTTTTTTTCCTGGCGAGCGATAACAAGCCTGTAATTTTAAAAGGAACCGGCCTTTGGCCGGAACATTTTTCTACCGAGAAATGTACAAATATATCTTAAAGGGGAATTTAGGGGGTGTTATTTTAAGGTTGATGGAGGTCTAGGGAGGAAACTAAAAAATATATGAATAACTGAATATATACACCCACAAAAAAAGTAATTATCCCCTTCAGGGGTTATTGTCTATTCGTTGTAAGTAGGCGAGAAATCATGACCTCTAACCTCTGTAACTCTAAAACGACTAGAGTAATTTAGCTAATATTTGGGAAGAATCAGTCAAGGAATAGATGTGGAAATTTACAGCCAATTTGCTCTAGCACTTTTTGAGTTACAGAGGATAAAGGTCATGATTTGTCGCCTACTTACAGCGAGCAGACTATAGTGGCCGGTTGTTTGGTCTGTTAATTCAGTTATTTATTTGTTTTAGTGTCCTCGCTAGACAACCATCAAGCTGTAAAAAACACCCGCTAGACCCTCCTTCAAGACAAATTAGTACATTTTTCGGTAGAAAAATTTCCCGGCCGAACGCCAATTATTCTTAAAATTACAGGCTCGCTATCGATCGCCTTGAAATAATCGACACCTAAATGGCACGAAAGGTCTTAATATTGACAAAGAAAGGGGGTGTAAAGTCAAAAAATCGCTAAACTAATAGGGCGACCGTCTTATAATCTCAAAACCAGTGGGGCTTAACACGAGGGAGAAGAGGGCCAGAAAAACCAGCCCACATTGCCCTTCTCAACCTTCTATAGTAAAAACCAGCTTTTTATATATTGTTTTTTTTCTATTTTACCTAACTGTTCACAGAATCCTACCCACAAACTAAGATAATAGTAATTTTCAAACCTGTTCGAGCTATCGGTAGCTTCTTCAAGTACAATAATACAATTCCTTATGCCATACTTAGTTAGTTACCGAACTTACCGGTAATTAAAATAGGACTACAGAGGCTATCAACCCTTCTGGATTATTAAGCCAGCACACTGTAAGTCAAGAATAACGTCAGGACTGGAATCCCATTTCGAGAACTCCAGTCCCTTATGCTATACAGGCGTCTGTGGTCTATAGATATGAGTCTCACTGCTGAAATGCAATGTACATTGACAAAGTTAAGCGCCTATGAAGGGGATATGGGTAGTTTAACTATTACTATCTTTAATAGTTTTGATTCGTGTACCAAATTATTATCGTGACAGAGATTCCTTAAATATGTTTATATATTTTCAAGATAGTTTGTGACCACACACACACACACACACACACACACACAAACACACACACAAGGTCACGGTAGCTGAGTGCACTAATCACTTTACTGGGAGTGCTAGCTCTAGTGTTGGGGGTTCGACCCCACATGCTGGTAGGAGAAGAGAAGCCTACGTCTGGACGGACCGATCTCGGTTGACCCACAAAGTCATAGTACTTATAGTACTAGACTTCGCCAAAGCCTTCGACAAAGTCCCCCACTAAAGACTGTTAGCCAAGTTTGATTATTATGGCATCCAAGGACCAATTCTTCACTGGATTATGACTCTTTTTACCAATCGGAATCAACGCATTGTTCTCGAGGGTTCTCATGCTTCTACTGTATCTGTAACTTCTGGGCTCCCACAAGGCAATGTCCTGGATCCCCTACTTTTCCTTTCTCACATAAACAACCTCTCTCCATCGCTTACTTCTACTACTAGACTTTTCGCAGATGATAGCTTAGTTTGTCGACCAATTACTAATAGGGACTAGTGCCTTTGACTACAAGATTATTTTACTGCCACATGTGGCAGATGGCATTTAGACCTGACAAATGTTACCATGTCCGCTTCACCTATTCGAACAAAACCATCCCATTTTCCTACAAACTCCAGAAGCACTTTTCTAGATACTGTTCCCTCCCACAAATATTTGGGGGTCCACATCTCAGCGAACATGAGGTGGGCCACGCACATTAACAGCATCAGAACAAAGGCTAATAAGGCCCTAGGCTTCCTATGCAGGAATCTCACTAAGTATAATGCTAACATCAAAATTCTAGTATTTAAAACACTTGTTCGGCCACACTTAGAATACTGCGACCCCGTCTGGGATCCACACATTCACAATAATACTAATAAACTAGAGGCCACACAAAACAATATGGCAACATGGATCAGACGTGATTACAGACACTACATCTGTCGCTTTGCACAAAAAAAACGTTACACTAGACCCACTTGCAACAAAACAAAATTCAGGCAACATATGCTATATACAATCCCTAACAACTTAGTAGACATAGACAAAGATATACATTTAAACCTAGCAGGTATACGATTTACGAGACGCAGCCACAACCTAAAATAACACGCCTAAACGGTAACGTAAAACAATATAAAAACAATAATAATAATTACAAATAATGATGGTTAAGGGAGGGAAGATAATTGTTTGATAAATGTGTCTTGGTTGTGCTGCTTGATGTTATAGTTAGGAGAGTATGTTGTAATAATATCTCCAAGAGGGTTATGACGCGTTTTCAGACTTTATTCTGGTTAATATTAGACGATTATATTCAGCTTAGGAGAGCTAGAGAGTTTGTTGTTGTTGTTGTTTTTCCCCAAGCTGCCTGGCCGAACAGCCCCAAGGCCCTGAGCAAGGCCAAGGCCATAACCGAGCGCACCCACAGAACCCCCCCCCCCGCCGACCACAACAAACCCTGGGTGACCGAAGCCACTCCATGGCGGGGAGCTGAGGAGGGTGCGGAAACGCCCGGGAAACCAAAGCCCCACCCAGGGCCCTGTGCCCCTCAGCAATTATGAAGAGAAAGTTGAGGGGCAAAGGAAAGATTTGGCTTCCAATCTTGGTAGATTAGGAGGTCAATCCACGCAAGAGACGCCGTCACTTGAGATCTAGAAAATACATAAGTAAAAGGAACAGTCAGAGTAAGCTATGGGTATGGCAGAGATCGCTCAGTTCTCACTATGATAGACCAGCCCATCACCACATGACTAGAACCCAATCCTCTCAGCATCAGCTAGGAAAGGCCCTAGAAAGCCGCCTTTGGCGGGGGGATAGCTCCCCTATTTCAACCCTTTTCGGGGTTGGGCACCCGCCCAGAGCTAGAGAGTTCGTTGAGATGGTTGATGCCCCTTTGAATCCTAGATACCACTTGAGGAGAGATGGGCCGATGTTCTGGTCCCCTCTCTTTCTCATGCTTATTCCCATTAGTGTTGAGACTTTAATACGTTTGCCCCACTAGTTTGTCGATTTTAAGACCTTTCGCTCCATTTATTTGTCAATATTAAGACCTTTCATGCTTTTTAGGTGTCGATTTTGTTCCTGGTGAACGATAGTGAGCCTGTAATTTTGGAAGAACCGGTACAAATTCATCTAGAAGGGGGATCTAGTGGATGTATTGTTTAGTTTGATGGAGGTCTAGGGAGGAAACTATAATATATATTAATAAACTAATAGATAGATCCCCCAAAATAACCACTGTCCCCTTTATAACCCTTTGGAGATCATGACGCATTTTGATAGTTTCTTCGGGCCATCATATAAACGATTATCGTACATCTTAGGAAACTATTTATGGGAGTTAGAAGGATGAAGACTATCTCAACCCTCTGACGTCCATATACACTTCCTAATCTGGATAAAATCGTCAAATATTAGCCAGAAAAAAGAAGAGAAATGTGTACTATAGTCCATTTATTATGAATAGGCCTAAAGTCGTGACTCCTAACCTCTACAGTATATCTCATAAACAACTAAAGTAATTGAGCTAATATTACTACCATTTGGGAAGAATCAACCAGGGAATAGGTGTGGGAAATTACAGCCCATGTGCACTAGACCTTATTGAGGTACAGAGATTAGGGGTTACGATTTCTGGCCTACTTATAATGAATGTAGTATAGTATATTGAAAGAGTGTTTAATATGATCGTCTGAGTCTTGTATCTCGGTTACCGGAATCCATAAACAACAAATTGCTAGTACATTCTGACGAAACTAGTTAGCACAAACTTTGGGTACCCGAATATAAACTGTTAACGTGCCTCTTATGAACCTCCATAACGTTAGCTTAAGAGATTAGTGTTCATTTTTTCCCGATATATACTGTGTTAAATTAATCTGCTCAAGGGGAGGTTTTTAGTTTTCTTTTTCTGGACCCCCTTGTCCCTCATGTTTTAGTCCCATTAGTTTTGATATTTTAAGACGTTCGTCCCATTAGTTTGGCGATTTTAAGACCTTTCGACCCATTTTTTTTTATAAATTTAACACTTTTTGTGTAATTTAGTTGTCGATTTTTCCTGGCGAGCTATGCAATATAGGTGTTGATATCTCCTGGCGGGCGATAGCAAGCCTGCTCTTTAGGAGGGGCTGGCATTTGTTTTTACCGAAAAATACACACATTTATCTCGGAGGGTTTGGGGGTAATTTGGAAGCTTGATAGAAGTCTAGAGAAGAAACTAGATAATAAGATTATTCAATTGAAGAACATAAATAATCTTCCGTTCATCGGTCTTTACCATTTGCATAATCCTACTTTTAACCACTTCTGTACCGGCGACGTCTTTTTAATTTTATGTTTGCATTATGTACACAGTTTTGGACAGTTTAAGAAGGATCTGTCATGGCAAGAAAGGATAAGTGAGATAGTTCGAAGCCTGGTAATCGCTGGGGGCCATTTTTGAGTTGAATAAAATCGTCTAATAGTATCCAAAATAAAAAGTCAAAATGGTGTCACCGGTACTGAATGGGTTAAGGTTACATAACACCGCTCACATAATGCCATCACTACTACAATAATGGATAGGAGAAGAGCCCACGGTTGTCACAGCATCAATGGTGGCTGGATAATGGGGGGCAACGAGCATTATAACGACCAACTGAACAGACGGTATTGTTGCGGTGTGTATGTGTTGGTTGTGGTAGTGGTAATTGGGGTTGTGGTGGTTGTAGTAGTCATTGTTGTGGTTGTGGTAGTGGTGGTAGTGAAAATAACGGGAATTTTATGGTATGAATGTGGTGGTTGTGGTTGTGGTGGTGGTGGTAGTGGTAATGGTGGTGGTTATGGTGGCTGTGGTAGTGGTAATGGTGGTAGTGTGGTGGTTGTGGTAGTAGTAATGGTGGTTGTGGTAGTGGTGGTTGTTGTTGTAGTAATGGTGGTTGTAGTTGTGGTAGTGTGGTGGTGGTTTTGGTAGTGGTAATGGTGGTGGTTGTGGTAGTGGTGGTTGTGGTAGTAGTAATGGTGGTTGTGGTAGTAGTAATGGTGGTTGTGGTAGTGTGGTGGTGGTGTTTGTGGTAGTGGTAGTGGTAATGGTGGTGGCTATAGTGGCTGTGGTAGTGGTAATGGTGGTAGTGTGGTGGTTGTGGTGGTTGTGGTAGTGGTTAGGGTAGTAGCGTGGAGATTGTAGTGGTGGTGGGTATGAAGATGATAGTTGCTAAAAGTAAAATTAATATTATAACTCAAGTTGTGGTAGTGGTAATTGCAGTGGTAATGGAAGTAGTTAAGTGAAGGCTCACTATCGCTCATCCAGATTAAAATTAAACCCTGAATGGGGTGAAGCGTATTTTAAGGGGTGTGGAGGGGTGGCCTTATTTATTTCCTCATATATTTTTAGAATTTTTTTCAGTTTCCTCCCTAGACCTTCATCAAGCTTAAAAGAACACTCCCTAGACCCCCCTTCAAGATAAATTTGTACATTTTTCGATAGAAAAATGTACCGACCGAAGGCCGGTTTCTCTTGAAATTACAGGTACGCTATCGCTCGCCAGGAAAAAATCGACACCTAAATGGCACTAAAGGTCTTCATATTGTTATATAATTGGGACGAAAGGTTTTAAAAACGACAAACTATTGGGGCGAATGTCTTAAAATCGGAAAACTAATGGGGCTAAACATGAGGAAGAAGGGGGACCAGAAAACCGGGCCATCTCCCCTTACGTGCAGGCTCACTAACGCTCACACAGAATGCTATTGAATCCTGAAGGGGGTGACGCGTCTTTTAATCGAGCAAGTTCTCTCTTGTACCATTTTAAGACTCTTTTGCAATGGAATCGGAAACTAGATGGAAGGTAGATTATGTTAGGTAGTTTAATTCTTATGGAACGTATATTTTCTAGCTGCCAGACTACAATTGCCCATAAATATTGACGAAAAAATCGCTTGTGTAATACCACCTGTAGTGAGTGATATATTACAGGTAGCGCCAGCGAACTGGACAATAATCTTGACCCTTTAACTTCTTATAACTAGAAATTAATGAAAGTAATCGTGTCTATCATTTGGAAAGAGTCCACCAGGAAATAGGTGTGGATATTTACATCTAGTTTGCTATAGGCCCTTTTGAGTTACAAGATTATTGTCAAGTTCGTTGACGGTACCGGAACCTATAGTTGTTGATATGACGGCATTGCTTGTGGTAACCCTTTGACGATTATGACGCGTGGTGACAGTTTATTCCGGCTACTATTCGACAAGTTTATTCAGATTAGGAAGGGTATATGGACGTCAGAGGGTTACTTGGGACAGTGTTTACCCTTTTCATTCCCATAAATCCTTCCTAAGTTGTCTAAAATCGTCTAATGATAGCCGGAATAATATGCAAAATTGCGTCATAATCCTCAAGGGGTAAGATGAAACGTCCCTCTCTCACCGCAAACAACACTCGATTTTAGCCGGACGCCCAAAATATGATCATAACATGTTTTAAGGGGAGATTGGTCGTTTTTCAAGATCCCCTTCTCCCTCATGTTTAACCCCATTAGTTTTCAGATTTTAAGATGTTTGTCCCATTAGTTTGTCGGTTTTAAGACCGTTCGCCTCATTTCTTTGTCAATATTTGTCAATACCTGTCGTGCTATTTAGGTGTCGATTGTCTTCCTGGTGAACGATAGTGAGCCTGTAATTTTGGAAGAAGCGGCCTTCGGCCGGGCCATTTTTCTACCGAAAAATATACAAATTAATCTAGAAGGGGGATCTAATGGATAATTGTTTAAATTTGTATGTAGGTCTAGGGAGGAAACTAGAAACATAATAAAAAAATACCTAATATGAGTAAACATACAAGCCCATCCCCCCTTAACTACACAAACACATTAAGAGGGGGTTTGATGCCTCCAAAGTTGGTTGTAGGCTTGGCTTCTATGGTTTGATTATGTTGGGTCCCTCAGGCAAGTAATTGCGTAAAGTTTATGTTGCGTTTTAGCATTTTATTCTGGCTATAATTAGACGATTTTATGCAGCTTAGAAAGGATCTGTGGGAATCTAAAGGGTAAAACCTAGCTCAATTAGCCCTCTTACTTACATATAGTCTACTTAATCCGAGTAAAATTTTATGATAATAGACAGAAAGCAGAAACAAAATACGTCATTGGATCTGGAAAGGGTTAAGATTTGTGTCTCATGGCATACACATATAAGTGTCAGTTGCTTAATTTCATTCACAACCAAATCCCATTAACTTTTGGGTAAGAATCGATCATTCTTTTCTCCACCCACGTTTCTCATGTTATGTGTAATATATGATAGTACCACATAGCTTTCTTTAGCTCAGTAAAATCGTCTAATAGTTGCCAGAATATGATGAAAAGGCCGTTACCAGTGCTGCATGTGTTAAACATAGCAGATCAATAATAAACATTGGAATGGTAGGGAGAGCACGTAGGAAGTAAAAGATGTCGTAGTTAGTTTGTTAAACTTAAATAGATACATAGATAGAATTTCTAAAAAATTTCCCTTGAAAATTAACACTATCCCGCCAAAGCTGCCTCTCAGCTACAGAAAGTCCAGGTTCCGATGACAACCCTGGCATAGTTCTGAAGACAAAATATCCTTCTCAGTTTGAGGGGACAGTGTTTTTTTTTGTCTTTATTACTCTATTTATGTACAGTATATATTCAAATATATGTTAGTTTCCTCGCTAGACATCAAGCTTAAAAATCACTTCCGAGATCCCCACTTCAAGATTAATATGTACATTTTCCGATAGAAAATTTCCCGGCCAAAGGCCATTTCTCTTACAATTACTGGCTCGCTATCGCTCGCCAGGAAATAACCGACACCTAAATGGCACGAAAGGTCTGATAATTGACAAAAATGGAGCGAAAGTTCTTAAAATCGCCAAACTAATGGGACGAACGTCTTAAAATAACAGAAGCAATGGGGCTAAATATGAGGGAGAAAGGGGTAACAAAAAAATCATTCGAGTGGCAATCTGCCCTTAAGTTCTTCCTTCAATGAATGTGCTACTCCTCCCTCCATGCTCACAGGAGTGTTATTTTCCTCAACATTTATCCTCAACACTGGTCTGGCAGCTTATGTATTAAGCTTTTTATATAAGTGTGTCACCTAAATTATTCTATCATCAGTCTAGTTTCTGATACCACTGCAAAATATTCCAGAAATGTTGCCAAAAAAAGTTGACCATGATGGATACCTGGCATTGTTGGAAAAGCAATAACCTGTATTATATACATATATTCTGACATACGGAGCCCTGTATGTTAATTTAAGAGTTAGAATTAGAGTTGAAGGAGTGCCAAACTACCCAAGCGGCGAAGCAGACTAGCGAGCGAACCAGCGAGTGGGAAACCAGCTCGTCCGCATACCAGCAAACAAGCCTTCACACCTGCGTGCGTCATAGGGGACCCTGAAAACTACTTCGATGACCCGACGCTATGACGTATGATCGACGCCAGGAGACCCCCTTGGACCACGCACCTGCTACGCAACTCGAGGAGCTGTGATTGGGGCACGCACCATATCCCGCCTCCTGATTCGTTCCTACACCATCATTGTTTAGTATATAAGACCCGAGTAGTGGGCATTCAAATCAGTCTCATTTGGAGTTGGGGAAGGTGAACTTGCAGCTGGAGGAAGACGGGGTGAAGTATTATAATGGGATTGTGACTGTCAGTCAGATTATATAAGTGTGTGTTAAGTGTGTTCGGTGTAAACACTTACGTTTTGTTGGTTAGTGAGATATGTGATTGGGAATTAACGTTAACGCTACTATTATGTACTTAACTATTTGATTGGGAATTAACGTTAACACTACTATTATGTACTTAACTATTTGATAGGGAATTAACGTTAACGCTACTATTATGTACTTAACTATTTGATTGGGAATTAACGTTAACACTACTATTATGTACTTAACTATTTGATAGGGAATTAACGTTAACGCTACTATTATGTACTTAACTATTTGATTGGGAATTAACGTTAACGCTACTATTATGTACTTAACTATTTGATTGGGAATTAACGTTAACGCTACTATTATGTACTTAACTATTTGATTGGGAATTAACGTTAACGCTACTATTATGTACTTAACTATTTGATTGGGAATTAACGTTAACGCTACTATTATGTACTTAACTATTTGATTGGGAATTAACGTTAATGCTACTATTATGTACTTAACTATTTTAGTTGACTGACTTGTGGACTAAAGCAACTCTTTAAGTAATTGGGTTATGATGAAAGTAATACTATTATTTTATATTAATACTTAAGAGTTCTTTCATTTTCTTTTAATTAAGCTTACATTGCTTAACGGTGCTTAGTACGGTGATACTATTGTCTCATATTAGTAATATCGCCTTAGACTAACATGGCTGTTTTAATGTTACTTCTAGTGATTTCCTAAGCTGAAGAAAATTCTTTTAGCTTCAAAATATTATTTTTGCTTTTCATATTATTTGAGTGAGACCTGAATCGAATCTATGAAGCGATCCTGTAACTTAATTTACTCATAATCAAACCTCAATGTTGCGTGGTTAAGAAATACATTTAACTAATTATTAAATATTGTGACGCTTCTGCATAGTAGCCACGTGCGGGCATGCGCGCGCGTCGGCTGCCCAGCCGTTTAGAAACCGGCTGGCGGTAGCCGGCCGGCAGGCTTTTCCTTAGTATATATCCTACGACAACGTAACTAATGTTTGGGATATTCTTATGTTGTTTCACAGCTTGTAGCTGCCCTTATTCTTAACCAACGCATCTTAGTATATTTTATTCTCGATAGTTGATTGTTTCATTATAATATATAAGATGTAAGTCTAGTGAGAGTGGGAGGAGACGAGCGGGAGAGAGAGACCGGCTGGGGGACGTTGCTTCGCGCGGAGAGTGTAGCTGGGGACGAGCCTGATGTGGCCACATGCATTTGATTGCAACGTTAGGCTTAGTTTCGACTCACGCACGGGGTAGAGGATTTTGACCCGGCAACTGTGTTGAGTGTTGCCAAGCACGGGATGTATTTTGCATGCCTAGGGTGGGGTCCAGACAGATTCAAGGCTCAGAGCTCACCTCACTGTCGTACCCTTCGGACCCCCTTGATATCTATCCCTCTCAACCCCACTTAGAAACTTTCTCTCTTACTTAGTATACCTTCTTTCCACTACTTCACCAATCTATTTAATTATCCCATCCCCTTGATAGACCTTATATCTATTATTGTATTAACGACGAGCTCTCAGATAACTAGATAGGATTTTGGGCTTTATGCGGAGATGTAATTGTTAATGAGACCTAGGAAGCTTTTTTGTTGTCTCATATTTGGTGGTTTCATGTGTCAAGTTAGCAGGGGCTAGACCGGAGGGGAGGCTTTTTGCGATCCTTTAAGTAAAGTCTGCTGGTGCGAGTCCTGTGGACCCGCACGACTTTACTAGGATACCCGTGGGAGTCTGGGGCCTTTTCTTGTCTGTGTCCCTGTGTGTCTAGTGTTGTGTTGTGTGAGGGCCCTTGCCTAGTCCACTCAGCACTGCGCTAGCATGTCTTGCTTTTGTTTTAGGGTCGCCAGGAGAGAGTCAGATACTTGCGATCTGAGTCTCTCAAGAGAGCACCCTTTCAATTAGAGTAATTTGGCGCACAGACTTGTGAACGTCCCTAGGCTAGAGCAGGTGGCTCAGCCCGGGTATCCGAAGCCTATATCCTTCCGGCTAGACCTCTGCCACCTGGCAGATTAACAGCTAGGGGTTTATTATTTCTGTATGCTTGTTATTGTGCCACAGTTTACCATTTTTGTGAGCATTGTGAGTCAGGGTGGGGCTTAGGGACTCTGTCCGAGCAGGCTTGCCTGACTAAGAGTGAGAAGCACACCTGTATGTGGTTATGTTGCGAGTTGCTGCCTTTATTTAATTATACCTATGCCATTATACACTGTATGGCCTATCACTAGTATTTATTCCTGCTTATGAGTTAAGAGTTCTCTAAATCCGTAACGTACTTTCTTTGCTAATCATCAGATCCTACAGTAGCCGCATGCAGTTTAGAAACCCGCATCTCGGGTGGATGGGACTCGTTAGCCTTGGTCGGCAACTCATCTAGGGGAGACAACCTTATACAAATCCGGGTGGATGGGACTCGTCAGCCTTGGTTGGCAACCTGTCTAGGGGAGCAAACCTGATACAAATCCGTACTGCTTACCTAAGGGTAAGGCAGGTTAGTGGATGGATTAGCCGAACACCACTGTAGAAAAATAGTGCTAACAAGATGAACAGAGGGCCTCGGAGTCGGACGGATCCTAAATTGAGTGGTCAATCCTGTAAGTCCTTCACTAAACTGGCTCGGGTTGTCCCTCTCACAGGGAATAGGTCCACTTGGGGGCATTCTGTGTATGGCCACCCTCGTAAGGGGAGTAAGGCGTCAGGCAATAGATAGATAGATCTTGTCTACCTGTACGATGTTTTGAGGACTGTTTGCTTTCACCTTCTTTCACGCAGGGGTGATTAGTTGTATTAATTAACGTAACGTTAAATGTACTTTCTTCTAGTTTGTTATTTAATTGTTTCTGCAATTTAATTCCGTTATCTATCTTTTCCTTGAAGCTTTAAGTAAACTTAATTGTGTGATCTTTTATATAGCCTGCTTGACTATCAGCAGTCTATAGTGCGTGCACCCTGTAACCGAGTCATAGGATACCTCGTTGTCCAGGCAGGACTCTTGACGGTTTAGGGTGGTTTGTTGCCTGGGTTTATAGATAAGGGTTGGATCTAGCGTTTTCCGTTGTTGCTTGTTGCCGCATACCTAGTCCAATAGAAAGAGCCCAGTGTTTATATATCCCAGGACGTAACAATATATATCTAACTTTTTATGTGACTTTGATATTAATCCTGATGATAATAATAATATTAATACTATTTACGTAAGACAAGAATCAAGAATAATTACATTACATATAAATAAAAGTACATATAAGAAAACTAGCTATTCATTTCAAAAAGGGTAAGAGACAGAAATATTCTTACCTCAATATTTGTCTTTCAAGATTTTTTATAGAATTAATAGTCCTTCTTTAGATATAACTTATTCGGTTCATAACCATAGCCTACTAAGCTTCAGTTAAATAATTATTCTTTATAAATACTACATGACTTTAATTAGTTTCAGTATTTTTTCATAATTAAAGAGTATCAGTCAATAAAGGATACCAAGTCCTAAGATCCAAAAGGAAAGGAAGCAACAACAGGAAATCATTTTATTAGATTTTACTTTTGTTTTGGCTTCAGCTGACTGATACCTTAATATATATCTCTGTGCTATCTAGATTCATCAAGTTAACCACTTGAGGATCAAGATACGTAACAATATATATACCGTATATATATATGCACATATTTACCCGGACCACTACATATGTGTTTCGTCTGTGACATTTCCTGATATGTCATGCTGCCCTATATGCCACTTTAATCCTGATATGTCATGCTGCCCTATATGCCACTTTAATATGTCATGCTGCCCTATATGCCACTTTAATCCTGATATGTCATGCTGCCCTATATGCCACTTTAATCCTGATATGTCATGCTGCCCTATATGCCACTTTAATATGTCATGCTGCCCTATATGCCACTTTAATCCTGATATGTCATGCTGCCCTATATGCCACTTTAATCCTGATATGTCATGCTGCCCTATATGCCACTTTAATCCGGATATGTCATGCTGCCCTATATGCCACTTTAATCCTGATATGTCATGCTGCCCTATATGCCACTTTAATCCAAATATGTCATGCTGCCCTATATGCCAATTTAATCCAAATTGGAGTATATATAAGTACAACTCTCTCCCTCTTACACCACTCAATTGGAGTATATATAAGTACAACTCTCTCCCTCTTACACCACTCAATTGGAGTATATATAAGTACAACTCTCTCCCTCTTACACCCCTCAATTGGAGTATATATAAGTACAACTCTCTCCCTCTTACACCCCTCAATTTGTTTTCTAGAACGCCCCAGCCAGCAGTCCCTCAAAAGCAAACGTAATGAAGCCATAACACACTTATCTTCTGATCTAGCTATTATTTCCAATTGGGGTAGAGAAAACCTTGTTGCATTTAATGCTTCCAAGACTCAATTTATCCATCTTACTACCCATCAGGAACCTCCAGAGGACTATCCCTTATTCTTCAACAATACACAAATCAACCCCTCATCTTCTCTCAATGTTCTCGGTGTCTCTTTTTCTTCTGCTCTCACTTGGAAGGATCATATTACCAGTCTCGCTAAGGCAGCCTCCCAGAAGCTGGGTGTGCTCAACCGCCTCAAAGGGTTCTTTACCCCTTCGCAGCTTCTTGCTCTGTACAGGGGCACAGTGCGTCCTTGTATTGAGTATTGTTCACATGTGTGGGGAGGATCCTCTCACACCGCACTCCTAGACAAAGTAGAAAGAAAAGCCTTTCGTATCATTAACTCCCGTCCACTCACCAACTCTCTGCAATCTCTCTCTCTTCGCCGCAATGTTGCATCTCTCTCGCTATTCTATCGCTACTACAATAATCAGTGTTCCTCGGAGCTTTCCCAGTGTATACCACCTCCTCTAAGTAGGGTACGTAGTACTCGCCTTGCAACACAATCCCAACCCTACTCTGTGTAACTCTCCAACCCAAGAGTGAAATGCTATTCTCAGACTTTCTTCTATTCAACTGCTGAGCTCTGGAACTCTCTCCCAGAATCAGTCTTTCCCTCTTCCTATGACTTAAATTGCTTCAAACTCTGTGTGTCCAGGCATTTTAGCTCGAACGTCCCTTGATTTTTGCCCTGTCACTCTTTCAACTCTGAGGGAGGCACTTGCTGCAGGCAGTTATGCCTTTTGTCTCCCTCATTCACATAGAAACAAAAAATATATATGTTTCTCCCTCATCCTGACTTAAACGGCTTCAAGCTTGGTGTGTCCAGACAATGTAACTCTAACCTACCTTGAATTAGGCTCTGTCACTGTTTCAACTTCGGGTGCGAGAGGGAGGGGGGGGGGGGGGGGGGGGGGGAGGGAAACTTGTCCAGGCAGTTTTTTGCCTTTTGTCTCTTTGTCTCCATTCACACAACTGTACAATACAGTTACCAGCATGAATCTCTCTCTCTCTCTCTATATATATATATATATTATATATATATATATTATATATATATATATATATATTATATAATATATATATATATATATATATATATAGCAAGAGGAAGAATAGAGATAGAGCTGCGCCATACGCCATGTTTATTATTCTAATTTTCGGCATCAACAAGGTGCCATCTTCAAGTTATACAGACTGATCCTAAAAATATACAAAATAAGTATTATACTAATGGAAAGAAAATGGACCTAATGTAATACATTCTATGACTTAATAAGTTGAAATATACCTAGTGAAAAAGCTCCCAAATACCTACAAAAAAACATTAATCATAACCCACTGGCCTCAAACTCCATCTTGTAAACAATGAACATCAAAAAAGCTAAAATTCTTTGATAATTGATAAACACACAATAAAAAAATTACAAAAAACACCCATGTACATTACCTCAAAAACCGAAGCACATCGAAACAGATCCACACCCCATGATAGCTAAGGGACAACTAAACTAACCCAACTCAACCAAACACTACTGTTCATACAACCAATCCCCAAGCTTCGGACACTAATTGCAGAGAATGATATAAAGTAAAACATTATAAATTGTGTGAAACGTTAAGTTCAGGATTGATCTTTTTTATTAGTAATTTGTCACCAATAAGTGCTTCATAGTGGCTCCGAAACTTGGCAACTATTTGAAAATCCTCAGGAGTGTAGGGATGGTTTTGTTCTCTTAGCATGATTACGAATGGCCGAATTTTTTTATTTGCAAAAATTGACCTGATCGATGACTTTTACCAATGTGCTCGAACATTCGCACTTTAACCCTTGTCTAGCGGGGTGTTTTGGGCTATTTTGGGCATATTCAGGCCCTCCTGAATGATCAATCAAGTATCTGCATGAAAAGAAATGTATTCAGCAAAAAACTAGGCGCTAAAAGCTTCAAAATGAGACCAGAACGAGCTACGTAGCACTCGTGGTTCTCGTGCAGTGGTGCCACCAACATGGGAGTTTAGCGTATAGCGGTATATTTTTCCCAGCTATGCTCACTACTGGCTACACTGCCGGCCTCTCGAGAACACAGGGAGCGTGAGTCAGTGGGTGGCGGTAAGCCCTGGGTGTCGGACGTGTGGCCTGCTGCGCTCCCGGCCATTTGCACTCGATTTTAACCCTTTAAAAGCCTTAATAATGCTCCTAACATGCTGCAAATTGGTGCACGACTTAAGTCGAGCGCCGCTCTTTAACTCGGGAACTGCTGGAAGACTCTTAAGAGTTCCCCCGGCGGACTGCGGGAAGACTCGTAAGAGTCAGAGAAAAAAAAAATCAACTTTAAACATCGGGAAAAAAAGAAAAAAAAAAATTGCCCCTGGGCCATGCAAAATATCACTCCTCTACCTCCCCTCCTTCCCCACTTTCCTCCCCTCCTTCAGTTATTCCCTTATTCTGAGGTATATTTTTGTGCTAACATTAGCGAGTTGCAAGCAGGGCATTGTCATCACTGTTAGCAAGCGAGTGCAAGAGAGAGAGAGAGAATATCGATTGACAGGGTCTCTCCAGCCTTGGGGGAAATTGGCGGGAAAGGAGGTTGCCTCACCCATACATTATGTAACTCCCGCCCTGTATCGCCGATTTTGACCATCCAAACGCTGTTTTCACTTGTTTTATTGTTGTAACAGGTTAATACCTTTATAATCAACCTATAATAGGCGCATATGGATAAGTATTTATGGTATTTATGGTATTTATGGTATGGTATTTATGGTAAAATGAATATTTTAGTGATGGAAACAGCTCAAATACATGCCCACAGGCAGAGGTGTCTAATTACCCCCATGCGCACTTCTGAGGTTAAGGGTTAAAGGCACGTCCTGAACATCCTATATACCTGGTCTGACAACCAGTACAAGTAAATTTATATAAGATGTTTGAGCACAATTGGTCAGGCACTCGATCTTTAACCCCTTATTGGCGGCGCTCGACTTAAGTCGTGCACCAATTTGCAGCAAGTTAGGAGCATTATTAAGGCTTTTAAAGGGTTAAAATCGAGTGCAAATGGCCGGGAGCGCAACGGGCCAGACAGCCGACTCCCAGGGCTTACCGCCGCCCATTAACTCATGTTCCCTGTGTTCTTGAGAGGCCGGTAGTGAAGCCAGTAGTGAGCATAGCTGGGAAAAATATACCGATATATGCTAAACTCCCATGTTCGTGGCATCACTGCAAGAGAACCACGAGTGCTACGTAGCTCGTTCTGGTCTCATTTTGAAGCTTTTAGTGCCTAGTGTTTTGCTAAATATTTTTTTTTTCATTGCAGATACTTGATTTATCATGCAGGAGGGCCTGAATATGCCCAAATGAGCCCCGCTAGACAAGGGTTAAATGAGAAGAAATTTCCTATGGTAAACTCATTCGTGAATATAATTCTAAAATTAACAGCGGGGAAACTGGTACTCAACAATTTTGATATGTATTTTCTGTACTGATAACTTACTTTACCGTAAAAGGGCATTTAATGTATTTCATCAATTTAGGAACATTGGATTTAGTCTGATCAGGAGCACATAGTTTACTGTACAGAAACCTCTTCAACACCTTATCAAATAAATCCCTGACATAATTATTGTTAACAAAATAATCTCTAAGTTTGCCTATTTCTTCATGTAAAAGATGATACGTGGAACATATATCATACGCTCTATTTAACAGGGTTTTAATGGAATTTAGCTTGTATATATCTGGAGTGAAACTTAACCAATTGAGTCCTTGATTTGGCATTAGCATCATCATTATCGATAATGATGATGCTAATTCCAAATGCTTACAATATATGAACAGTCAACACAAGAATACTAATTTTATTTGTGAATTAGAAGGAAATAGTTCATTAGCATTTCTAGATGTAGGTGTTCATAAAACGGAACAGGGACTCACAACGGGTGTGTATAGAAAGCCAAGCTTCACAAATCAAGGACTCAATTGGTTAAGTTTCACTCCAGATACATACAAGCTAAATTTCATTAAAACCCTGTTAAATAGAGCGTATGATATATGTTAAACGTATCATCTTTTAACATGAGGAAATAGGCAAACTTAGAGATTATTTTGTTAACAATAATTATGTCAGGGATTTATTTGACAAGGTGTTGAAGAGGTTTCTTTACAGTAAACTATGTGCTCCTGATCAGACTAAATCCAATGTTCCTAAATTGATAAAATACATTAAAATGCCTTTTTACGATAAAGTAAGTTATCAGTACAGAAAATACATATCAAAATTGTTGAGTACCAGTTTCCCCACTGTTAATTTTAGAATTATATTCACGAATGAGTTTACCATAGGAAATTTCTTCTCATTTAAAGATCGAGTGCCTGACCAATTGTGCTCGAACATCGTATATAAATTTACTTGTCCTGGTTGTCAGACCAGGTATATAGGATGTTCTGGACGTGCCTTTAACCTCTCGGCTGCGCATGGGGGGTATGAGACACCTCTGCCTGTGCGCACGTATTTGAGCTGTTTCCATCACTAAAATATTGATTTTACCATTTATCTATCTATCTATATGCTCAGGCCCAATCCCCATTTTGGGGGTAGCCGACTCAAGACAGAGCAAGAACAGGGAAAACACAAAAACAACATAAAACAAAAAATAAACACAGATAAAAAACACAAACTCACACACATCCAGGTCACCCAGGAGAAGACCCAGAGACCCGGGTTACCAAGGTCGCTCCAGCACTCCCCCGGCCCCTGACCACCCGGAGAGATTCCGATCTCGGCAGGCAGACATGCAGCGGAGCCAAAGCCACAAGCCCTCCCACCACACTTCCAGGCACACCCTTCATATTAATCGTCCCCCCGGGCCAGGCGCCTGATGGACTATTATCTAGTCGAACTTGCGCCCGACCCCTTACTCCAAATGACCACGTGTTCACTCAACTATTCACAAGCATTCTCCATTCACTCCTGTCCACCACCACTTCCCCTGCCTGATCTATAGTCATTCCTCTATCATCCAAAGCCTTTCTTACACAGTTTCTCCATCTCAATGGGGGTCTTCCTGCCCTTCTATCTCCCCTTGTACCTGACTCACATATTCTCTTTGTAAGCCTTTCATCTCCCATTCGTTCAACATGACCATACCAGCTCAGCACCCTTCTGTCCACTCTGGCTGACAAAGGTTCCTGCTGCCCCACTCTCCTACGTATCTCTTCATTCCTCAATCTGTCTCTACGAGTAACTCCACACATTCTCCTCAAGCAGCTCATCTCCATCACATCCAGCCCTCTTTTCTCCTTTTTCTTCAGAGCTCATGTCTCAGCCCCATACATCACTGTTGGCACAACAATTCCTTGATACAGTGCACTTTTTACTTTCACTCCGAGATTTCTCGTCTTCCACATACTTCCCATTGCTCCGAAAACCTTCCTTCCTTCACACACTCTCTGTTTTACCTCCACTTCCATACCTCCACTCCTGCTTATCGTTCCTCCTAGATATTTAAAACACTCTACTTGTTCCAATATTTCCCCATCCAGCCTCACATCTAGATTCACCCTATGCTCTCCCCTATTACACACCATTACTTTACTTTTATTGACGTTCACCTTCACCTTTATTTTACCATAAATAGCATTAATACTTCTCCATATGCGCCTATTATAGGTTGATTATAAAGGTATTAACCTGTTACAACAATAAAACAAGTGGAAACAGCGTTTGGATGGTCAAAATCGGCGATACAGGCCGGGAGTTACATAATGTATGGCTGAGGCAACCTCCTTTCCCGCCACAATTCCCCAAGTCTGGAGAGACACTGTCGATCGATACTCTCTCTCTCTCTCTCTTGCACTCGCTTGCTAACAGTGATGACAATGCCCTGCTTGCAACTCGCTAATGTTAGCACGAAAATATACCACAGAATAAGGGAATAACAGGGAAAATAGGTGATAACTGAAGGAGGGGAGGAAAATGGGGAAGGAGGGGAGGTAGAGGAGTGATATTTGGCATGGCCCAGGGGCAAAAAAATAAAAAATAAAAAAAATAATAAAAACAAAAAACAAAACAAAATTCTGTATTTAAAATTGATTTTTTTCCCCCCTGACTCTTAACCTAAGAAGTGTGCATGGGGGTAATTAGAAATGTCCCCCTGTGCTGACGTATTTGAGCTGTTTCCATCACTACCATTTTACCATAAATAGCATTAATACTTATCCATACGCACCTATTATGAGTTGATTATAAAGGTATTAACCTGAAACAACAATAACACGAGTGAAAACAGCGTTTGGATGGTCAAAATCGGAGATATAGGCCGCGAGTTATATAATGTATGGGTGAGGCAACCTGCTTTCCCGCCAATTTCCCCCAAGGCCACTGAGTCACAGTCGATCGATACTCTCTCTCTCTCTCTTGCACTCGCTTGCTAACAGAGACGACAATGCCCTGCTTGCAACTCGCTAATGTTAGCACGAAAATATACCTCCGAATAAGGGAATAACAGGGAAAATAGGTGATAACTGAAGGAGGGGAGGAAAGTGGGGAAGGAGGGGAGGTAGAGGAGTGATATTTTGCATGGCCCTGGGGCCCCAAATTTTTTTTTTTTTTTTTTTTTTTTTTTTTTTTTTTTTTTCGATGTTTAAAGTTGATTTTGTTTTTCTCTGACTCTTAAGAGTCTTCCCGCAGTCCGCCGGGGGAACTCTTAAGAGTCTTCCCGCAGTTCCCGGGTTAAGAGTCTTCCCGCAGTCCGCCAGGGGAACTCTTAAGAGTCTTCCCACAGTTCCCGGGTTAACCCTTAACCAACGGCGCACGACATCTGTCGAGTTAAATAAATTTGGACTATGTGGCGGTGCACCACATATGTCGAGTGCCATTTTCAGCACGTAATGTTGCTGAGAAAGATAGCTGAGCGGTGGGACGAGCGTAGTAACCTTATGACCGCTCCCCACGACCACCGTGGACGTACTGAACTGTATACCACCTTCCTCCCTCTTCTCTCACTCGCTACACAGGGAATTATGTACGGAAATTACTTTATTTTAGTTTTTTTGCACTCGAGTTGCACGATCGTTGACAGAGAACCAGTGGTCATACAAAGATGGTTCGGGTGTCATTGGAAAGCTCTATTTCCGCCCTTTCAGGGATAGATACTTGTTTTACGCTCTGGGTCTTGTTTATGCATGAAAATGAGCACGGAAACAACCCTATTTAGGGTAAAAAAAACACGTTGGGCGGCACAGTGTAAAATATCCTACCACCCGCTCTTTGTGTGTTAAAGTGCGAATGTTCGAGCACATTGGTAAAAGTCATCGATCAGGTCAATTTTTGCAAAAAAAATCTTTTTCGGCCATTCGTAATAATGCTAGAGAACAAAACCATCCCTACACTCCTGAGG
The DNA here is from genome assembly GCA_032716605.1 of Paralithodes platypus. Lineage (NCBI taxonomy): Eukaryota > Metazoa > Arthropoda > Malacostraca > Decapoda > Lithodidae > Paralithodes > Paralithodes platypus. The sequence goes on from CM064541.1 coordinate 21,081,188, forward strand.
ATTTTGAAATAGTTGCCAAGTTTCGGAGCCACTATGAAGCACTTATTGTTGAAAAATTACTAATAACAAAGATCAATCCTGAACTTAATGTTTCACACAATTCATAATGTTTTACTTTATATCATTCTCTGCAATTAGTGTCCGAAGCTTGGGGATTGGTTGTATGAACAGTAGTGTTTGGTTGAGTTGGGTTAGTTTAGTTGTCCCTTAGCTATCATGGTGTGTGGATCTGTTTCGATGTGCTTAGGTTTTTGAGGTACTGTACATGGGTGTTTTTTGTAATTTTTTGATTGTGTGTTTATCAATTATCAAAGAATTTTAGTTTTTTTGATGTTCATTGTTTACAAGATGGAGTTTGAGGCCAGTAGGTTATGCTTAATGTTGTTTTGTAGGTATTTGGGAGCTTTTTCACTAGGTATATTTCAACTTATTAAGTCATAGAATGTATTACATTAGGTCCATTTTCTTTCCATTAGTATAATACTTATTTTGTATATTTTTTAGGATCAGTCTGTATAACCTGAAGATGGCACCTTGTTGATGCCGAAAATTCGAATAATAAACATGGCGTATGGCGCAGCTCTATCTCTATTCTTCCTCTTGCTGTGGAAACTACGGTGCCCTCGGCCCCCTACTGAGTTCTTATATATATATATATATATATATATATATATATATATATATATATATATATATATAGAGTATATATACTGTATATACTGTCTAACCCTACAGTCTCGGACCCTAACTCTCAGAATGCCACATATTGAGAAATTAGCTCACTAGGCATTGACCCCCTATAGAATATTTTGAATATGGGAATATTCATAGAGTGCTATTTAATCAGGGAACCATGAGGGTATTTTGTTGGCGTTTCGGTGGGCTTTGTGGTAATGCACTGATACTAGGTATAGCACAAGATGTTTCATCCTAATTATATCTTCCCATTGACATATCAGGATTCGAACCCGGGTCCATTGGATTACCAGTCCAGTGGTAAGACCACTCCACCATACATATATATATATATATATATATATATATATATATATATATATATATATATATATATATATACTCATTTCCCCTGTGTTGGTATCTAATGCAATTGGATAATATCCGACCAAGGGAATTGGCATCCATTGAAGTTGACCATGCTATCTAGTGGTTATTGGTCGAAGGATAGCACTCATGGAACGAGATGCAGAGACAATTACCTGTGAACATAAGGGTACAACATTCTCTCTCTCTCTCTCTCTGGTAAAATCTAGGCCTTGATCTAGTCATTTTAATAAGACTCCCTGCCTCCTTTACATAATGCTATCTCCCTTCCACTTACCTTCAATGAATATCTTAAGGGGGGATGGTCGTATATATTTGCTCATGTGTGTAGCTTTTTATTATGTTTTTTGTTTCCTCCTTGGACTTCCATCAAGATTAAGAAAAACACCCGCTCAAGATCCTCCTTCAAGACAAATTTGTACCTTTTTCGACATTCCTATTATATTTCAGGCTCACTATCGCTCACCAGGATAAAATCGACACCTAAATGACACAAATAATCCTAATATTGACAAAGAAATTGGGTAAAAGGTCTTAAAATCGCCAAACTAATTAGCCGAACGTATTAAAATCTGAAACAAATGGGGCTAAACATACGAGGAAGAAGGGGGGACCAGAAAAACGACCCATATCCCCTTAACCCAAAAACGGCGACCGTCCTCAATAGAGGTTTTTCTGGTGCACTGCGACCATTCTCAATACCTTAGAAAACCTTAGAAAACACCCCAGTGGCACTCAAAACAAAGACATTTGTGATTAGGGGAGATAATTCTCCTCCATTACTTGCTGCCACTTCTACACATGTGTCCAAAGCCCCTCCTTCCCCCCTCCCCAATTATCCGGTATTTTCCCTAATATTCCCTATATTTATCGAGTATTTTCGTGGGAGGACGGGTGGGAGAGAGGGAGGAGTGTATATCCGACCCTCTAAGCCAGCCTGAGAGCTCCCCTTGAGTCTCAGTACCATGATAGACACCAGAGAGGGAGGGTATCTAACTCTAGCTGGTCAAGATCAGATTACGACCGTGGGGCTAAAATGTACGATTTTCACCAGCCAGTTGCTGTTACAACTTGTTTTATTGCTTTCCAATGTTCATATGTTCATATTAAAAGGAAAATAGGCGCATATGGATAAGTAATAATTATATATATGCTACATATGACGATTTTCGTCAGAATAGAACCAAATAGCTTCGCTTGGCAGGAGGGTTTGAACTACCATGGTTTTGCAGTTTATGAGTTAACTCTTAGAAGATACGATGACTAATTTCTTATCTGTTGTCTGGCTATTATAAGAATATTTTAGACATATTATGAAGCGTATATGGAAGTCAGAGGGTTAATTGAGAGTCTTTACTCTTATAATTGCCAGATATCATCCTAAATTGTATATAATCGTCTAATGATAGGCAGAATAAAGTGCAAAAATGTGTGATAATCTTCAGAGGGTTAGCTTGCGTTATGTAACTTTTCTTTTGTATATGATTATAAAAACAAATATATATATATAATTATATACCGGTATATATATATACATATATATATAAATATTTATATTATATATATATAATTATATATATATATATATATATATATATATATATATATATATATATACAGTATATATATCATTTTCACATACGGTAGTTCTTAAATACTACTCAGATATTCATTTTTATTTTTCTCCCAGAAATTGTGTTGTATTATCGTAGAGAGAGATTCTTTAAACTTATTCAAGTTCCGTGTGTCCAGACATTTTGACTCTAACGTCTCTTGAATTTGGCTGTCACTCATTCAGTTTTGGGCGAGGCACTTGTTGCAGGCAGCTTTGCCTTTTGTCTCCTATAGTAGGAAAAAAAAACCTGCTACTCCTGTTCTACTTAGGCATTAAGGGGATAGTGGCCACTTTTTGAGGGCATTTATTCATATATTCATTTATTTTTGAGTTTCCTCGCTAGACCTCCATCAAGCTTATGAGTACACCCCCTAGATCCCCCTTCAAGATAAATTTGTACATCTTTCGGAAGAAAAATGTTCCGGCCGAAGGCTGGTTTCTCTTAAATTTACAGGCTCGATATCGCTCGCCAGAAAAAAATCGACACCTAAATGGCACGACAGGTCTTAATATTGACAAAAAATTGGGGCGAAAGGTCTTAAAATCGACAAACTAATGGAATGAACGTCTTAAAATCTCAATACTAATATGCTAAACATGAGGGGGAAGGAGGTCCAGAAAAAGAGAGTAGTACCTCCTTAACCTCTGAAGTGCACATGGGGGGTATGAGACACCACAGCCTGTGCGCACGTATTTGAGCTGTTTCCATCACTAACATCGTTATTTTACCATAAATAGCATTAATACTTATTTATCCATATGTGCCTATTATAGGTTGATTATAAAGGTATTAACCTGTTACAACAATAAAACAAGTGGAAACAGCGTTTGGATGGTCAAAATCGGCGATACAGGCCGAGAGTTACATAATGTATGGCTGAGGCAATCTCCTTTCCCGCCACTTTTCCCCACGTCTGGAGAGAGACTGTCGATCGATACTCTCTCTCTCTCTCTGGCACTCGCCTGCTAACAGTGATGACAATGCCCTGCTTGCAACTCGCTAATGTTAGCACGAAAATATACCACAGAATAAGGGAATAACAGGGAAAATAGGTGATAACTGAAGGAGGGGAGGAAGATGGGGAAGGAGGGGAGGTGGAGGAGTGATATTTGGCATGGCCCAGGGGCAATAAAAAAAAAAAAATAACAAAAACATTTTTTTTTGGGGTGTTTTAAATGGATTTTTTTCTTTCCCTGACTCTTAAGAGTCTTCCCGCTGTCCGCCGGGGGAACTCTTAAGAGTCTTCCCGCAGTTCCCGGGTTAAGGAGAGAGAGAGAGAGAGAGAGGGGTGGGGGTTAAAAATCATCAAAGGCATCAACAATATGAACAGTAGTAAGTAATTCACTATCGACCAATCTAATTACACGCGGGGAAACGGTTGCCAAATTATTGGTAAGTGTTTTAACTCTCACGAATCTAAGAATTTCTTCTTCAATCGAGTTGTCAACTTGTGGAATGGGCTTCCCCGAGACGTTATTGACTGCAGCACCATTGATTCTTTTAAACTTCGCCTAGACAAATATCTTGTATCGAACCCGCGACTGACTGCGTTTGTAAATGAATAACTTTATTTTATTCCCCCCTCAGAATAATCAAGGATTATTGTGTATATACTGTATATTACTAAGACGTTATTCTCTTTTTCACAGATATACGAAAGATCACTTATAACTGTGTTATGTTACTAACCCCTCTGTCCCCTACTAACTTCTTAATCCTGCCACGGACATTAGTTCCAGGGCAGTAGTTCTCTTTCCAATTTTCCCTTACCCACTCTAAACCACTGTTTGGACACTTGATCCTCAGTGTTTTGGAGGATAAGCAGCCTCGAGGGGTCACTAGACCTGTTGTTGCTTGATTTCCTTTGTACCTTTGTACTCCCTAGACTTCTATGAAGCTATTATACTACAGGCTTGCTATCCTCGCTATCGCCCGACAGGTAAGAATCAACATGTAAATGGCACGAAATGTCTTAATATTGACAAAGAAATTGGGCAAATGGCACGAAATATCTTAATATTGACAAAGAAATGGGGCGCATGGTCGTAAAATTTCAAAACTAATAGGGCTATGCATGTGGGAGAAAGGAGTCCAGAAAACTATTTCCCTTAAAGAGTCATTCTGTATGTTCGTGGAAACATTTTTACTGGTGGCAGGGTATTCCAATATCACACTAAAAGAGAGAGAGAGAGAGAGTGAGTTTCAGTTACAAGCCGTTACAAGGAATAGTTAGTAAAATACCAGACATAATGATCACTACCATGCCACAATAGACCAGCCGGAACCAGAAGAGAAGAATGGAAATAGGAGAGACCATGATAAAGGAGAGAAACAACATAGAAAATACCCCACCAAAGAGAACGGCAAAGAAGAATGGGAATACCAGCAAGGTATAAATAAACATGAAACAGCAAAGAATAGAAAAGACCACACCACCCAGGTTGACCACAGAAGAAAACAAGAAAGGAAAGGGAAAACAACAAAAGGAGAAGAGGAGCTCGCCTCAACAAACCAACGCCAAACAGCAACATCACCCACGAGGAAACGAGAAGACGAAGGAAGGAGGGCAACAACATGGCTGCCCAAAACCACACCTAGCCCCGCCCCAACTCAACACTCGAGGGGCCAGAATTGCTACAATAAACCACGCTCTGCCACCCACCCCAGGAAAAACAATAAGAGTAACCATCAGCACTTCCGGAAAGCAAGAGAGGAGAGCAAGATATAATCAAGTGAGCGAGGGGCAGCATACCCAAATCTCCCCCCTCCAGATGCGCCGCTCTTCCGCGCAGGTCCCCCACCATCATTGCGGGAATTTCTAAGGGGCCCACCTCAACCCCCTAATCCGCCCCACCACACCTATGACCTTCTGACCTTCAAATACCTGCCCCGGGACGTAGCAACACACGTCATGACCATCTCGATATAACGAAGGTAGAGTCAGCAATTTGAGGGCTCAAACCACTTGCATGTTAGACTTGAGCCTAAAAATTAACCTCTTAATCGTTCGTGTATTCATGCCATGGCTGTCTACCTTATTGTTTGAGAGTTCTTTACCCTACTAGGGAACTTTTGTGCTTCCACACCATGGTGTAGGGATAACATTAGGATATCTCTTAGGCTGCGGTTTTGACACTGAAAGTAGCACCGAGGGCATGCCACAAACAGGCTTTCAGGATCAATCCAGTACTCTCCAAAACTTTTGAAGAAGTCTTTGCCATGGCAAGACGTCTCCAATAGTTTGGGCTTTGCGAGACACCGTTTAAAGAACGGCACTCTGCATATAAAGTCCATACTGCATATGGCCAGAGCCATGGTCGAGGACATATGTTTGTAGAAAGGCTTAACAAACCGACCCCTGGGTTCTTTGAACACTCTTATAAATGTCCGAGGCAGCTTGGGAAAGTTAGTACGATCATGATCTTACTTCTTCCCTACGTTAGCCCGCTACTTAGTTACTCTGTCATGACACGAGTGACTCTGTATTAAAGACCCTACACCAAGAGGACCGAAACAGAACTTCACCAACAACTAGTATAACGGTCAGGATAGTCGAGCAGCCATAGATTAAGACATGTCTAAGTTCATGCTCGCGTTCATCCGGTAGTACGCACCCTGTGTCATGACATAAGGAACTATTATTAAAGGCCCCAAACCAACAGTCCATCTGTATCCCTACCCCATTCATCACACGGCAGGACCACCTAAGCGGCTCGACAAGACAGAGAGAAAGGACTCAGCTATCAACACTTCAACCACCGGTGCCAGTATCTCCTATTAGAATAGGAGTGATGAGGGAGTTATATTACTTCAACCACCAGTGTTAATTTAGTGTGTCTCCGAAATCTATGCAAGTGTTAGAATATGGGTGCTAAGTGAATTTTATGTCTGTCGTGGGTCCTCGCCCGTGCTAGGCATATTTATATTGTGATTATTTCATGTATCAGTGTAAAGTGTATTATCGTGTTTTGTACTAAGTGACCATTAATAAGAAAACTCATGTGTGTATTCAGTATTATATTTATCCTTTGCGACTTTTGTTCATGTGTAGTTTGGCTTTACTTTCTCCAGTCAAGCAAGAACCTACCATTGTCCAATTAAACCCCAGAACAAAAACTGGCATAACAGTTAGTATCTCAGAGACCTTGCGGCCCATTCCTAGGAGATACTCGAAGTGGAAGGGGAGATACTTTTTAGTGCACTACACTCATTACAGAGTGTGCAAAATACTATCTACTATCTTATTGAACTGCTTTACTGATGTTCTGTTTACAACTTCCGAGGGAAGTTTGTTCCAGGTAGAACATATCTTACATGTGAAAAAGTGTCCACAAATACTAGTGCTGAACCTTTTCATTTCTATTTTCCAGCCATGGTTGCGTGTTGTATTCATATTGAGGCTAAACATTTTGCTATAATCCACATTGTCAAACCCATCAAGTATTTTGAAAACTTCAATAAGCTGACCTCGTAGTCTGCGTGTGTCCGAAGTCAGCTCATTGAAGTGTTTAAAAGACTTGAGAGAAAGAAAGAAACAACACTCTAGTAATTAGATAAAGGCATATGTATGGTGTACAGAACGTTATAGTCCATTCATTATAGCAAGGCCAGAAATCACGACTCTTCTGGAGTACCGGTATGCTGTTCAGCTCTGGTCTACAGCACTCAAGAAACATATAACGTGACTGGAAAGAGTACAAGCTAGGGCTACAAAGTTTATTCTATTGATTAGAAGACTGAGCTATGAGGACCGGTGGCGAGCTTTTAATCTCTTTTTGTTGGAAATACGCAGACTACGAGGTCAGCTTATTGAAGTTTTTACAAAACTTAATGGGTTTGACAATGTGGATTATAGCAAAATGTTTAGCCTAAATATGAATACAACACGTATTCATGGCTGGAAGTTAGAAACAAAATTGTTCAGCACTAGTATTTGTGGAAACTTTTTAATATATATCATCTGTTCTACCTGGAACAAACTTCCCTCAGAAGTTGTAAACGGTTCTTCAGTAGGGCAGTTCAAGAAGAGAATAGATAGCATGTTGCACACTCCGTAAAGAGTGTAGTGCACTATACAATCTCTCTCATTCTACTTCGAGTATCTCCCTTGAATTTACCGCAATGTCTGTGAGATACTAACTATTTCATGTAACTCTTTGCAACCCTCTCTCTCTCTATCTTTCTCTTCCTGGCGCATATTCTCCAAATGTTAGTTTAGTATAATCAATAGGATTCGAGGGAGTGAAATGGATCTCTCTCTCTTTCTCTCTCTCTCGTGACCTTGCATAATTATTATATAGATTGAGCTTGGAGTAGCGAGTCCAACAGATTGCTATATGCTTTATCTGTATGTGAGTACCACAGCAATAAATCGCTATATGACATTGACCAGATGCAAGTTTAATACTATAATAATAATAATAATAATAATAATAATAATTATTATTATTATTATTATTAAAGTTGCAAGCAACCTTGTCCGGTGTTTGAGCGGTTTTGCAAGCAGGGTATTGTGTTGGATACAAGAGCTGTGTCACAGATATCTATATCACAGATATCATCATATCTATGATGAGTTGCCCTCTGACCCCTGACCAGTGCGGACGTCCCCAGTGACCGCTAGTGAACCTGTTTACCCTTAGTGAGGTCCTAGTGAACTTTCTTAGTGATGGCTGTTGTTGATGAGTCTGCTGTCTCCTTCCATACTCTCCAGCTTTGTCTTGCTTTGCAAGAAAGACTGGAGAGTGTGGAGCAGGAGATTCAGTGTCTCAAAGATGAAAATTTGGCCTTGAGACTAGCTATGGAGGAGAAGAAGTGTGAGGCTTCCGGAAGTGTTCCCAGGGATCGTGAAGCCCCTTGGAAAGTGGTGTCAACCATTGCAACGGCCTGCAAGCTGAAAAGGCAGCCACTCAAGACCCACAACAACTTCAGCACCTTGGCTGATGAGAGTGATGGCGAGGAAGTGGCGATCATCGAGGCAGTGAGAGGGGAGGGGGGGAAGTCTGCTGCTGTTGCTGCTACAACTCCTGCTACACGCCGACAACGGAAAAAAGCTAAGTTCATTGTCGGTGATTCAATGGTTAGGTACCTTGACGGGGCTACTAACACTCATGTTAGTAAAGTTGTCTGCCTACCTGGAGCCGGAGTCGGGAGGGTGGCAGAGAAGATGGATGGTGTCCTAGAAGTGGGTGGGGAGGACCCCATCATCTTCATCAACGCGGGATCCAATGACATATGGAGATGCAGGACTGAGGAGTTGCTGACCAAGTACCAGGAAATGCTGGAGAGGATCAAGGAGAAGGGTGGATTTCCTGTGGTACACAGTATCCTGCCAAGAAGAGAGGTACGGAAGGAATGGTCCTCTAGGGCTATTGGTGTAAATAGCCGGCTGGAGAAGTATTGCAAGGCAAAGTCAATACCATTCCTAGATAACTGGACCCACTTCTATGGTAAGGATGAACTGTATGCCCAGGATGGAGTACATCTTTCTCGACTAGGAGTTTCGACCTTGGCAAGCTCACTGGACAAGATTGTTGCGGGGTTTCGTTAAAAAAACCTGGGTGTGTAAGTAAAATACTGTCTCCATATGGAGCAGGTACTTCATGTGACAAACCAGTGAGTAAAATAGAAATAATCAGTCAAGATAGTGCGAATATAGTGATGTGTAATAGTAGTATCGATAACACTACACATGTAACTGATAGTAAAGATGAGATTACTGATAGAGCAGAATTTCCGTCTAGAGCTAGTAGTTCAACAGGAAATAATAAGTTAGCTAAAAACAATAGAAAATTAGTTGCAAATAAAAGTAATAGGTTGAGGGTATATTATACAAATTGTAGGAGTTTATGTAACAAAATGAACGAACTTAGAGCACTCGTTAGCACAGAAAATATAGACATAATAGCGCTAACTGAAACGTGGATTAATACAGAATCTAGATTTTTTTTTAGCAGAATTTGATATTCCAGGATATAGTTTGTTTAAATATGACCGAACAAGTAGGAGGGGCGGGGTATAGCAGTGTTTGTCAGGAGTACATTAAAAAGCTGTATTAAATCAGGTATTAGACTAAATAATGATAATGATAATGAAAGTGTTTGGGTAGAGGTTAACGAAGGTAGTGAGACCATAGTTATTGGAGTTATATATAGACCGCCTAATATGAGTAGAAATGGCGGAACATCGTTATGGGAGGAAATTAAAATAGCATCAAGGTTTAGCAATGTGTGCATTATGGGGGATTTTAATTTTCCGAACATTGATTGGCAGCACCAAATAGGCGACTCCGATTCAGTAGAGTTTATTGAGGTTGTACAAAATAGTTTTTTATTTCAATTCATAGATACGCCGACTAGAGGTATTAATATTCTTGATTTAGTTTTCAGTAACAATGAACATATGATAAATGATGTAGAGATTGGTGACCACCTAGGAAATAGCGATCATAAATCTATTTATTTTAATATACAATGGACAGGGAATGCTAAAGAGAATACGACACTTATCCCAGATTTCAGAAAAGCCGATTATGGAGGGCTAAGAAGAGACTTAAGGGTGGACCCTATTGTTAAGCAATTAAGTCAGGATATGCCAGAGTTAAACTTGCCACCTACATATAACCAGTTTATTGCTTCACTCCACAATGCTCAAAATAAATATATCCCTAAAAGAAAATTTAGATCGCCGCAGAACCAACCAAAATGGATGACTAATAAGCTAATAGATCTTATAGGAAAAAAGAAAGGAATATATAGAAAAATAAAGAAAGGCGAAAATCATCTACATATACTATCAGACTCTATCAAGACAGGTCAAAAAGGAAATCAGGAAAGCAAAAAGAAATTATGAAATAAGGATAGCCAGTGACTCAAAAAATAACCCTAAAGCTTTTTACCAACTATATAAATCTAAAGTTAGAGATGTAATAGGCCCCCTAAAAACTTCAATAGGAAAAATAACAGAAAATTATTTAGAAATGTGCAGTACATTAAATAGTCAGTTTCTTTCCGTTTTCACTAATGAAAATTTGGCACAGATTCCAGAAGTCAATATGGTATAGCAAATATGTTAAGTACAGTTAGTATAAGTAGAAATTATGTGCTTAAGGAAATTGACAGACTGAAACCTCAAAAATCGCCTGGTTCTGACGAGGTATATGCTAGAGTATTAAAAGAATGCAGAGATGAGTTAAGTAGCCCATTAGCATTTTTATTTAACAAGTCTTTAGAAACAGGTTTAGTTCCAGAAGCTTGGAAGCTTGCAAATGTAGTTTCGATCTTCAAAAAAGGTGATAAATCGATAGCATCCAATTACCGTCCCATTAGTCTCACATCAATCATAGGAAAGTTGCTAGAGTCTATTATTGCTAGGAAAATTAGAAGCCACTTAGACAAATTTAACTTAATAAATTCTTCTCAGCATGGATTCACTCAGGGACGTTCTTGCCTTACTAATTTGCTTAGCTTTTTCTCAGAGGTATATGAAGCAGTAGATAGTGACAAGTCATATGATATTATTTATTTAGATTTCAGTAAAGCTTTCGACAGAGTCCCTCATGAGAGATTGATGAGAAAGGTTGAGTCACATGGAATAGGAGGATCGTTGTTGGGATGGATTAGGTCATGGCTAATTGGTAGGAAACAGAGAGTCAGCATAAATGGTACCAAGTCAGAGTGGGGAGCAGTCAAAAGTGGTGTCCCCCAGGGATCGGTATTAGGTCCCCTGTTGTTTCTTATATACATAAATGACCTTGATTTAGGTATAACTAGTAGGATAAGTAAATTCGCAGACGATACTAAAATGGGGAGATCAATTGATTCAGATAGCGATATAGAGTGCCTCCAAAGGGATCTAGATACCTTACATGAATGGTCAGTAAATTGGCAGATGAAGTTTAACATTGACAAATGCAAGGTATTAAAGATAGGGAAGATGCATACAAATGTTAAATATAAACTAGCTAATTTAGAATTAGAAAATTCAGACTGTGAGAAAGATCTAGGTGTGTTTGTTAGCAATGATTTGAAGCCTAGAAAACAGTGTATAAGCGTTCGTAATAAGGCAAACAGGATTCTCGGGTTCATCTCTAGGAGTGTGAGTAACAGAACTGCTGATGTTATCTTAAAACTTTACTTGTCATTAGTGAGACCCCATAGGGATTATGCTGTCCAATTTTGGTGTCCTTATTACAGAATGGACATAGATTCATTGGAGAGAGTACAGCGTAGAATGACAAAAATGATCCATAATATTAGAAATCTTTCGTATGAAGTAAGGTTGAAGAAATTAGGTTTACATTCGTTAGAGAGACGCAGAGTTAGAGGGGATATGATAGAGGTGTTCAAGTGGGTTAGTGGGATTAACAAAGGGGACATGACAAATGTACTAAAGCTCAGTGATAGCGAAAGAACTCGTACCAATGGTTTCAAATTAGATAAATTTCGTTTCAGAAAAGATATAGGCAAATATTGGTTTGGTAACAGAGTTGTAGATGGGTGGAATGGACTACCAAGTGCTATAGTGGGGTCTAAAACGGTAGGGAGCTTTAAGATAAAATTGGATAAGCATATGGACGAGAAGGGTTGGGTGTGAGGGGGGATCAGCCGGGTTGGGACAATCAGCACTCTGCATACCCCCATAATCCTGCGTTAATCTCTAACCGTTTTGGTAAGATGATCCTCAGGGTATTAGAGTGTTGAGCCTATAATTGGGCTTTGTAATTGAACTTGGGTTGTGTGGGACAGAGATCTGCCTTGCTTAGGCCAATCGGCTTTCTGCAGACTCCCATTTTCTTATGTTCTTATGTTCTTATGATTTAACTTATCAGGCAGGGAGAAACTACAGAAGAAACAGATTGCATCCATTTTGGCTGTGGACATTTGGGAGTATAGCTTTTTTAGTTTTGGCCGTTGATGAGTGTGGCTGTTTTCTGATTGTGGCCATGTATAAGTATGGCCATGAATGTTGTGATTATTTTATAATTCTGGCTTTTGTTTCAGCCTTTGTGGCATTATCATTATATAATTAGGTTATTACTTTAGCCTTACTAAATACAACAATATACTGTACTTTATTATATGTTTTGAACACTTTTTACCTAAAGTAACCTAGATATTGTTTGATTATCCTGAAGTGTTAGACATAAGCTGACATGGTGGAGATTCACTCAAATAGATATATTATTGGGCTAGGAATAGATATATTATGGCCTAGATGTAGAAATATGATCATCTATATAGAAAAGTTGTATAATTTGATCATCGCAACATATTGAAAAGCACTTAAATTTAATTAAAGTATATAACATACATAATGTATAATTATATGGAGGTGACACATTCGTGTATATATTTTATGGCGTAGGTGTTGATAGTTAGGGCAAGTTAACGATTAAGAGTGAATATGAAATATGTGGCCGATTTATATTTGGCTGTTTAGGAGTGTGGCTGTTTTGGTCATCAAGAAAAGTGGCCACTTTGGTTGTCGTCGTTAAAGAGTGTGACTGTTTTAGAGTGTGGACGGTAAGGAGTGTAGCCGTTTTGGTTGTGACCGATAAGGTGTATGGCCTTTTATGAGTGGCAATTCTGGTTGTGACCGTTAACCTCTCCGCGGCTCACAGGGGGTTTTCTACAGGGTAAGACTGTGCGCACCTATGATGATTTTGGGACCTATTGCCAATTTCGATAAAAAGTACATCATCGTGTAGGGAATGTTTGCGTGCATCGGCCCATATATATTTGACCCCCCAAAAAATGTCTGGGGTGGGTAGGGGAACGATCCGTAGTTGAAAAATGTGGAGCGAATGGCACCGCGCGGCTAGATTGTCATCGAGCGGCGAGATTTCCCTGCCGAATTTTCACGCGCCCAGGGGATAGAAGGAGAGGGAGGAGGGGGTGGGTTACCGCGTATTATCACGTATATCTCCTTTTTTGAGCCCTTTTAGGCTATTTAGAGTATGTATACGTGTGTAGGGCACCCATACTGTATAACAATGAATATGCCTCATAGTGACCAAAAATTGCAATATATAAGGGAATTATAAGATAATTTTTAGGCGGGAATGAAGATGTGTTGGAGGTTTGGCGGCAATTTATGAGCTGAGAGTGTGGTTTACGCCATACATATCACGTATATCTTGTACGTAGAGCACTGTCATGCTATAATACAGACTTGTACATATGTATACGTGCCATATATAAAAATATATACCGCATATAGACCAATTCATGCGATATTTACGCACATTATCAATGAGTTTCTATACGTGAACCAAGGTGTGAGTGAGTTGTGCTGGGAATGAAAGGGGGAGAGGGTGTGTTACGCCATAAATATCACGTAAATCTTGTATTTAGAGCACTGTCATGCTATAATACAGACTTGTACGTATGTATACGTGCCATATATCAAAATATATACCGCATATAGACCAATTCATGCGATATTTACGCACATTATCAATGAGTTTCTATGCGTGAACCAAGGTGTGAGTGAGTTGTGCTGGGAATGAAAGGGGGAGAGGGTGTGTTACGCCATAAATATCACGTAAATCTTGTATTTAGAGCACTGTCATGCTATAATAAAGACGTGTACATATGTAGGCGTCCCATATAACAAGGAATATACCGCATATAGCCCAATTGATGCGATATTTACGCAAATTGTGAATGTGTTTCTAGCAGACGGAAGCCTGAAAGGGTGGGTTGGGGGTGGGTGGGTGGGAGGGAGGCATGCAGGGGTGCAGTGAGTGAGTGAGTGAGTCGTGGAGAGATGGAAGTCAGGCAGATCTCTAGATAGATAACCAGCTTTGTGATAATTGTGGAGGCGCCCCAGGCGTATTGATGTCTTGGTATTTTGAACCTTATGTCTACCAGATGGCTGGTGTTCGTTGCCATCAACAGGTCTACAATAACATGAGTCAGGAATGGAGAGAGAGAGAGAGAAACTGAGACATGCGTATGTCGTACGTATAAATGGACTTCAGAATTGCATTTTTATGCAAGCAGACATTGCATTTTAGACACATGTGAAGTACCACAGAAACATGTAGGCCATTGACTGTAAATAAAGTACTATATTATAGACCACCAGCGACGGTGGTGAGTAAACACAGGCAGATTGCCTTTTGTGATAAAGGGCTAAATATAGAATGGTGTCTCCTTACACTTGCGAAAGGGTAGATTGCCACCAGAGAAACGTTTACTTATTTATTTCCAAGTAATATGCAATCTAAATGTATATTCGAGACCTACTGCAATTATTTGTATGACAGTCATGACTATATATAATCCAATATACGCGCGTAGGCGAGACATAAGAAAGCTGGTTGAGCAATTTTCGACACCCACACAGTTATTATTCTTTTTTATTTACAATATTATACAATACAAATGTATTTGTGAAGAGTATTTTATCCATTATTGTATTTATACAAATTTTGTTCCCAGACAGAGCTGCTGTTGCTGGTGTAGCTGGGGCATAAAGGAGCGGCAAGGGTCACCACTTGACCGTGTGAAAATGAGTGGAGTCACACTGAGAGGGGCAATTTTGCTGAGTGTTTGGGCAATTTTTGACAGGATAAAGTTATATAATTACTAATTCTTGACAGAGACAAACTTTTATAAACCTTGGCATGATATAATTGATAATCCCATCAATTTACAAACGTAAATTGGTGGGATAATTCATTTTTTTTTGTATATTGTCATTTCGATTGTAGACACAAAGTTTTTAGTGATATTTGGTATGAGCTCCTGTGGCATGGTTGGTAAGGTCGCGGACTGGAAAACTCAAAGAGTCGTATTCTTAAAAACCCATACCTTCCTTTAACTTTCCTTTCCCTTCCAAGGAATTTTCTTTCCCTTCGGTATTCTTAAAGAATTCCTTGGAAGGGAATTTTTTCGGAAGTGTTGGTAGCTCTGTTCCACAGGCGAAGCTAGGCGCGCACCAGTTGGTATGCCTGAACTCCCTGAAGTAGTAAACAAACCTTGTCAAACAAACGTTTCCAAGGGTTGACTTGCATTATTGTTGCCCAAAATAATGATTTAGACCACAAATATTGTCTTCAAAGCATATTATGTTGACTTGCACAAACACAAGAATGAATTGTCAACATGATATTAATAAATACAGGATCCTAGCTCTAAATCGCACATGTACACCAACAAGCCATATTTTGTTGTAGTATTTAGACCTAGCCTATAGGCTATTATCCAAGAATATAATTACATATAAACTGATATGATAAGAAACAGGGATGGAGATAAATTAGATTAGCCGAATGTAGTGCGAATTAGTGTACCGTATATCAAGCATGAGAACTTTTCAATTACAAGGTCAAGTCTTCCATTTCTGACCAAAACTTAACAACTAGGCTATAGGAATCGCACAATAACCCACTATTGAGAAGTATTTACCTTCAAAGTTCAATACACATTATAGCCTGACATATTCTGGTGTGCTGAGTTCAAATACTAATTTGAACTTCTGTAGGCCTAGCCTATATATTATATAGGCCTAGGCTAGATTTGTTTTCTATTCAGCGAACAAAAAATAAAAGCTAGGCTATAATGATTTGATCTGGCCCAATTTGGTAAAAATTGCAATTCATGGCCCATAGTAGATTTACTATGCTATTGAAACTAGTTTTTGTTCAATGTTTATATTTAGCCTAGGCTACCGATATTTATTTATTAATTATCTAATTTGACCATTTTATATTTATATACATTATTTTGGGCAAGAATGTAGTTACCAGGTGTACCGGCAGTACCGCCCACCTTGTTTACACTATGCGGATGCCTTTGGATATAAAAATACATTAGCCTAACCAAACAACCTAACCTAACCTAACCTAGTATTCATGCAGTAATGACAGGGGGCAAATAGCAGAAAATATAGCGTCGAAATGGATGGGAACGTAAGTGCGAGCGCACAACATGACATCCTTCCCTATTTTGGTAAGGGTTGTGTTAGCGGGCGTACCGCCTGCTTTGTTTCCATATTAGCACACTCGCAGTTAAATTCACGTCTAATTTGACTGCTGTTATTTGCCCCTGGTAATATACTGTATATGATGATGACAATGTCATGGGGGGTGAGGGGACATAGCACCCCTCAAACCATTATTGTATCCCACGGCCAGGTGCTGGGTAAATTGTTTTGCCATGGGATACAATAATGGTTTGAGTGGGGCTCACCCCCCCATCATCCCCATGACTTGTTGTCATTATCATACATATTACCAGCAGGGTCAAATAACAGCAATGAAATTAGACGCGAATGTAACTGCGAGCGTGCGACTATAAACAAAGTGGACAGTACGCCCGCTAACACAACCCTTATCATTATTTGTTATTTGCTCTTCTGCAAACAATATATACTGTATATTGATGACAATAATTCCTGGGAAGGTGAGGCCCCCCCCTCAACCTAAGAAGCGGACATAATAGAAGTGAACTTAACGGTCATGGCCCAGAGCGTGCAAATCGACGCGGAAGGTTACTTGGATAATACTGAACCTTTAAATATGATTCTTCCAATTTTTAAATTTATTTTTGTTCTTGGGTAATCTGAATAAAAGATGAATCGCCAATAGTTATGATTTAGGCATCAATGAGTAGGTTATTCATCATATTAGCTATCCATTAGTATAGTTTTGAAGATTGGGTGATATTCTTATGTTCTTTACTCTCCCCTCAAAGGCTAGGCTATCATATAGTTTGGCAAAGGCTAGGTTATCATGTAGTTAGGCAAATATCTTTGTAAGGCCTCGCCCAATTTCTTACCGATTACTCACATACACCAGTGGCTTGCACTATTTGTTTCACTAACTGGCCTTCCTTGTGCAGCCCAATATAATGTGCAATTAGATCCGATGTCACGTTCTTTCGCTGACCCGTACACACTAAAAACTGACAGGGACTTGTCCACCACTGCCATACTGATCATAATAATGACTGATACCGATCCACCCACAACAGCTGCTGGAAGCACTGATGTTCCAACACTGTATGTACTGTATGTAATAATACCATAATTATTCCTAACCTTCAAGACTAGAGAATACTAAGGATGTAAAGTAAATTCAGACAGAAAATCCACAAATTTTATTTGAAACAGTGTGCGAGGGACTCTGGTGAATAGTGGGGTTTTCCTTACAAACATTGAGTAGGCTATATTTGACTATTATTGCTTAGCTGATTCAGTCCTTTCAATGCATTAATATTGTGCACAGTGTGACTACATTTTAACACATGTTAATGTAATAAGTTTGAAAATTCAGGTTTTGAGGCTTACCAGGGATCAAGAACAATCCCAAGTTTTCAACAAAATCTCATACCATACTGTATACAGCCCAAAATAAGTAGCCACATTTTTTCATTAGCAATTTTGGGCCCTAATCTTATAAATTTTCTTTTAACCTACCAGACTTTTAGCTACTACCAATGTTAGTAAGTTAGCCTATACACTCGGCATAATGAAACGCTGTATATTAGCATAGCCTAGGCATATCTTAGGTTCTCAGGTTAAGTTATATTGTTTGGATATTTAAAGAAAGTAGAGGGATTAGGCTAGGATATACTGTAATGAAAAATGAGGGTAGCCTATAATTGTACTCACAACCAATAGTATTGAATAGGCTAGTGTTTACAAATATGTTTTTCAAGGGATTTTGTTTTGATTAGGCTAATATGATGACAATATTCAAGCAGACACTGCGGCAATATTAGCACACTCTATGCGTCAGATTTTGCCATTTTTTCATAAATCATCCCTCTGCGAGTGGTTATTAGCCTCCTGCTGGCATTATATATGAATATGATGATGACAATTATGTCCAGGGGGGGGGGGGTTTGAACACCAAACACTGTAAAATTAAAAATAAACGCAGAGCGTGCAAACTGCTGCTGTAGTCTCCTTGAACTGTAGTTAAGATACCCGGTAGCTACCGAATAATCTAAAAACACGCTCCCTGATAGTGTACAAGGCTATGAAAATCAGGGAAAATATTATAGTGAAAAGGTAACTCGGTCTTTCTATAACATAAAGTAATAAAGGTAAGGATGTAGTATTCGAGGAATTTCGAGCTTATCGCCTGCCTTGTTTACACTACTCGCACGCTCGCGATCACGTTTCCGTCTATATTGACTGCCGTGGGATACAACATTAGGTTGAGGTCCCCCCCTCACTCCCCCATGACTTATTGTCATCATCATATATAGGCATTTTGCCAGCAGGGGGCAAATTACTTTAACAAAATGTAATGGGGGGGGGGGGGAGGACCTCGTCAACCTATTATTGAATCCTGCGGAAGTCAAAATAGACTGGAACATGATCGCGAGCGTTCACTGCTGCCGCCGTTCCGCGTAGTGTAAACCAAGGCAGGCACCATGTAGTATGTCCAAATACTAAATCCTTCCCATAGGCCTAATAATTCACATTTTAACCCTTCTTTAGCGGCCTATGCGGTTTATTTATATGTACCGCCCAGCGGGGTGTTTTTAGCCAAAATAGGGCTGTTTACGTGATCATTTTCATGCCTAAATAAGACCCAGAATGTAAAACAAGTATCTATCCCTGAAAGGGCATAAACAGAGCTTTCGAATGACACCATAACGATCCTTGTATGATGGATAGTTTTCTTGCAATAACCGTGCAACGCGAGTGCAAAAAGCATGTAATTCGGTACTTTCCCCATATAATTCAGTATGTAGCGAGTGAGAGAGGGAGGAGGGAGCTGAGATTCGTGTCAGTAGGTTCGCCGCGGTGGTCTGGAGCAGTCATACGCTCGCTAGTCTCCTGCCACCACTTGTCTCTCTCTCTCAGCAACATTACGTGCTGAAATTGCCACTCGACCTATGTCGAGCGCCGCCACATATTCCAGCTTTATTAAAAACGACTTATGTGGTGAGCCGCTTTTTAAGGGTTAAAATCCAGATAGCCTATCTGAGGTGAGCCAATTCTGACAAAATCTAACAAATGTTGGCTTGCACATTATGATGGGCTAGCCTAGAGGGACAGAGACTAGCCTAGGTTAGTTTATTCAGTGGGGATGTAGCCTAGGAAAAAAAAATTAGGCCTAGAATCCTGTATGAGTCATGAAATTCATAAGAAAAATAGATTAGCCTGGGCTAGGCTAGCTTACATGATGATGTAGCCTGCTGTAGGCTAAGCCTAGGCCTAGCCGCCTAGCCTAGGCCTAGCCGCCTAGCCTAACCCAATATGTGGTACTGGTAAGGTAGGCTAAATTAGTATATAAGATGATTGACCACTATTACTGTTAGCCCACAAATTTATATTAACCCCTTCAGACATATATGACGCAGAGGTTGCCAGATTAGCAATAAGAAATAGAGTTCTCTCACTCTTATAATTACCTCTCCAAAATTAGTTTTCTGCCCACATCTAACTCAAAGACAACTGCAGAGGTTGAAGTAACTAAAATAAAGGTTTGTAAAAAAACCTGATGGTAATAAAGGCTTTAAAGTATCCCTAATAGGCTCAAAATTGCGTCATATGTCGGAGAGGGTTAATATTACAGTATATGCCTAGCTATTTTTAGTTATGTAAAGTATGGTATTACTGGGAATTGTTGATAGCGTATCTCTGGCAAGCCTCAAAACCTGGTAATGTTGACACTTATTGCATTAACACGTGCCAAAATATATTCACACCGTGCACAAAATTGATGCTTTGAAAGGGCTACATCAGTAAACCAATGAAAATCAATAATAATCAAAATATGTATAAGATGAGGAATAGGCTATCAGCTGGCAGCCCGAAATTGCCCGAATCGTCCGCACTCGAATTCACGCCGAGCCTCCGAGATCAGTGGTCTTCTAAAACTTTTAATAACATTACTTTATTTTCAATATCATTTTCAATATCGTGCATTATATCATGTTAATAAAATTACATAGTGGTCAAATCCAATATTTAGTCACACTGACTCCAATTATATAAGAATGTTATGAACAAAATGACGAAGGGAAAACTGAACACCTGCCTAGTGAGAGTCCTTCAAATTCCAATATTTTCCCCTGTTTAAGGGAAAGATTTTCCCTTCCCAAGGGAAAGGAAAGGGAAGGATTTTTTTAAGAATACCAAATCGAAAGAAAATTCCTTCCTTTCATTTTCGAAGGGAAAGAATTGTTTAAGAATACGGCTCGTAGGGTAGTGGGATCGAATCCAGGAGGGGGTTATGGGGAAGGTTTTATATTGTCTAGAACATTTTTGATAAATTTTTTTTTTTACAAGATCATGCCATTGTATTCAAACAATATGAAATATTCATAGAATATATCATATTGTAAGAATACAATGACATGACCTTGTTTTCTTTTTCTTTTTTTTATTGTTTTATTTTATTATCTTAGTAGGTTTGACAGGATTTATTGAAACATATTTATTTGTGTACAATTCATTTGAGGTAAGAAAATAATTATATACACATTACTTTGGCTAATAACAAACATATATTGATATACTAAAAAAATAAGGCATATTACATGTAAATCTTTGAAACTTATAAACTAAATAATGAAACATACAATTATATAATGTAAAAGCTATATCACAGGGACATCTTTGGAACTTATACATTACATAATATATGTTACATTATGAGGTAGCGTGATCAATTAGGTCAGGTCAGGTAAGGTAGGGCGCGAGTCCAGGACAGGGCGGGGCAGGGGGCGAGTCCAGGGCAGGGCATGGGGCGAGTCCAGGGCAGGGCAGGGCGACACTCAATAATTCTTGAAGGTGTGGTAGTCCCTGAAGCAGTCACCCAGGCAGAGTGGAACTTTGCACTCGGCGCACATTGAGGTGACTCTTTTCGTGACATGGGGTTTCCTGACACTGGAGCTGCAGACGGTGCACTGCGCCTGCCTGTGACGAGTGCCAAGCATCTCAGTGTTGATGGGGTAGTGTCTTTCGACACCCAGCTGGATGCGGTCAGGAACGTGATCCCCACGCCATGCCGTACGTCTGTGAGTGGTGGTGCCATACTTCTCCAGGAGTTGGTATGAGACGTTGTAGACGAACTCCCGGAATTTCAGCTTCTGGTTTGGGGCCATATCCTTTTTCACCAACCACAAGTTGTAGGCGTTCAGCATCGTTATATCAACTAGGTGGAGGAAGAGCTTGTGATACCACTTCACAGTCTTCCTCAGACACTCAACGCCTGACAGCTGACAGTCAGACTTGTCCACCAGGCGCATGTTTTTAGTGTAGTCCACTACCATGTCGGGCTTGTAGATTGTCTTCCTGGTTCGGTAGTGGATTTTGCCAGAATCCACCTGGGCACCTGTGTGGACGGTGGAAAGCAGGTGGACGTCTCGCTTATCCTTCCACTTCAGGGCTATCAGTTTCCCACACTTCTCGAGCTGCTTGAATTTCTGCCCCTTTCGTCGCCTTCTTCGCACATGCCTCTCGCGGTGTTCCTGGGCCAGGTCGTCTTCTGAAGGTGTGTCACTGGAGGAGGCATCTGTGAGAGGAATGACATCACCTGTGAACTTTGGCATAAACTTTCTTGTCTTTCTGACAGTCCCACATGACCCCGTTTGGTTGTCATGAAGAAACTGGCAGAGAGCAGGAGAAGTATACCAGTTGTCAGTGTAGATGATGTGGCCTTTGCCCAGGTAAGGTGCCAACATTTTCCTGACGATGGCACCTGACATGCCCATGGGGTCATTGGCAGCGGCTTTCGGTATGTCAATGTCAGTGCCTGTGTACACGATCATGTCAAGCACTATTCCAGTTTCGCAGTCACACAAAACGAAGAGCTTGATTCCGAACCTATGCCTTTTCAAGGGGATATACTGCTTGAAAACAAGACGTCCTTTGAAGAGCACGAGCGACTCATCAATCACCAAATTGAGGAAGGGGTAAAAGTATTTCCTATACCTCTCCAACAACATGGTGAACACATCCCGAACTTTCCATATCCTGTCAATCCTGTTAGGATTTTCGTTATCTGCAAAGTGCATAAATCTTAGCAGCAACAAAAATCTGTCACGAGTCATGAACTTATTGAAAGTTGGGGTGGCGATGAGAGAGTCGTGCTTCCAATAATGTTGCAACACATGCTTCTTGATCAGAGGCATGAGGAACAACAAGGCAAAGAACGTCATAAATTCTTCCACAGTCGTATCCACCCAGCCTCGTATTCTCGCTTTTGGAGAAAGGACGTCCAATCTGCCAAACACCCACCTGTAGTAGGCGTTTGTTTGGGTAACGATGTACGTCATTACCTCCATGTCGAAAAAAGCGAGGAAGAAGTCGCTTTCGTTCACTTGATCGTCACAGGGCCAGTCGTCAGTTGTTCCTGACGTCCCAGGATTGAACTGGGGCACGTCAGGTACAAAATTGACCCCGTCAGACCAATCGAACGAAGGCAGCTCAGGGATCGGAATGTCGTCTGCGTCTGCTTCATCGTCTGAAATATCGCTTCCATGGTCGTGATACAGCACTTCATCATCATCACCCTCCTCTTCACTTGACAGACGATGCCCTTCCTCATTTTCGTCACCGACGTCGGACTCACTCCCACTGTCCACTCCCAAATCCCCCCACCCTTGGTCCCGTGCTAGGGCTTCGTCGTCGAAACCCGGGCTGCCAATGTCCTGCGAATCACCATCAAACAGCAGGGCGGCATACTTTGATGGTGTCAGAGTTTTCCGGGTCACTTTTGCACGTGCGGGAGTCTTATGGACAGGGACAGCAGAGGCGGTGGCAGGGGCGGCGGCAGGGGCAGCAGTGGTGCGTGGCCTTGATGGCAAGATGATGGTGGTGCCTGTCGCCCTTCTCTCTGTTCCTTGGGCAGGGGCGGCATGGGCGGCAGGGGCAGCAGGGGCAACAGGGGCAGCAGGGC
Source organism: Paralithodes platypus (assembly GCA_032716605.1). Lineage (NCBI taxonomy): Eukaryota > Metazoa > Arthropoda > Malacostraca > Decapoda > Lithodidae > Paralithodes > Paralithodes platypus. The sequence goes on from CM064541.1 coordinate 21,104,738, forward strand.
CGGCAGGGACACCAGGGCCAGCAGTCGCTTTCCCAGTCGCTTTCCCTCTCCCTTTCCCCTTCCCCTTCCCCTTCCCTGTTCCTTGGGCAGGGGCGGCAGGGGCGGCAGGGGCAGCAGGGGCTGCCGGGCCAGGGGCGGCTGGTGGTGGTGGTGGTGGTGGTGGTGGTGGTGGTGGTGGTGGTAGGGGCACTGTGGCTGGCGTACGGGTTCTCTTCCCTACGCCTACGCCCGTGCCTTTAATTTTTCCTGCCCCCGCAGGTTCTGCAGCCCTAGGGCGGCCTCCTGCGTCGCTGGTACCGGTGGCAGGGGTGGCAGGGGCAGCAGGGGCGGCAGGGGCAGCAGGGGCGGCAAGGGCAGTCGGGCCAGGGGCGGCTGGTGGTGGTGGTGGTGGTAGGGGCACTGTGGCTGGTGTACGGGTTCTCTTCCCTACGCCCGTGCCTTTAATTTTTCCTGCCCCCGCAGGTTCTGCAGCCCTAGGGCGGCCTCCTGCGTCGCTGGTACCGCTGGCAGGGGTGGCAGGGGTGGCAGTGGTGGCAGTGGTGGTGGTAGTGGTTGTTGTAGTGGCCTGGGTCGTGGTGGCAGTGTCCCGAAACACCAATGACCTCTGTACCTTTCTTGTGCTTGCACGTGTTTTTCGTGCTTTGGGTGCAGGTATTTCGTCCTCCGAGCTGTAGGGCGTGTCGTACTGGTAGCTAGGGTCTTTAGCAGCCACCCTCTGCCTTCCACAGCGGCTAACACCACCAGAAGGAGGGCTGGTTGTGTCATCAGGGAGCGAGCGTGAGGGACGTGTGGGCTCCATGACTAGTGCGTGGTTACTGGCGCGGTGGTGCTTGCACGAGTGCGGGGCGAGCGTTTGGCGGGGTGGTGTCGAGAGTTGACATGTAGTACTATACCCACACCAATTTTCAGCCGTCTGGCTATAAACGCACGGTTTTGGTACGCGTTCAAAAGCTCTGCTCTTAAGAGTCTCCCCGCAGTGCGCCGGGGGAACTCTTATGAGTCTCCCCGCAGCTCCCGGGTTAAGGAGTGTAGGCATTTTAGAGTGTGGCCGGTTTGGATTTGGCCATGGATGTTTAACCCTTGTCTAGCGGGGGGTTTTGGGCTTATTTGGGCATATTCGGGCCCTCCTGAATGATAAATCAAGTATCTGCATGAAAAGAAATGTATTCAGAAAAAGACTAGGCGCTAAAAGCTTCAAAATGAGAACAGAACCAGCTACGTAGCACTCGTGGTTCTCATACAGTGGTAACAGTAACATGGGAGTTTAGCGTATAGCGGCATATTTTCCCCAACTATGCTCACTACTGGCTACACTGCCGGCCTCTCGAGAACACAGGGAACATGAGTTAATGGGCGGCGGTAAGCCCTGGGATTCGGCTGTCTGGCCCGCTGCGCTCCCGGCCATTTGCACTCGATTTTAACCCTTTAAAAGCCTTAATAATGCTCCTAACTTGCTGCAAATTGGAGGCGGACTTAAGTACGCCCCCGATCTTTAAGGGTTAAGAGACTGACCATCAACACTTATGCTGCGGGCATATTTGGGCTATTTAGGGCATATTTAGGCACTCCTGAATGATTAATCAAGTGTCTGCATGAAATAAAATGTATTCAGCCGAAAACTAGATGAAAATACCTTCAAAATTATACTAGAATGAGCTTCGTAGCTCGCGGGGTTCACCCGCAGCGCTACCATAGACATTGGGGAAAACTCTCTATTTATTAGCAATGTAGCGCTTTTTTTGCCTTTGGCAGCACTGCTGAGACCTGGGGCTGGGGTCTCAGTGCACGGACGGATGTGCTGGTGGTCGGAGGTGGGCCCCTCGTGCTACTGGCCACTGACACTTGATTTCCACAGCTTTAACAGGCTTTAAAAGCCTGTAAATTGTTATAAATTGCCATGGCGTTCCGGAATGTCTCCCGCAGGGAAAGCGTTAAGGAGTGTAGCCATTTTGTTTGTGAATTTTAAGGAGTGTGGCCATTTAGGACTGTGGCATTTTTGGTTGTGACCATTAAGGAGTTTAAGGTTTTAAGAGTGTGACCATTTTGGTAGTCGTTAAGCTAGCCTATTTTTAAAGAAATGGGCAGTTAGGATATGACAGGGAATGAAAAAACTATTCATTCATGGGTGTGTTATGACTTTTCCATTCGCCGTAACTAAAGCCATTCAGTACCGGTGACGTTCTTTTCATTATATTCCAGCAATTATCCATATGATTACATACAGTTTAGGAAGGGCGGCCACCAATTATAAGGAGACAGACTATCTGAATTTATCCTTTTAGCTACTATATATCCCTCCCAAGCTTCATAACTCTGCTATGGATGTTTGATGGAATTCCACACACTTGTCAACTACTGAGCATGGCAGTGGTAGGTTGACATTAGTGGTGCCTCTATGTAAGGCAGGGCATTTTCCTGCCTTAACACCTTGGAACATTGGGTTGGGTTTAGAAGGGGAGACTACGGAAACTACCCATCACTGCCAACAAAACCTCAATATCAATGATTCTTCTGATCCTGTATTACCCACAATGCTGAGATAAGTCTACACTCCATGTAACATAATTACCAGTCAGAATTAATCGTCCCAGGCCATAGGGATGTCAGCTATCAATGGAGAGCTGTATATTTTTAGATAAGGTGCTGGGTATATATGAACACATTGGTGTATGGTAAGTATTGTGAGTAGGTAACAAATACCGTTTATGAGATGGGTTGGGTGTGAAAGGGAGCTGTCTTGTGTGGGCCAGTTGGCTCTCTGCAGAATCCCATTTTATTATGTTCATATTTCTTACAATTGTATCTTGGTTGCAGGTATATGGTAACATGGGTCTATAGTAAGTAGTGCAAGTAACAGATAACGTTTATGAGATGGGTTGGGTGTGAAAGGGATCTGCCTTGTGTGGGCCACTTGGCTCTTGCGGCCTCCCATTTCATCTTGTTTGCATGAGGAAGGGATCTGCCTCATTTGTACTGGTGTGCAAGCAAGAGAGAGAAAGAGAGAGAGTTACCATAGAGTTACCATACACCTCCGGACCGTATAGGCTGGCAGGCCCCGGCTGAAGCCTCCACGTCTATTCTCAGGAATCTCGCAGAGCCTCCAGACAAGACATACAGACAGACAGAGAGAGAGAGAGATTGGCTGTGTAAGGGATCTGCCTCTCGTAACAGAGTTGTAGATATGTGAAATAGGCTACAGAGTGCTATAATGGGATCAAGAACAATAAAGAGCTTCAAGATAAAATTAGATAGGCATATGGACGAGAAGGGTTGGGTGTGAAAGGGATCTGCCTTTTGTGGGCCACTTGTTTCTCTGCAGATTCCCAAATGGCATGTGTAAAGGATCTGCCCCATTTGTACCGGTGTGCAAATAAACAAGAGAGAGGGAGAGAGTGGCTGTGCTAGGCATCTGCCTCTATTTGTTTAGTAACAGAGTTGTAGATATGTGGAATAGGCTACCGAGTGCTATAGTGGGATCAAGAACAATAGGGTTTCAACAAAAAATTAGATAGGACGAGAGGGGTTGCGTGTGAAAGGGATCTGCCGTGTGTAGGCCAATCGTCTCTATGCAGGCTCCCGTTTTCTTATTTTTCTTATGTTCTCATTTGTTAGAGAGAGAGAGAGAGGGAGAAAGCAAAGCATGCCGAGAGAGAATAGAATGTAAACGTAAGGAAGACAGCGATAAATGAGAGAGAGAGAGAGAGAGAGCGGGTTAGGTTGGGTGTGAAACGGATCTTCCATGTGTGGGCTAATCGGCTCTCTGCAGACTTCCGTTTTCCTATGTTATCATTTGTGAGAGAGAGAGAGAGCATGGAGAGAGAGAGACTAGGATGTCGTAATTGTAAGGAAGACAGCGATAAATGAGAGAGAGAGAGAGAGAGAGAGATAGCTGTACAAATGTACAGGGGTGCAAACAAACAAGAACAAAAGAGAGAGTGATTGGCTGTGTAAGTGATTTGCCTCTATTCGTTTGGTAACAGAGTTGTACATATGTGGAATAGGCTACCGAGTGATTTGTGTGGGCCAATTGGCTCTGCTGACTTTTTACAATTTTATCTTGGTTGCAGGTATATGATAACATTGGTGTATAGTAAGTAACATATAAAGCTTATGAGATGAGTTAGGTGTGAAAGGGATCTGCCTTGTGTGGGCCACTTGGCTCTGCTGACTCCCATTTTCATCTTGGTTGCATGTGTAAGGGATTTGCCTAATTTGTACAGGTGTGCAAGCAAACATGAGTGAAAAGGAGATTGGCTGTGATGGGATTTTTTTTGTTTTTTTCAATGTGAGTGAGGGAGGCAAAAGGCAGAACTGCCTGTATCGAGTGCCTCCCCCAGAGTTGAAAGAGTGACAGGGCCAAAATCAAGAGACGTTCGGGCCAATATGCCAGGACACATGGAGTTTGAAGCAATTTAAGTCATAGAAAGAGGGAAAGACTGATTCTTGGAGAGAGTTCCAGAGCTCAGCTGTTGAATAGAAGAAAGTCTGAGAGTAATGTTTCACTCTTGGGCTGGAGAGTTGCACAGAGTAGGGGTGGGATTGTGTTGCAAGATGGGTACCACATACCCTTTATAGAGGAGGTGGTATACACTGGGAAAGCTCTGAGGAACACTGATTATTATAGTAGCGATAGCATAGCGAGAGAGATGCAACATTGCGGCGGAGAGAGAGAGATTGCAAAGAGTTGTGAACAATACTCAATACAAGGATGCACTGTGCCCCTGTACAGAGCAAGAAGCTGTGCAGGGGTGAAGAACCCCTTGAGGCAGTTGAGCACACCCTGCTTCTGGGAGGCTGCCTTAGCAAGACTGGTACTATGGTCCTTTCAAGTGAGAGCAGAAGAAAAAGAGACACCAAGAATATTGACAGAAGATGAAGGATTGATTTTGTATTGTTGAAGAATAAGGGATATAGTCCTCTGGGAGTTCTGGATGGGTAGATAGATGGAGAAATTGTGTTTTGGAGGCATTAGAGATAACAAGGTTTTTTCTGCCCCAATTAGATATAGTAGTTAGATCAGAAGATAAGTGTTCTATGGCTTCATTACGTTTGTCTTTGAGGGATTGCTGGCTGGGGCGTTCAAGAAAACTAATTGAGCAGTGTAAGATAGGGTCGTCTGCGCATGAATGGATGGGACTGGAGGTACAGTTGAGAAGATCAATTATGAAAATTAGAAAGAGAATAGGAGATAGGACAGAGCCCTGAGGAATACCGGAGTTGATAGAATGAGGAAGTGAGCGATGGCCACCCACAACCGCAGCTATGGAACGGATGGAAAGGAAATTGGAGACAAAGGCACAGATGGAGGGATAGAAACCGAAGGAAGGTAGTTTAGAAATTAAAGATTTGTGCCAGACTCTATCGAAGGCCTTCGATATGTCTAGCATAATAATAAAAGTCTCACCGAAGTCCCGAAAGGAGTATGACCTAGAGTTAGTAAAATATGAAAGGAAATCACCAGTAGAGCGACCCTTAAGAAAGCCATACTGGCGATCTGAAAGCAGATTATGAGAAGAGATATGCCTAAGAAATTTGGAAGCAAGAATAGTTTCAAAAACTTTGGAGTTACAAGAGATAAGAGCAATTGGACGATAGTTGGAGAGTTGAGAGCGGTCACCCTTCTTTGGGACAGGTTGAATGAGAGCAAACTTCCAGCATGAAGGGAAGACGTTAGAGGAAAGGCAGAGACAAAAGAGTTTGCCTAGGCAGGGAGTCAGCACGGAAGCACAGCTTTTTAGTACAACAGGAGGAATACCGTCCGGACCGTACGACTTCTTAGTATTAAGCCCAGAGAGGGTAGAAAGTACATCTTTAGAAGAGATTTGGATATTAGGCATAAGTAGGAGAGAGGGGGGTGGAGAGGGAGGAATAGCACCGGAATCATCCAAGGTGGAGTTTCTAGCAAATGTTTGAGCGAAGAGTTCAGCTTTGTCAGAGGAAGAAGTGATGGTTGTGCCATCAGAGTGGTAAAGGGGAGGGAAAGACGAGGAAGAAAAGTTGTTGGAGAGGTTTTTGGTTAGATGCCAGAAAGCTTGGGAAGAGCTAGAAGTGGATAGTTCAATGCATTTATTATTGATGAAAGAGTGCTTGGCAAGTCGAAGAACAGATTTAGCTTGATTCCAGGCAGAAACACAAGAAGAATGAGACTCTTAAGCTTTAAGGCTTCGGTACCGTTTGAATGCTTCCTCCTTATTTGCGGACAGCAGTAGAACAAGCGTGAGTAAACCAAGATTTTTTGCATTAGACTGAGAGAGAGAAAATGGAATGTACGCCTCCATTGCCGAGAGGATTACCTTGGTAATGCGTTCAGCACTCTCCAAGGCACTCTCCATGGCACTCTCCAAGCCATGGAAGCAGAAGTCATTCCATGAAAAATCAAAGAAGTACTGCCGAAGAGCCTCCCAGTCGGCAGCGCCAAAGTGCCACAAGCGCCGCCAGCTGTGAGGATCGGGTGTCTGTACTGGAGAGATAGGACAGGTAATTGAGATAAGTTTATGGCCGGAGGAGCCCAAAGGAGAGAAAAGATTGACAGTATAAGAAGAAGGGTTAGAAGTCAGAAATAAGTCAAGAATGTTGGGCCGATCTCCGAAGCGATCTGGGATACGGGTGGCTTGCTGGACTAGCTGCTCTAGGTCATTTAGGATAGAAAAGAAGAAGGCTTGTTCACCAGGTTGGTCAGTAGTAAGAGAGGAGAGCCATTGGCGGTGGTGAACGTTGAAATCTCCTAAGATGAAGATTTCCAAGAAGGGAGAGATGGATAGAATGTGTTCCACTTTAGAGTTTAGATAGTCAAAGAATTTGGGAAAGTCGGTAGAGTTAGGGGAAAGATAGATCTGCCTCTATTAATTTGGTAAGAGTTGTTGTTGTTGTTGTTGTTGTTGTTGTTCCCTAAGCTGCCTGGCCGAACAGCCCCGAGTCCCTGAGGAAGGCCATGGCCACGATCGGGCTTTCCCACAGAGCTCTCATTGAGTGTAGATTGTGTTGTTGGCGTATGTGGTTGTGTGAAATGCAGTCTTCTATGATGTGTTTAATGGTATGGGGTGCTGTGTTACATCCCGGGCAGGTGTCGACGACGGAGTCATCCAGTCTCTTCTGATAGCTCAGGAGGGCTGGATGGTGTCCGCATCTCAGCCTAGCCAGGTGGACTCTGTCCTCGCGAGGAAGGGAGGATTCGGAAGGATGGATTTCGGGAGGATGTTTGTGGTGTGGTTTGAATGTCATATGAGTATCATATGTTACTCCTAGGATTTTGGGTGTGTGTGTATGTGTTAGGGGTGTGTTGTTTATGGTGAGTTGAGAGATGTATTCGTGTTCTCCTGTCCAGCTTGTGAGCAGGGTTGTGGTGGATTTGGCTGGGGCTAGATTAAGTCTATTTGTAGTGCACCAGCCATGTAGTGTGTTGAGATAGGGTTGAAGGAGATCTGTTGCTCATTTTGGGTCATGGTGTGTGCATGTGAGTGTTATGTCATCTGCATAGGAGGCTAAGTTTATTTGGGGCGTATTGGGTGTAGTTATATCGTGCATGTACAGATTGAAGAGTGCGGGCGATAGGACGGATCCTTGTGGGACTCCGTTTGGAAAGTTTCTGACTCTAGATGACTGACCGACAAAAGATACGTGTGCACATCTGCCTGCTAGGAAGTTGGCCAGCCACCTTTTTGTGTTGTTGTGCATGTTTGTGTTGTAGATTTTGTTTGTTAGGTTATGGCGGGGGATGGCATCGAAGGCTTTACTAACGTCGAGTGTGGCTAATAGTGATCTATGTGGTGGTCTAGCTGAGTTGATGCCGTCAAAAGCTCTTTGTGTAAGGTCTGTGAGAAGAGTGTTTGTGGAGTGCAGTGGCCTAAAGCCATGTTGTGTTGGAGCTAGGAGTAGGTCGGGTGTAATTAATTGTAGTACTAGGCGTTACATGACTTCGGAGGGGGTGCAAAGGAGTGTGATGGGACGGTGCGAGGAGGGTAGCATGGGGTCTTTGTTGGCTTAGGGGAATGTGATGATGATACCATGCTTCCAGATGTCTGGTATTGTGTTGTGTGAATAACTGTAGTTTAATATGTTAGTGAGTGCTTGTATGCCTTGTGGTCCCAGGTGTCTGAGGTGTATGTTGCTTATGTTGTCTAGGCCACAGGCTTGTGAGTGCTTGAGATTGTTTATGATATGCTTTGTCTGGTGATTGGTGAAGGGTGTATAATCAGGGTCTGTGGGGAATTGTCTCTTACGTCGGATGACACGTCGGTCGTCTTTGTGAGGTTTTAGGTGGCTGACATGTGAGAAGTGATTGATGAGAGTGTTTGCTTGTTGTTTACATGAAGGAGTAGAGTCTGTTGTTGTGATTGCAGCATGTGATTGTGTTGTGTTGCTGTTGGAAAGTGTGATGCTGTTTAGTGTTTTGTAGAGCTTTTTGGGGTTTGTTTTGTGATCAAGTTATTGTAGGAAGTTATTCCAATTTAGTTTTTGTTGTTCTTGTATTTTGTTGTTGGTCTGGGTGTTGAGTGTTTGGATTTGTTGTGTGATGTCTTGTGTGTGGGGTGCTGGGGAGTGTTTCAGTATGTCGCGTTGTCTGATGAGGTTTTGAATTTCTGGTGTGAAGTTGGGGTTGTGTCTCTTTCTGTTACCTCGTGGAATGTGTTTCTTGTCAGCGTTTTGGATAGTTTTATTGAGTATGTGTACAGCATTGTTGATGTTAGTGATGGGTGTACTGTTTAGAGTTGTGAAGTGTTGTTCTGTCTCATTTGTGAATGCTTCCCAATTAGCTCTTCTATAATTGGTGTATGTGTGTTTGTGGCTAGCTGGGGTGAGTCTGGTTTTGGTGGTGATAATGATCGGGAGGTGGTCAGAGCCTAAGGTTCTGACCACCCTCCAGGATGTTGTGGGGCCGAGTTCTGGGGAGCAAAAGGTGATGTCTGGAGATGATGGGTTATAGAGGGCTTGGTGGTGAATATGGGAATGTTGATGGATGTCATTAAGGATGATGAGGTTATCAGTTTGGTTTTGTAGTACCAGCCCTCTGTCTGTGTCGGGCTTGTGGAATAGGCTACCGAGTGCTATAGTGGGATGAATAACAATAGAGCTTCAACATTAAATATGATAAGACGAGATTGGTTGGGTGCGAAAGGGATATACCGTGTGTGGGCCTAATCGGCTCTCTGCAGACTCCCGTTTTCTTATGATCTTATGTTCTCATTTGTGTGTGAGAAAGGAAGGGAGAGAGAGAGCGAGCATGGCGATAGAGAGAATAGGATGTCGTAAATATAAGGAAGACAGAGAGAGAGAGAGCGGGATGGGTTGCGTTTGAAAGGGATCTGATGTGTGTGGGCCAATCGGCGCTCTGCAGACTCCCGTTTACTTATGTTCTCATTTGTGTATGTGAGATAGAGAGAGAGAGAGAGGAAGAGTTTATAAGATGGGTTGGGTGTGAAAGGGATCTGTCTTGTATGGGCCAATTGGCTCTCTGCTGACTCCCATTTTCTTATGTTCCTATTTCTTACATATTATATCTTGGTTGCATGTATATGATACCATTGGTGTATAGTAAATAGTGTAAGTAACATATGTGTATGAGAAGGGTTTGGTGTGAAATGGATCTGCCTTGTGTGGCCCACTGGCTCTCTGCAGGCTCCCATTTTCATCTTGGTTGCATGTGTAAGGGCTCAGCCTCATTTGTACTGGTGTGCAAATAAGAGAGAGAGAGTGATTGGCTGTGTATGGGATCTGCCTCTCGTAACAGTGTTGTAGATATGTGAAATAGGCTACGAGTGCTATAGTGGGATCAAGAACAATAAAAAGCTTCAAGATAAAATCAGATAGTGATATGGATGAGATGGGTTGGCTGTATAAGGGATTTACCTTTATTCGTATGGTAACAGAGTTGTAAATATGTGGAAGAGGCTACCGAGTGCTATAGTGGGATCAAGAAATTAAAAACCATCGAAACGACAACACACTAAACAAAGAGAGAGAGAGAAAGAGAGAGACTCATACTCACTCTATGTATACCACCACCATATCCCTTTCCGTATACCACGACTCCATAAGGCCGAAATTACTGCGCCACTAGACTCTCCAGTTTTTCACAACATGACATCACTCCTCCTCTCTCTGTCTCTCGTATTCCATCACTCTTATCTACGCTATTATTTCCGTCTTTTTTACTGTTTATGACCAATTTATTGGAAATTGGTGTTCACTCTTCATAAAGGTCTCCTGCTACTTCTGCATGCATACATAATAGCATGAAAGTGATCAATATACGCAATATAAAACTATGTATCTCGTATATCGGGGTCTCTTCCCTCCCATTGGTTCCACCCCCTTATACTTCCCTCCCTCCTCCCTATCCCCTGGGTAATCCCCTGGGATTCCCTCCCGTTGCTTCTCTTACTTGCGCATATATAACCTGCGATTTGCGCATAAATTATATGTCAGCTTTCCGAACACAATTAATTACTTCCGATTAATATATATCCTAGTATTTAAATCACAAATCCTGTTAGATGTCATTACTTAATAGAGACACTTGAAAGGTTTACAATTATACACAGTATAATATAAGCAAATACAAACTTCAGACCATAATTATGTTGTGAGGTGGGGGAGGGACGTGGGTGACTGTCTTTCACAGTCTTGGGAGGGGGAGGAGGGGAATGACTTTGCAGGGCTGCCAGTTTTAACGCTACATTACCGCTAGATGTAGAGGTATTTACTTCCATCTAGCAGCCATTGTTTTATATCTAGAGACATTTACTAGGGATAATTTGAAAATTTCAGACATGCTAGTCATATTACATTATAAAACTTGCAAAACAAACAAACCAAGACTCTTTAGAAATTGCAGAATTATTCTAGCATTTTTTGACTGTAGGCAAAATGCTAGCGACTTTTGAGAACGGATCTAGTGATATTTTGTGGTAACACTTGACTTAGGATTGAGGGAGGATGGTTAAAATACGATTCACACAGAAAATTGTCAAACCTTTGACGGTCCAGATCATTGTTATTAAAGTAAGCATTTGGCAAAGTAAGGAATGTTAAAACCCTTAGCCAATACTCTGCTATTCACCAAAAATAAATTTGAATTATCATTATTATTTGGTAGGGTAGGCATGTATAGGTAGGTTGGTTAAATAATTGGTGGAATTCGTAGGGACTCGAACCTTTTTGAGAAAGCTAAATTTTAAAAATGCATGGATCTGAATGATGAATATAAGTGTTATTAAGCAAAACTAGGGGATTCGGGGAAGCCGAGACTGAAGACTGAAAACGTTGTGTGGGTACTGAGTACGGTTTTAACCTAATTTCAGAAGACAGTTTTCAATGCTACAGCCAAACTATTCCACCAATTTCTATTATTTTGGTACCAAAACGTTCGGAATTGCGAGCCTCATCCAAACTATGCAAAAATGGCTTTGATCATCCACTTCATTTTCAAGATATATGGATTTTTAAGTGTATTTCGATTTTTTTTCAAGATTGCCAACCAAAAAAAAACATATTTAAAGCAAAACCTTTTCCATAACATTTGTGGAGCATTAGTAGTGGAGTCCATATACCAAAGCCCAATCATTTCCTATGAGTGGGAGAGACGGTATTTACATTTGAAAACTTTCGGGAAACCGGCCGTCACAGACCTGGCAGCCATTTTGGATGTTTAGCATATCAAAAGTTCCCCAATACAAAAACGCACCTTGTGTGAATTTTTGGTCCTAATCCAAAATGCGGTTCCGGAGTTATTGTGTAAAAACCGGCGTGGAAAAATAATTTGGAAAAATAAGATTTAACGATTACAATAGGGGTTCCCCGCTAGGGCTCGAACCCCTAATATGGAAGTTGGCAGCTATTGATTTCGATATGTAATGGAATTAACAGGTAAAATACGATAGTAGTAAATTTTAAAACACATAAAACAAATTTCAAAATACTTTCCATCCATTAAAACCTACATTATTATTGCATTTCTGCTTAAAACTCCTTCACCACCATTACGTAATTTTCATCATATTCTGGTTACCATTAGACGATTCTCGTTAGTTTATATTCTACCTATACGACTCAAATGGGTAAATACGATCTCAATAGACCCTCTCAATAGGTCCTTCTTAACCTGTATATTATAATCTAATTTTAGTCAGAATCAGAGGTAGAAAAGTATCATGGTGCTGAAGGGCTTAAGGGGGTCACCTGCTTTTGTTCTCTCCTGCTCTCTCTTTCTCTGGGTTGTATCCGTTCGGCCCCATTCAGCCTACTGTTTTAAGATGTTTATCCCCATCCAGGTGTCGATTTCTTCCTGGCGAGCGATAGCGAGCCAGCATTGTATGAAGAAATCCGGCTTCGAGACATTTTTCTATCGAAAAATGTACAAATTTAGCCTGCTGTCAAAAATATTTTTAAAAATATGCTGGCTCGCTACCGCTCGCCAGTAAAAATCGACACCTGGATGAAGATAAACGTCTTAAAACAGTAGACTGACTGGGGCCGAATGGATACAACCCAGAAAGAGAGAAAACTAAACGAGGTGGGCCCCCTTAAGTATCCATCTACCTGATAGCCCGAATCATGCAAGTACTCAATCGTAATCTTGCAATTAGGCAAGCTTGCAACACTTACTATAACCGTATCCTTATAATTCTATCTATCTATCTATATGCTCGGGCCCAATCACCACTTTTCCTATTTTTTTATTTTTATTTTCTATTTAATTCTGTTCTATTATTATTAATTTTTGTTTTATTGGGGGTGGCCGCCTCAAGACATAGCAAGAACAGGCAAAACACAAAACACAACATATAAAAACGAACAAACACAGACAAAACACAATTCACACACATCTAGGTCACCCAGGAGAAGACCCAGAGACCAGGGTCACCAGGTCGCTCCAGCACTCCCCCGGCCCCCGACCTTATAATTCTATAATCATATAACTATACTTAGATTTGGAAACACCTCCAATAATTGACCACTTGCGAGTTTCAGGCTATATGGAAGTTGGAGCCGTAAACATCGATATCATCTCATTTTTAAATTTCACATCAAACACCACCCAATGAAATGAATGAAAGCATGTGATCCAACCGGGATTGGAACCTGGGTTACCACATACAGATCTTAAGCACTGTAACCATTACACCATCAAGACAGTTATATAAGTACAGCACATGACAACAATTCATATCCATTTACCGAATACTGGATATTAATCTAATCATGTACTGTACCCAACTGCACTATGAATAGCCTAATTATTAAGCGAATGGAAGGAATAAAACAGAGAGGCGATAATAATGTTTCTATGTATGACGAATTTGGTTTTATGTATTCATTAAACAAATGTACAGTTGCCCACTTATGTTCTGTTCCTCGTCGTGAGCTTATGTATGAATGTACAATGAGTATAAATGAATTACTAGTGTGGTTTATGTTAATTATCAGTTAACTAATCAGATGAGTTAACTACTGCATACAAAACAACTCATAATTCAATGAGGCGCTTTGCTCTATGTCTATCTGTTGTATATGCTCAGGCCCAATCCCCATGTTTCCTATTTTATTTTTATTTTCTATTTTGCCCTTCCATGTATAACATCACGGAGAGGAACATAATTAATGTGGGCAACTGTACCGCTACTGACATAATGTGGGCAACTGTACCGCTACTGACATAATGTGGGCAACTGTACCGCTACTGACATAATGTGGGCAACTGTACCGCTACTGACATAATGTGGGCAACTGTACCGCTACTGACATAATGTGGGCAACTGTACCGCTACTGACATAATGTGGGCAACTGTACCGCTACTGACATAATGTGGGCAACTGTACCGCTACTGACATAATGTGGGCAACTGTACCGCTACTGACATAATGTGGGCAACTGTACCGCTATTGACATAATGTGGGCAACTGTACCGCTACTGACATAATGTGGGCAACTGTACCACTATTGACATAATGTGGGCAACTGTACCGCTACTGTCATAATGTGGGCAACTGTACCGCTATTGACATAATGTGGGCAACTGTACCGCTATTGACATAATGTGGGCAACTGTACCGCTACTGACATAATGTGGGCAACTGTACCGCTATTGACATAATGTGGGCAACTGTACCGCTACTGACATAATGTGGGCAACTGTACCGCTTCTGACATAATGTGGGCAACTGTACCGCTACTGACAATGTGGGCAACTGTACCGCTACTGACATAATGTGGGCAACTGTACCGCTACTGACAATATGTGGGCAACTGTACCGCTACTGACATAATGTTCGTGAGCTCTGGCGATTTTCCTCATGCAAGTATATCCATGGAGATTGATTTTCAGATCAAACCAGCTACATATTAAGGGGAGGCAGACCGTTTTTCTGGACCCCCTTCTCCCTATGTTTAACCCCACTAGTTTTGAGATTATAAGACGTTCGGCCCATTAGTTTGGCGGTTTTAACACCTTTCGCCCCATTTCGCTGTCAATTTTAAGACCTTTCGTGCAATTTTAAGAGGAACCGGCCTTAGGCCGGGACATCTTTATACCGAAAAATGTACAAATTTATCTTGGGGTGTTTTTCTAAGTTTGATGGAGGTCTAGGGAGGAAACTAAAAAACATTATGAATACATTAATTAATAGACCAAGCAAACGGTCAGTCTCCCCTTAATAAATACATGGTATTTACTTATTATTTGATCTGAACATCAATCTAAATGGATATATTTGATCTGAACATCAATCTAAATGGATATATTTGATCTGAACATCAATCTAAATGGATATATTTGCATAACAAATCGCAAGACAAACATTTGTCAGTAGCTGTGCTGAAGAGGAGATGGCTCGTTTTTCTGGTCCCCCTTCTTCCTTATATTGAGCCCCATCAGTTTTCAGATATTAAGACGTTCGGCCCATTAGTTTGGCGATTTTAGACTTTTTGCCTCATTTCTTTATCAATAATACAACTTTTCGTGTCATTTAGGTGTCGATTTTATTTCCTAGCGATTGATAGCGAGCCTGTAATTTAAGAGAAACCGGCCTTCGGCAAAGAAATGTGTCTTCTATCGAAAAAATGTACACATTTATCTTGAAGGGTGGTCTTGGGGGTGTTTTTATAATCTTGATGGAGGCATAGGGAAGAAACTAAGAACATAATACATAAATATATACACCGACCAAAATATGTCTCCTATCCCCTGAATATCGATGTCTACAGCTCCAACTTCCTTATAGCATCAAATTCGCAGGTGGTCATTTATAAGACACACACTCTATTCGCTCTTTGATTGTGATACATTTGTCTTAAACTGAAAAGATTGGTTTAACTTCTTCAGCAAGATGACGCCTGTTTACCTTTGATTCTGGCAGCAAAATAGAAGATTTAATGCAGTTTAAAAAGGACATTTGTTACTAAGAGGGTTTATTGGGATCGTATTTACCCCTTTGAGTACTAGAGGTAGATTATATGCTAAACAAAATTGCCTAATGGTAACCAGACTATGATGAAAACTACGTCATGGTGCTGAAGTGGTTAAATACTCCACAATGTAGGCAAATCATTTGAGAAAATCGCCATTATCCTGTAATAATTAACCCCTTGAGGATCATGACGCATTTTGACAGTTTATTCGTCGATTTTATTCAGACGAGGAAGGATATCAGGAAGGGTGTTTGTTTTGGTATTTTATTCAGACGAGGAAGGATATCAGGAAGGGTGTTTGTTTTGGTATTTTATTCAGACGAGGAAGGATATCAGGAAGGGTGTTTGTTTTGGTATTTTATTCAGACGAGGAAGGATATCAGGAAGGGTGTTTGTTTTGGTATTTTATTCAGACGAGGAAGGATATCAGGAAGGGTGTTTGTTTTGGTATTTTATTCAGACGTGGAAGGATATCAGGAAGGGTGTTTGTTTTGGTATTTTATTCAGACGAGGAAGGATATCAGGAAGGGTGTTTGTTTTGGTATTTTATTCAGACGAGGAAGGATATCAGGAAGGGTGTTTGTTTTGGTATTTTATTCAGACGAGGAAGGATATCAGGAAGGGTGTTTGTTTTGGTATTTTATTCAGACGAGGAAGGATATCAGGAAGGGTGTTTGTTTTGGTATTTTATTCAGACGCGGAAGGATATCAGGAAGGGTGTTTGTTTTGGTATTTTATTCAGACGAGGAAGGATATCAGGAAGGGTGTTTGTTTTGGTATTTTATTCAGACGAGGAAGGATTTAAGGAAGGGTGTTTGTTTTGGTATTTTAGTAATCATATTGACTAATATTTTCCTTTACTCTCTGGTCGATTTTGTCCTTGTATTTATTATCTTGCTAGTTGCCTCCCTACACATACACCCCCTAGACACCCTTCAAGATAAATTTGTACACTTTTAGGTAGAAAAATATCCTCTTAAAATACAGGTTCGCCATCGCTCGCCAGGAAAAAAAATGACACCTAAATGACACGAAAAGTCTTAATATTGAAAAAAAGGGGCGAAAGGTCTTAAAATCAGACGAGGAAGGATAAATTAAAAGGTGTTTATTTTGTATTTTAATAATTGTATCGGCTCAAAATATCCTTAACCCCTTCTCTACCGGCGACGTCTTTTTAATTTTATTCTAGCTATATTTACACGATTTTGTGCCGTTTATGAAGGACCTGTGTTAGTAAAGAGGATTAAGGGAGATAGTATGAAGGATCTGTGTTAGTAAAGAGGATTAAGGGAGATAGTATGAAGGATCTGTGTTAGTAAAGAGGATTAAGGGAGATAGTATGAAGGACCTGTGTTAGTAAAGAGGATTAAGGGAGATAGTATGAAGGACCTGTGTTAGTAAAGAGGATTAAGGGAGATAGTATGAACGACCTGTGTTAGTAAAGAGGATTAAGGGAGATAGTATGAAGGACCTGTGTTAGTAAAGAGGATTAAGGGAGATAGTATGAAGGACCTGTGTTAGTAAAGAGGATTAAGGGAGATAGTATGAAGGACCTGTGTTAGTAAAGAGGATTAAGGGAGATAGTATGAAGGACCTGTGTTAGTAAAGAGGATTAAGGGAGATAGTATGAAGGATCTGTGTTAGTAAAGAGGATTAAGGGAGATAGTATGAAGGACCTGTGTTAGTAAAGAGGATTAAGGGAGATAGTATGAAGGACCTGTGTTAGTAAAGAGGATTAAGGGAGATAGTATGAAGGACCTGTGTTAGTAAAGAGGATTAAGGGAGATAGTATGAAGGATCTGTGTTAGTAAAGAGGATTAAGGGAGATAGTATGAAGGACCTGTGTTAGTAAAGAGGATTAAGGGAGATAGTATGAAGGACCTGTGTTAGTAAAGAGGATTAAGGGAGATAGTATGAAGGACCTGTGTTAGTAAAGAGGATTAAGGGAGATAGTATGAAGGACCTGTGTTAGTAAAGAGGATTAAGGGAGATAGTATGAAGGACCTGTGTTAGTAAAGAGGATTAAGGGAGATAGTATGAAGGACCTGTGTTAGTAAAGAGGATTAAGGGAGATAGTATGAAGCTTGTACATTGCTGCAGGCCCTTTTAAAACTGAATAAAATCGTCTAATAGTATCCAGAATGAAATTAAATAGACGACGCCGGTACAGAAGGGGATAACATTTAATAACACCAATGTCGTAATATAAAATACTAGTTGTCCATATTTCAATAGAGTTTATAATAATGGTTGTTTGCTTAGTATGTTCATTATTGTATAGACTTAATTAATTTACCCTTTGTGGGGCGGAGTGTTTTTGCAGATAGAGCTCATAGCTCCAAATTTGCTTGATCCCTCGCATGATCAAATTTTGTCACTTGCCCCACAAAGGGTTAATTAATTAAAGGAGGATGGGCGTACACATATGCTCATTAATTAAAGGAGGATGGGCGTACACATATGCTCATTAATTAAAGGGGGATGGGCGTACACATATGCTCATTTATGTATCTTTTGAAAAAACAAAATTAGTTTCTTCTCTAGACCTCCATCAAGCTTAAAAAGACACCCGCCCAAGACCCTCCTTCAAGATAAATTTGTACATTTTTCGATAGAAAAATTTCCCGGCCGAAGGCCGGTTTCTCTTAAAATAAGGCTCGCTTTCGCTCGCCAGCAAAAAAATCGACACCTAAATGACTCGAAAAGTCTTAATATTGACGAAGAAGTGGGACGAAAGGTCTTAAAATCCCCAAACTAATGGGCCGAACGTTAAAAAATCTGAACACTAATGGGGCTAAACATGCGGAAGAAGTGGGATCAGAAAAACTACCCATCTCCCCTTAAAATGTCCTTAACATTGAATAACAAGAAAAACATAGTTATTGCGCGTGACTAAATCCTTGTTGATAGTCGTTGCTGCGAACTTCTGTTATCTGTGTTAAGCCGGAGTCACACGAGCCATTTTTTTCAAGCAATTTTTCCGGGCAATTGTGGTCTGGAAGCTTAACAAATTACACTTTATCAGAATTCAGCCGCCTGACATAATCTACCTTCAGTCTAGTTACCGTTACTAGTGCAAAAAAAAGTCCAGAAATATAACGAGAACAAACTTGCTCATGGAAAATTGACGGAAAATGCGCTCGTGTGATACCGGCTTTAGTGGGTCACCGCTAATGGATATATAATTGTTCTGTATGTAGAGAATTGTCAACTCGGGGACAGTGGATATTTTGGGGTCTATTTATTATATATACATTTATTTTTTAGTTTCCTCCCTAGACCTCCATCACACTTAAAAAAAAAACATCCATTAGATCCCCTTTCGAGATTAATGTGTACATTTTTCGGTAGAAAAATGTCACGGCTGACGGCCGGCTCCTCCAAAATTACAGGCTCGCTATCGCTCGCCAGGAAAAAAAATCAACACATAAAGGGCATGAAAGGTCTTAATATTGATAAACAAATGGGGCGAAAGGTCTTAAAATCGACAAACTGATGGGGGCAAATGTCTTAAAATCTGAAAACTAATTGGGCTAAACATAAAGAACAAGGGGGACCAGAAAAACGTCCCATCCCCCCTTAACCCTTTCAAGATAAGATGACGCTTTTCCTGTCTGTGTTCTTAGAGGATTTTATTAGACGATTGTATGAGGATTGGGAAGGACATCCGGAAGTCGGAGGGTTGGTTGTGATAGTCTTTGCCTTCTGGTTCTCCTTCTTCCTCATGCTTAGCCCCATTAGTTTTCAGATTAGAAGACGTTTGGCTCATTTGTTTGGTGATTTTAAGACCTTTTGCCCCCACTTCCAAGTCAATATTAAGACTGTTCGTGTTATTTAGGTGTCGGTCCTTTCCTTGCGAGCCTGTAGTTTAATAGAAACCGGCCTTCGACCGAGACATTTTTCTATCGAAAAATTTACAAATTTATCATGAAGGAGGGTCTTGGGCGGGTGTTTTTTAAGCTGGATGGAGGTCTAGGGAGGACACATAAAGATACATAAATTAGCAAATATATACGCCCATCTCCCCTTAACCCCTTTTGTACCGGCGACGTCATTTTCACTTTATTTTGGCTACTATTAGACGTTTTTATTCAGCTTAGGAAGGACGTCTACCCATTAGAAAAACTACAAATTATATCAATGCATCCTTTTCGCTACCTTCCTAAACTACACAAAATTGTCTAAATGTAGCTGAAATCAGATACTAAAGACGTCACCGGTACAGAAGGGATTAATTCCTATTTAAGATGTCAAAAACGTCTATTGATAGCCATTATAGACTGTCAAAATGCGTCATCATCCTCAAAGGGTTATTAAGGGGGAATGCTTCACTTTTTGGTCATTTTTTGTTCATGTATTAATCAAAAAAACATCCATTAGATCACCCTTCTAGATAAATTTGTACATTTTTCGGTAATTACAGGCTCACTAACGTTTGCTAAAAAATCGACACCCTAATGGCAAGAAAGGTCTTAATATTGACAAGGAAATGGGGAGGAAGGTCATAAAAGCGACAAACTAATGGGGCAAACATCTTAAAATCTGAAAACTAATGGGGCTTTAACATGAGGGAGAAGGGGGACCAGAAAAACGACCCTTGACCGTTCCAAACTCGTCATTTGTACCAAGAAGGATTCATAGATACAGTAAATTAAGGTTAAGTGGGGGTAGATGCATATATTTATGTCCTTTTCACTTTCTCTGGCTTGTATCCATTCGGCCCCATTCAGCCTACTGTTTTAAGACGTTTATCCCTGAGATGCCAGGGGAGAAAAATGTATCAAGTTACATTAGTATCCCCCAGGACTACAGGGCCCACTTAAAACCATCAGGTTATATTAGTACCCCCCAGAAAACCCTAAAAACCCCAGTGCTCAGTTATAGCGAGGAGCTAGCTATGCAAATTCCTCACCAACAGCCTCAATATCACCCCATAGAGACTTATAATCATATTGCAAAGTGAATCAGCCATGCTAACAAACAAGCATAATTCCCTTCCATACCTTCATCAGTAAACACCACCATACAACCTTCCAATTTCATAAACATGCCCCAAATACTAAATTCCTAATTCATGCATACATAGACCGTGCCTAGGGTTAAAGCTATTGTAAATAAATCTAGCATGTCCTTCCAAATCAGGACACCTCTGTCTCATATTTTGAGTGCAACCACAAGCTACACAAATAAGCAAAACACATTTTATACTATACCCATACTACCCGAGAGGCAAACCCATTGACCCAATTAATTAAGTTGTTACTACCTGCCCGGAATAAGGGAAAGGTAGGCACAGGCTTGGGCAATTCATCTGGAGTGCAGTTCTTCCCACAAAGAAGGATTCGTAAATCGGGAGTACCCTTGAGCCTAAGTTATATTTCGTACCTCTCTGAATGTGCCAGATATAATTCAGTTTAAAAGAATCCAAACAAGTGCAAACAAGAAGTGACCCCGAAGAAAGAAGGAAAGACCGACCCCTACCGAGAGCGTGTGAAACTCTCGTCGAGCCCCTGGGATCAACCGAAGGACAACTACCACTGTGACCACGTGTTCGCCAGATTCTCTACCAGGCTGCTATCTTTCTTCTCTCCCTTTAAGTGTTCTTTGTTTTGTAACAGCAAGATGATTCCAATTAGGGTTAACTCGATATGTTGAGGTTCACTTTAACGTAATTATTGAAGATTATCCATTCCTCCATTCTACTAGTTACTCGATTTAGAGAGAACATTACACACTACCCTTCACGGGATAAAGATATAAGGACATAAGAACATAAGAAAATGGGAGTCTGCAGAAAGACGATTGGCCTACACAAGGCAGATTAATGGTAATGATACTTTGTAAGTGACAACTATATTTCATTAGAGAGTAAAATCTGTTCAACTCTCTATCAGTCACAGTGTACTGTATATTATAATCCTACTCAATATAGTAGAGGTTGTAATACCCCATATACTGTATGTACCTATGTTTAAAGAATAAATATGAGTGTAATTTACACTGTGTGTTTATTGTGTTTTTGGAAGAGCAATTGAGTAATTTAAAAGTAATATCCGTGAAGCGAGATATGTTCCTGTTGAGCATTATCCAATTCAAAATATCCGAAACCAGGGTAAATAAAGAATACATAACAAAGCGAGTTGGATTACAACCCGGCATAACACACACACACACCTCAATAAAACAACGTATTGAAATATGAACTAGTACTTATAATTATGACAATATCGTTGTTCAATAACAACTAAACAACAATCAAGTTGTACTGATAAACAAACTACTGTACACTCTTCTACAGGCATTTTCCATCCATATCAAATTTTGCCGTGTATAAACAGGGTATCCTGTGAGTTTTGTCAGATACTTCCAGAGATGAAAGATCAATTAATGCTAAGTAAAAACTATTATATACACATAGGTTTTGGGGTCATTGTTTTGCAGTAATGGGCCTTTAAGGAGACATGGGCCGTTTTTCTGGACCACTTTCTCCCTCATGTTTAGCCCCATTAGTTTTCAGATGTTAAGATGTTTGCCCCATTAGTTAGTAAATTTTAAGACCTTTCGCCCCATTTCTTCGTCAATATTTAGACCTTTCGTGCTATTTAGGTGTCGATTATTTCCCTGGCGATCGATAGTGAGCCTGTAATGTTGGAAGAACCGGCCTTCGGCCGGGATTTTTTTTCTACCGAAAAATGTACAAATTAATCTAGAAGGGGAATCTAATTGATGTTTTTTTTAAATTTGATGGAGGTCTAGGGACGAAAGTAGAAAAATAATGAATACATGCAAAAAACGCCCAACAAGTAAACCATCTTCCCTTAAAGCCGACTTCTTGATGTTTTTTGACAAATTTAACCCCGTATTTCTTTAACAAGACAAGGATAGGAAAAATAACTAAGAAGTGTATTACGAAGCATGGTATCAATACTTCAAACTGACTCCAAAAACTTCGTACATCGTTCTTCATATTCCCCTGGAATTGAGTTGAATATTACAAGAAACCAACGAAACTTAATGTTAAGCTAATCATCACGGAAAGAAGAAAGGGACTACAGAGGAATGGTTGGTGTGTTTATGAAGTATTGATGTACTGTAGTCTATTCGCTGTAAGTAGGCGAGAA
Source organism: Paralithodes platypus (assembly GCA_032716605.1). Classification (NCBI taxonomy): domain Eukaryota; kingdom Metazoa; phylum Arthropoda; class Malacostraca; order Decapoda; family Lithodidae; genus Paralithodes; species Paralithodes platypus. The sequence continues at coordinate 21,127,265 of CM064541.1, forward strand.
ATCATGACTCCCAACCTCTGTAACTCAAGAACGACCAGAGTAATCGAGCTAATATGTCTACCATTTGGGAAGAGTCAGTCAAGAGATAAATGTGGAAATTTACAGCCATTTTGCTCAAGCCCTTTTTGAGTTACAGAGGATAGAGGTCATGATTTCTCGCCTACCCACAGTGAATAGACGATACCATGCACCATCATACAGCATTTAGTGTGTTCGCTGTTTATTTTATGTACATGGAAAATGAGTTAAGGGGAGACTGGCCGTTTGTTTGGTCTATTAATTCATGTATTCATATAGTTTTTTAGTTTCCTCCCTACACCTAAATCAAGCTTAGAAAACCACCCACTAGACCCCTCTTCAAGATAAATTTGTAAATTTTTCGGTAGAAAAATGTCCCAGCCGAGGACCGGTTCCTGTTAAAATTGCAGGCTCTCTATCGCTCGCCAGGAAATAATCAACACCTAAATGGCACAAAAGGTCTTAAAATTGACAACGAAATGGAGCGAAAGGTGTTCAAATCGTCAAACTAATGGGCCGAACGTCTCATAATCTCAAAACTAGTGGGGCTAAACATTAAGGAGAAGGGGGTCAAGAAAAACGGTCTGCCTCCCCTTAAAACTGACAAAAACATACAAATCCCCTTCTTTTCACACGGCAGTTTTACATCAGGCTTTGCCATGTTTATCCATGTGTGTCCTCTAAATTAAAGACAAGGATATTCAACTGAGTTACTGTAAGATGGCGTATTGTATAAATACTTTAACCCTCCCGCCCCGGCTACACATTACATAAATATTCCCCGAAATCCGGGTGTTTTTGCCGAAAAACGTCTAGGCTAGGCTACCGTATCATTGTTATGCTGACTGCTTCCCGCATTCCCGTGCATCCCCAAGCGTAGCTGTGTTATTTACCTGTAGAATGGCGTTAAGTAGAGCTCTCTAAGTCAAGTGCTTGATTTGTGATGATGATTTCATTGGAGATAACTTTATGGCCAAAACAGCCACTTTACACTACTTTTCGATACTTAACAACAACATACAGGCGCACACGAACAAGCGACGCTCTCCTTCTTGTGGCCGGAGATGCGGGGCGTCGGTCCAGCCGGCTGTTGTTTACATGCGTCGGACCGACGCCTCGCACACGAAGCTCACAGGCTTTCAAGCAATGGTACAATGTAATGTACAATGTACAATGTACACTGTAAGATGGCGTATTGTATAAATACTTTAAGGAGGCATAATTCTCTGTAGCCTTTTCATTTGCCCTGGGCAATGCGTTGAATAAAGTCGATTTTGTGATATATTTGTAATATTTAAATCATCGTCACAGGAAAATGAAGAAAGCTACAGAGTTATTGTTAGTGTTTCTATGAACTATTGATATGATTCATTATCCCACACTACTTATTTTGTGTGAAAAGGAACACCTTGAGATGGTTCGGCCATATGGAACGTATGGGGAGCGAGAGAATGACTAACAGGGTGTACGAGAGCGAGGTGGAAGGACAGAAAGGGAGAGGTAAACCGAGAGAGTGGTAGAAGGATGGAGTGAAGAAGTATATGGAGGTGTATGGGGGCTTTTCGTTCGTGGCCACCCCTTCGGTTATCACGGCGTCAGGCAATAGATAGATAGATAGACATATTTTCTTCTCTATACCATTTCATTAGAGGGAAAACTGCATTAAAAATGACGAAAAACACAAAAAAGATCGAATTTAGTGAAACATAACTGCAAAAATATGACCCGGCAAACAGTTTGTACTCCGAATGACTTAATATGACCCGGCAAACAGTTTGTACTCCAAATGACTTAATGTTTCATGTGGAAGTATTTGGCAACACTCACGGGACACGCTGTATACGGTTATTGTATCGCAAATGACACGCCATTGAACTCTGTAGTAATATTGCGTACTTGTCTGCGATCCTCCACACCACCACACACAGTCGCTCGTCCAAGGAATTGTTACGCCCGTACCATTAAATTAAGGGGAGGCAGACCGTTTGTTTGGTCTATTAATTCATGTATTCATATATTTGTTTTTAGTTTCCTCCCTAGACCTCCATCAAGCTTAGAAAAACACCCCCTAGACCCCCCTTCAAGATAAGTTTATACATTTTTCGGTAGAAAAATGTTCCGGCCAAAGGCCGGTTCCTCTTAAAATTTCAGGCTCGCTTTCGCTCGCCAGGAAATAATCGACACCTAAATGGCACGAAAGGTCTTAAAGTTGACAATGAAATGGGGCAAAAGTTGTTAAAATCGCCAAACTAATGGGCTGAGCGTCTTATAATCTCAAAACTAGTGGGGTTAAACATTAGGGAGAAGGGGGTCCAGAAAAACGGTCATCCTCCCCTTAAAACCTCCAGTACCGGTACCGTCCTTTTAACTTTATTCGAGCTACTATTAGACAATTTTATTCAGGTTACAAAGCGCCTCCAGTAATTAACAGGCATCGAACTATCTCACATAACCATTTTTACTACTAAAGATCCTTCTTAAACTGTAAAACATCGTCTACATATATTAAAAATAATACTGAACAGACGTCGCGGGTAGACAGGAGGTTAACAACTTCAGAAACGCAGCAGAGCGGTTTATATAGATTGGTGGTATTGTGGGGTTAGAGTGTTTTGGTGTTATGGTGTTGTGGCGTTATGGTATTATGGTGTTCCAGTGTTGTGGTATTGTGGTGCTATGGTGTGGTGTTAGGGTATTATGGTGTTGTGGTGTTAGGGTATTATTCTGTTATGGCATTGTGGTGTTAGGGTGTTGTCTTGTTACGGTAGGGTATTATGGTGTTAGGGTATTGTGGTGTTAGGGTATTATGGCGTTAGGGTATTGTGGTGTTAGGGTATTATGGCGTTAGGGTATTGTGGTGTTAGGGTGTTTCGGTGTTAGGGTATTATGGTGTTAGGGTATTGTGGTGTTAGGGTATTGGGGTGTTAGGGTATTATGGTGTTAGGGTATTATGGCGTTAGGGTATTGTGGTGTTAGAGTGTTTCGGTGTTAGGGTTTTATGGTGTTAGGGTATTGTGGTGTTAGGGTATTGGGGTGTTAGGGTATTGGGGTGTTAGGGTATTATGGTGTTAGGGTATTATGGTGTTAGGGTATTGTGGTGTTAGGGTATTGTGGTGTTAGGGTATTGTGGTGTTAGGGTATTGTGGTGTTAGGGTATTGTGGTGTTAGGGTATTGTGGTGTTAGGGTATTGTGGTGTTAGGGTATTGTGATGTTAGGGTATTGTGGTGTTAGGGTATTGGGGTGTTAGGTATTATGGTGTTAGGGTATTATGGCATTAGGGTATTGTGGTGTTAGGGTGTTTCGGTGTTAGGGTGTTTCGGTGTTAGGGTATTATGGTGTTAGGGTATTATGGTGTTAGGGTATTGTGGTGTTAGGGTATTGTGGTGTTAGGGTATTTGGGTGTTAGGGTATTATGGTGTTAGGGTATTATGGTGTTAGGGTATTATGGTGTTAGGATATTATGGTGTTAGGGTATTGTGGTGTTAGGATATTATGGTGTTAGGGTATAGTGGTGTTAGGGTATTGTGGTGTTAGTGCATTATGCAATTCAATTCAATTCTTCTTTATTTCGTAAAACACATACATTGTACATAATTATACATGAGCTACATATTTACAAAAAAGGTTATTTTCTATTTAAAATTATTGAATTAAGATAATCCAAACATACGCCTGATTAATTTATAGTAAATGAACTCTTATTTACAGAATGATATGTTTAAAATGGTCTTCCATCTGTTTCACACTTAATTTACATGTAAATAGTAATAGTAATCGTATACACAGTATAATCCCAATGAAGGCTATGGAGGCAATTAAAACCAACTTGCATATAAAGGTAAATTACTTAATGATAAAATAACATATGGGAAAGGTGATGCTGAGGAAAACTCATGCCCCCAAATATGTAAGAAACATGAAGCTCATCAATATGTAAATCAAATGAAAGACTTTAGAAATGCAAAGATAAAAAAGTTAATAGAAATATTAAATAAAGATTTATATAAAAAGCGCAAAAAAAAAAAAAAAAAAAAAAAAAAAACGGCTTTAAACAAAACCAATCTGACTGGTGAGAGCTAATAACCATAATATATACAGGGCCCACGTCTGTCCTCATGCCTTTGAACCCATTGTATTCTAGCTGTTATAATATCCAGACTTTATATACAGGGCCCACGTCTGTCCTCATGCCTTTGAACCCATTGTATTCTAACTGTTATAATATCCAGACTTTCTTCCAATATACTAACTTTATAAGTACTTCGAAAGCGCTTGATAGTGTGTTGCATAAATAGTCCGTCCATAATAAAAGGAATATTACATTTTATCAAAGGGTTACGTGATCTAAAAACTTTCTTACAATATCTAGCTTGAACTAGGGCTACTCGGTGCTTAACCCTTGTCTATCGGGGCCCGACTTAAGTCCGTATCGAAAAATTTGGACTATGTGGTGGGGACCGACTTAAGTCCGAGTGCAATTTTGGAGCAAAATTGGCTCTGAGAGAGAGACGAGTGACTGGAGGAGCATAGGTTACCTCATGACCGCTTGCCACGGCCGCCGTGGACCAACTGAGATGTACTCCACTTACATCCACCCTCACTCCCTCGCTACATACGTAATTATATAAAGAAATTACCATATTTTAGCGATTTTGCCCTTCGGTTGCACGATCGTTGCAAGACAACCAGTGATCGTAGAAGTATTGTTCAGGTGTCATTGGAAACCTCAATTTACGCCCTTTCAGGGATACATACTTGTATTACGCTCTGGGTCTTGTTTATGCATGAAAAAGTGCACGGAAACAACCCCATTTATGGTAAAAACCCCCCGCTGAGTGGCACAGTGAAATATACTCCACCACCCGCTCTTTGAGCGTTAAGGAGCAACTGATTACACCGAGCTGCTGTGATATGACTGCTGGCAAATGGTGGTACTTCACACATTCGTTTTAGTGCCTTGCTAAAAGCGGTTTCAAAAGATTTAAAGATTTGAGAATTAAAAGTCATATCATGATTCCATAGATTAAGGCCATAGTCAGGTAAACAATAAGAGTTAAAAATAAATAGTAGAGTTTGTTTATCTACTGATTTAAAATTCCTAAAAACACTATTAAATGAGGCATAACAATTGTTTAGTCTAAAATGTATATCATTATTGTCTTTAATATTGAAATTAATCATATGGCCAAGGTACTTGTAACTTTTCACTACCTGCAGCCTATCACCAGCAAGCTCGATGCTTTGAGTCGGCTCATCACTCATATTGCTAAATAGCATGCATTTGGATTTATATCTATTGATGATCAATGAGTGTATATCAATACCAGTTTTGAGTTTATCATACAGAACATTCATCTCCGAGACAGAGCTTGCTAGAAGCACCAAGTCGTCCGCGTACGACAGGATATTGCATCTTGTTATTCCAAACTTACATCCAACATCAGTGTTGAGAACAGCATTGATAATAGAGTCAATGTAGTAGCTAAAAAAAAAAGTGAGAGTACACCACCCTAACTAACACCCTTTTCAATTACGGCATATAGACTGCATGATTCATTCCATTTAATGTTTGCTTTTTTATTTCTAAGATAATGCATGATTAAAAGTACAATGTCCACTGGAACAGAACTATCTAAAAGTGTATTTCCTAAAAAAAAGTGGTCTACTCTATCAAACGCCTTGCTTAAATCGATACATGTAGCAATGGAAGTTTTCTTGCAATTTGTATATTTTTTCATAATTTCTTAAAGTATAGAACATGCATCACTTGTTGAACAACCCGCCTTAAAACCTAACTGTCTGAAGTTAAAACTAAGCTTTTCAGATAAAAATATCTAAAATATACAGCTCAAATATTTTCAAAAGACATGAAGACTGCATAACAGGCCTGTAGTTTGAGGAATCAGTTATATTACCTTTGTTATCTTTGACTATCGGGGTAATAGTACCTTTAAACAGGTCACAGGGGAGGTAACAGTGAACAAAGCAGATGTTAAAAAAATTAGACAAGTTCTCTAAAAACTCTCCGGAAGCATTCTTTAGAAATAAAGCATTAACTGAATCGTGGCCTTGACCATTATTTAGTCTTGGAATAATTGTCTTCAAAGTGTCACTGGACATGTTTAAGAAAAAAATTCTACTTTCTCGCCACATTCGCTTGAGGTCATCAATACAAAATTGTTCCGAGTGTGGATCATTAGCAGATTGATTTAGAAGACATTTTTCATAAAATACAGTTTTGATATTAGAATTACCACTGTGACCGTCTATGACATTGGAGTGTTTTTTTGTTAGCCCGATTATTCTTAATATCGTTCCAGAACTCCCTCTTATCTTTAAAGCGAAATTTGTCCATTATCGATGAACATATTTCTCTGTTCTCATTAGATTTGCAACCATGTAATAACACATCCATAAATTGTTTCCTACTTGTCAACATTGCTTCGTGCTCAGTCGTCCCCCGTACTCTGCCTGCACCCACCCAAGTAAGGAGTTTATCTCTGGCAACGGTATGCTTCTCTTTAACACACCGATTCCATCCAGGAATTATTTTGAATTTATTTTTCTTGATACATTTACACACATATCCTTGACTGGAGCTTCTTATACTGGTCATAAGTAACTCATAGAGATAATCCAACATCTTCAAACGATCAGTGTCACGGCAACCTATTGTCTGGCAGTCATGTATAGGCAGTGAATAGAAATCTTTTAAATGACGATCAACAGCATTATTAATCTCATTAAACTCGTCAGATGTTATTTTGTCCCATTTTATATACTCAACTGGTTCATCCTGCCGATATATTTAAGGTGCAACTGCTGACACCCCTCCAATGAATCTAAATGTTGCCATAGAGTAGTGGGGTTTCTGAAAAATGTGAATGTTAGGAGCATTTTTAGGTAAAAGTTGGGAACCAGACTTTTTAGCATATTTCAGGTATGCTGAATTCGATAAACCCGGTTCCCAAGCGAAATTTTGAGTTTTTGACCATCTAATTTGCATAAACAAAATGGACGCCAAATTGGAAATGTTTGACACTTCATGAACCATTTTCTCCAATATCTCTCTAACTAGGCAAGCAAAAATGACAAATAAAGTGTCTATACTTATGTTTTGAGGGTCAGAGAATGTGATTAAGGCATCTTTAAAGTGATTAGTGATAAGCCTTCACGTAAATGTGCAAATTAGTGGCTGCAATTATAGAAAAATCAATTTCTCCAATATCTAATGCTAATACTAATACTAATTGTTTCTTTTATTTGCAGACTTCAATGGATCCAGTAGTTACTTTGAAGAGGCCTTCACCTCTAGATTACAGCTTGTGCATCTTCTGCCAAACTCACACAGCCAGTGTTATTCCTAGTAATGCAAGTGACCATGGACTCGCAAAAGTCAGGGATGCTGCCAGTACCAGAAGAAAGCTTAGAGACACTAAGAATATCGATGTGATTGACCGTCTTGAGAATGTCTTGGATTCTGCTGAAGCCGAAACTCTTGTGTGGCACAAAATGTGCTATGCCCACTTCACGGACAAAAGTAAACTTGAACGTTTGCGGAAGATGCAGGCAGTGGATTCAAAACAAGAAGCAAGTTGCAGCAGCAGTGGTAACAGATGTTCATTGTGAAGGCACGTGGAACCAGTAAACTGGAACTTATGCATTTTCTGTCAAACTGTTGTTTTGAAGGCACGGTTGATCTCAGTAATGACAAAACAAATGAGTGATCAGATAATTGAAGCTTCCCCTCTCGACTACAAAATTGGCCTTCGATTGGCTGGAGTGATTGACTTAATTGCAGCTGAAGCCAAATACCACTTGAAGTGTCTAAGAGCATTCACCAGATCTACCAATAAAACAAAGCTGGACTCGGACAATACAGACCTTGCGATGGTATAGCTATGCAAAGAGTTGCAACAATCTGCAAACAGAGGGCACGTTATCCTGCTGAATGATGTCTGGGAACGGTATAAGGAGCTTGCTGAAGAATCGTCAACCATAATTCAACCGTCTTACTACAGTAGAAGGACAACCTTCAAGGAAAAGTTGCAGTCACAGCTGGGAGACATTTTCAACTTCTTCCAACCTCTTGACAGGAGCACATCCGAGAGAAAAACCATGCTGATTCCCACAAAGTATCAGCATACTGCAGTTTTGGAAATGACAGAAATTGAGGAGACTGAGAAAATGTTGCCTCAATATGTGCCTCAGGATGACATTTTCCTATCACTTGTACATGTAGTGCTGATAATTCGTGGAGACATGATGGAATTTCTGGGTCACAAAGGTTTCTCTGTAAGTGAAGATGAAGCGATTCAATGCATTCCAGATAGTTTATATATGCTATTGAGACTAATCTTTGGTGGTCAAGAGGTGCTAGAAGATGATAGTTCTGAAAAAATGAAGATCTTGTCCAAGGCAGAGTTCTGAGTGTAGCACAGGATCTAGTTTACTGTATGAGCGGCGGCAGAAAATGGACTCCCAAACATATTGGTCTTGCCAATACACTACATCAAGCCACACGATCAAAAGATCTGGTGGAGTTGTTCCACAAGGCAGGCCACTGTTTGAGCTATGAACAGGTGTTGCAAGTAGACACTTCCTTAGCTGAGAGCACCCTGAAATCTATGGACCAAGCAACCGGGGCCATTATTCCACCAAACATTGTAGCCAATGAATTTATCCACTACACTGCAGATAACATGGACATTCTTGATGAGACACTTGATGGAAAAAATACTTTCCATGCAACTCAAATGGCAACATGGCAGCGGGGACAGAAAGCCGATGCTGAACTTCGGATGTTAGAGCCATCTGCTAGACATACGCTGATCGTGCCAGATGTCCTAGAGAACCTGTATCCTGTCAATATAAATCCTGCCACAAGTGAGCCAGTATTCACAGCCCCTGTTGACAAGGTATGGTTCATGAAACCTGAAGGAGACAGTGATTGTGTAAAACAAGCACAAGCAACGGACATGACTTTTTTCCTGCGACGTCAAGATTCTGCCACAAAACCTTCTTGGACAGTATTCAATTAGTCAGTCTCAACAGAGGAACCAGAGCAGACAGCAGTAGGGTATTTGCCCATAATTCTTGCTCCTGCTCACGAGTTAGATACGCTAAATACAGTTGTGAAGAGGTGCATGGCGATATCTTCACATTTCGGACAGGAGCATACAGTCCTTACAGTGGACCAAGCCTTATACTGCAAACTCATGGAACTGAAGTGGTCTGTGGAAGAATATCGGGATAAATTAATCCCTCGCCTTGGTGGACTTCATACCGCGATGAACTTCCTGAAGGCTATAGGAGATCACATGGCTGGATCTGGTTTAGCTGAAGTGTGGCTAGAGAGTGGACTGCTTGGGGAGGGTGCTGTGCAGCTTGTCCTGTCAGGAAAAGCGTACAATAAGGCTATGAGAGCTCACAAACTTACTTTGCAAGCTCTTTGGCGGCTTTTGTTGCCAACATTTCTCCTGTTTGCTGCAGAGTCAGACAAGGAATACCATGATGAAGTTTCTGCGATAGCTGCTGATGACAATCCCGAAAGAATTCCAGAGCTGATAAGATGTCTGAAGCAGGAACAGTTTCACAATCTTCTGAAAGGTTTCATAGCAAGTAAATCTGATGATGTGAACTTTGTCTTCTGGTGGAACTATATGGACATGGTCTTCTGGTGGAACTATATGGACATGGTCTTCTGGTGGAACTATATGGACATGGTCTCAATACTGTTGCAGTTCACTCGAGCTCAGCGTGATGGAATCTGGGACCTTCATCTCCACTCCTTCAGTCTGATGTTGCCATACTTCATGCGGTATGACCACCTGAACTATGCAAGATGGGGTACAGTGTATATAGCCGAGATGAACCAACTACCAGAATCCGTGTTATCAGAGTTTCAAAGGGGCAACTTTGTTGTAAAACGTTCTGTTCAAAAGTTCAACCAAGTAGATCCAGACCAAGCAATGGAGTGGATAAATGGTACAGGAAAGAAAGCAGGTGGAATCATTGGCATCACAAAGACAACATCAGCGCTTTGTAGATGGACCCTTTCGTATAATATGAGGTCTCACATTGCAGCTGAAACGCATGCAATGTACAACAACTGTCCTGGTAGTGCACGTGTTCACAATGAAGCTACCAAATCACGGCAAAAGCGGGACAACGATGACGAGATGGCATTGCTCTCGGCCTTCCAGGGATTCAAGGTTTTTGCATCGGTTTCACCAGCGTCATTGCAGAATCTGGCCACAAAAGACCTAGCAACAGAGGCAATCCAAAACTCATTACTTTGTGCCAAAGAACTCGGACAAGAAAAAGTGAATACATTCGTTGAGGAGAGGATGATTGTACCTGAGCAAGGTGACAAGCCAGATGTCAGAATCCATGCACCCCTACACAGGAGTAATGCCAAAACGTTTGCATCTCTGTATGAAGTGGTCAAAGACAATAAAGAGAAAGACAAGAGAACTATCCTGAAGGCAGATAGAAACGTGCTTCAACGCCTTCTTACTGCCTATGAGGCAGGTCGTCCAGTTGACTTGCCAGCTGTCCTAAAGCACGAGCTTCTGCCAGTTCCTGTATCACTCGCTGAAATGAATGGTACACTCCGCACTGGAAATAAGTCCATACTGGCAGATAAGTTAACGGAAGACATAATCTGCCCTGAAGCTATTGAACTTCACGACTCATCATCCTGCCTAATCATTGATGGACTAGCACTGGTGGTTGCTCTGGGAAAGCCTGACAATGCAATGACCTTTGGGGATTTGGCCGACACATATGTAAGAGCAGTATTAAAGGCAGGTTCTAACTATCAACGGGTAGACATTGTGTTCGACAGATATAGAGAAGAGACAATCAAGGGTGGTACGAGGACACGACGCACGAAAGCAGATCGACCAATCAGACGAATTGTTGAGGGACGTGATGTGCCTCTTCCAAAAAAATGGACTAACTTTGTGTCGCTCCCTGCTAATAAAGCTGATCTTGCAAATTTCCTGTCTGAGGAACTGTGTTCTCAGGCACCTGATGATAAGGAGATTGTAGTTGCCGGGGGATTCAGAGAAGAAATTGAGGTTAGGTCATCAAAGACAATCACTGATTTGACTCAACTGAGAGCCACACATGAAGAAGCTGACACTAGGTTGGTGTTACATGCTGTGCACAGCCAGTTCAATACAGTTGTTGTGTCATCAAGGGACACTGATGTTCTCGTGCTTTTGGTTTCCCACTTCCCACGTGTACAATGTGAACACCTCTGGATGATGTCTGGTACCACCAAGAAAAGGCGATATATACCCATTGATGCAGTTTTCAACAACCTACCAAGAGATTCAACAACAACTCTTTTACCATTTCATGCATTAACCGGGTGCGACACCACCTCCTACATCGCAAATCACACCAAAAGGTCATCATGGAAAGTTTTCAAACAGCACCATCAATTGCTCATAAACTTGGGAATCGGTGAACTCACAGAGGAGACCATTCGATCTTCAGAAACGTTTGTCTGCAGAATATATGATGTGCACAAAACAGACTCTGTTGATGCAGCAAGGCATATACTGTTCTCAAAGACTGCCAAACCAGAAGCAATGCCACCAACACGTGATGCTCTCCGCTTCCATTTGATGCGAGTACACTATCAAGCAATGATTTGGAGAAATGCTCACTGTGCTGTACCTGAGCTTCCTGCACCCACAGACATGGGATGGAAACATGGCGATTCAGGACTACAACCCATTCTGATGTCATTGAGTCCGATCCCACAAAGTTGCCTGGAAATTATTTCATGTGCCTGCCAGAAACAATGCAGGACGCGTCGGTGCAAATGCCGCAAATCCGGGTTACGATGCACAGCAATGTGTGCATGTCAGCAACAGAGTGATGATCAAACTCCTTGTATTGCATGAATATGGTCTACTGCAATATATAGTTCAGGTGAGTGACAGATATTGCCCTGTTTTGCCTGCATAAGCATCAAGGAGTATCTTGGGGTAAAGTTGGGAACCATTGATTTTTCTCTAATGACAGCCGCTAATATGTATATTAAAGTCTAGGCTTATTACTGATTCCTTTAAAAATGCCTCAGTGACATTCCCTGACCCTCAAAACATAGGTATAGATGCTTCACTTGTGATATTTGCTTGACTAGTTAGAGAGATATTGGAAAAATGGTTCAAGAAGTGTCAAAAATTTCCAATTTGGCGGCCATTTTGTTTATGCAAATTAGACGGTCAAAACTCAAAATTTCGCTTGGGAACCGGGTTTATCGAATTCGGCATGCCTGAATTATGCTAAAAAGTCTGGTTCCCAACTTTTACCCAAAAATGCTCCTTAATTCTTATAGAGGGCCTTTTTTAGGAAATCCCACTATACTACCACTACCGGTAGGTGATCCGATCCAATTATACTTTGCAAAATATATATATATTTTCTACTGTAATAAAATTATGACTATGTGTCTTACCTACAACATGATCTAACCATTTACTGATAGAGTTGCCGTAACCTATAAACGTGCATGTGTCGACATTCAGCATTTCTACATCAAAGCAATGTAAATAATTGTTTATCATAAACTCCGACAAATTACGCCAAGCTCTTCCAGAGAAAGGATCAGCGTTAAAGTCACCAAATATATAAATACTATCATATGTTAATGTACTAATATAGTCTTCAAGTATAGATAATGTTTCTAGATATTTATCAAGAGACGTGACCTGGCAGATAGTCATGTATACATTAACGAAAACTACATTATAACCAAACATATTTATATTAAAAACCATTATGTTTTTTTCTAAGGAGATTACATTAATTTTAAAGTTGAGACTTTTTTTTCCACAAAATTGCCATCCCTCCCTCTGGTCTACCCGCCATGCTTGACAGTGATTTATCCGAAAAAGTGGCGCCAACAGCAATACAATCATAATTTTCATCCACATAATCAAAAATACCAAGCTTATCATCAGTCACAAATGTTTCCTGCAAGAAAATTATATCCAGATTTGAAGATGTTAAATGTCTAACCAAATCAATATTTTTCCTTAAAGAACAACAGTTATAGGTACACACCTTTATATGACCAGAATCCATTGTTTAAGGAAATAAAAACTAAAAAACTAAACAAATACAATAAACGATACAGAAATAACAAGTAAATGTCAGATATAAATACTTAATCTATAAGTTAATGTTAATAACTTATAATGTATGGGTACCCTTCTTATCCAGAAGGGTATTGTGGTGTTAGGGTATTGTCGTGTTAGGTTATTATGGTGTTAGGTTATTGTGGTGTTAGGGTATTATGGTGTTAGGGTATTGTGGTGTTAGGGTATTGTGGTGTTAGGGTATTATGGTGTTAGGGTATTGTGGTGTTAGGGTATTGTCGTGTTAGGGTATTATGGTGTTAGGGTATTGTGGTGTTAGGGTATTATGGTGTTAGGGTATTGTGGTGTTAGGGTATTATGGTGTTAGGGTATTGTAGTGTTAGGGTATTGTGGTGTTAGGGTACTATGGTGTTAGGGTATTGTGGTGTTTGGGTATTGTGGTGTTAGGGTATTACGGTGTTAGGGTATTGTGGTGTTAGGGTATTGTGGTGTTAAGGTATTGTGGTGTTAGGGTATTATGGTGTTAGGGTATTATGGTGTTAGGGTATTGTGGTGTTAGGATATTGCAGTGTTAGGGTATTGTCGTGTTAGGGTATTGTGGTGTTAGGGTATTATGGTGTTAGGGTATTGTGGTGTTAGGGTATTATGGTGTTAGGGTAATGTGGTGTTAGAGTATTGTCGTGTTAGGGTATTATGGTGTTAGGGTATTGTGGTATTAGGGTATTATGGTGTTAGGGTATTGTGGTGTTAGGGTATTATGGTGTTAGGGTATTGTAGTGTTAGGGTATTGTGGTGTTAGGGTATTATGGTGTTTGGGTATTGCGGTGTTTGGGTATTGTGGTGTTAGGGTATTACGGTGTTAGGGTATTGTGGTGTTAGGGTATTGTGGTGTTAGGGTATTATGGTGTTAGGGTATTATGGTGTTAGGGTATTGTGGTGTTAGGGTATTATGGTGTTAGGGTATTGTGGTGTTGTTATGGTGTTGGTATGTGGTGTTATTGTAGTGTTAGGGTATTGTGGTGTTAGGGTAGTATGGTTTTAGGGTATTGTGGTGTTAGGGTATTGTGGTGTTAGGGTATTATGGTGTTAGGGTATTATGGTGTTAGGGTTTTTGCGGTGTTAGGGTATTGTGGTGTTAGGGTATTGAGGTGTTAGGGTATTTTGGTGTTAGGGTATTGTGGTGTTAGGTTATTATGGTGTTAGGTTATTATGGTGTTAGGGTATTGTGGTGTTAGGGTATTATGGTGTTAGGGTATTGTGGTGTTAGGGTATTATGGTGTTAGGGTATTATGGTGTTAGGGTATTGTGGTGTTAGGGTATTGTGGTGTTAGGGTAGTATGGTTTTAGGGTATTGTGGTGTTAGGGTATTGTGGTGTTAGGGTATTGTGGTGTTAGGGTATTGTGGTGTTAGGGTATTATGGTGTTAGGGTATTATGGTGTTAGGGTTTTTGTGGTGTTAGGGTATTGTGGTGTTAGGGTATTGAGGTGTTAGGGTATTTTGGTGTTAGGGTATTGTGGTGTTAGGTTATTATGGTGTTAGGGTATTGTGGTGTTAGGGTATTATGGTGTTAGGGTATTGTGGTGTTAGGGTATTGTAGTGTTAGGGTATTGTGGTGTTAGGGTAGTATGGTTTTAGGGTATTGTGGTGTTAGGGTATTATGGTGTTAGGGTATTGTGGTGTTAGAGTATTATGACGTTAGGGTATTGTGGCGTTAGGGTATTGTGGTGTTAGGGTATTGTGGTGTTAGGGTATTGTGGTGTTAGGGTATTGAGGTGTTATGGTATTTTGGTGTTAGGGTATTGTGGTGTTAGGGTATTATGGTGTTAGGGTTTTATGGTGTTAGGGTATTGTGGTGTTAGGTTATTGTGGTGTTAGGGTATTATGGTGTTAGGGTATTATGGTGTTAGGGTATTATGGTGTTGGGGTATTATGGTGTTAGGGTATTATGATGTTAGGGTATTGTGGTGTTGGGTATTGTGGTGTTAGGGTGTTATAACGTTACCCTATTTGGTGTTAGGGTGCTTATTGTGGTGTTGGGGATTGTGGTGTTAGGGTATTTTGGAGATTTAAAGACGTTTGGTGGTGTTATATTATGGCGATTATAAGACGTTTCAACCCAATAAGGTGTCGATATTTTGTGGGCGAGCGATAGCGAGCCCGTAATTTTGGGAATATCGGTCTAAGGTCGGGATAATTTACTACCGAAAAATGTACATATTTAGCTTGAAGGAGGTTTGGGAGACGTGTTTGTTAGTTTGAAGGGAGGGGAATGAAAACCCTCAACCATAAGTTAACCAAACATCATAATAAGGCAGTGTTAAGGGGCTAGTTTTTTTTTTTTTTTTTTTTTGTTGGGTCTATTTATTTAGGTGTATAGTTTATAGTTTCATCGCTAGACTTCCATCAAACTTAACCCCCCCCCCCCCTACCCCAGAGCCCCCTTTAAGATAAATTTGTACATTTTTCGATAGAAAAATGACCCTGCCGAAGGCCGCTTCCTCGTAAATTACAGGCTCGCTATTGCTCGCCAGGAAAACATCGACACCTAAATGACACAAAGAGTCATAATATTGACAAAGAAATGGGTGAAAGGTCTTAGAATCGTCAAACTAATGTGCGAACATCGTAAGATATCAAACAAATGGGGTTAAGCGTGAGGAAGACAGGGGACCAGAAAAACTACCTATCTCCCCTTTAAGGTCTTTTGATGTTATGGTATTGTGTTGGGATGGTAGTAGTGGTGGTGGTGGTGGTAGTGGTAGTAGTGGTGGTGGTGGTAGTAGTGGTGGTGGTGGTGGTGGTAGTGGTAGTAGTGGTGGTGGTGGTGGTGGTGGTGGTGGTGGTGGTGGTAGTGGTAGTAGTGGTGGTGGTGGTGGCGGTCCCCCTTCTCCCTTATGTTTACCCCCATTAGTTTTTGACATTTTAAGATGTTCGGCCCATTAGTTTGGCGATTTTAACACCTTTAGCTCCATTTCGTTGTCAATTTTAAGACCTATTATGTCATTTAGGTGTCGATTTTTTCCTGGCGAGTGATAGCAAGCCTGTAATTATTAAAGGAACCAGCCTTCGGCTGGGAAATTTTTCTACCGAAAAATGTACAAATATATCTTCAGTGAGGGGTCTACGGGGTGTTTTTCTAAGTTTGAGGGAGGTCTAGCGAGGAAACTAAAACATATATGAATACATTAATTAATAGACCAAAAAATAAGGCCACTATCCCCTTAAGGTCTAGTGATGTTATGTTATTGTGTTGGTATGGTAAGGAGGATGGTGGTGTTGGTGGTATTGTGTGGTGGTGTGGGATATGGTACGTGTCTTCAGTGATATCCCCAAGCTCTCCATTCAATGCCCAGGGTTGGTTTGTATACAGGGTTGGGTGCAGAGGTGGGTTAAGGGGTGATATATAGTTTGTCTGGTCCCCCTTCTCTCTCATGTTTAGCCCCATTAGTTTTGACATATTATGAAGTTTGTTCCATTAGTTAGGCAATGTTAACATCTTTCACCCCGTTTCTATGTCAATATTATGACCTTTCCTGTAATTTAGGTGTCGATTGTTTTCCCGGCGAGCGATAGCGAGCCTGTAATATAGTAGTAACTGGCCTCCGGCAGAGAAATTTTTCTGTCGAAAAATGTACAAATTTACCTTGAAGGGGTGTCTCGGGGATGTTTTTTAAAAGTTTGATGGAGGTCTAGGGAGGAAACTAAAAATATAATCTATCTATCTATCTATTGCCTGACGCCGTGATCCCCGAAGGGGTGGCCACGAACGAACCGCCCCCATGCACCTCTGTCCCCAGTCAGTCGACGCCCCTCCCCCAACCAGCACCGCCTTCGTTCATGTACCTCCTCACTCCATCCTTCCACCTCTCATTCGGTCTACCTCTCCCTCTCTGTCCCTCCACCTCGCTCTCGTACATCCTCTTAGTCATTCTCTCGCTTTCCATACGTTCCATATGGCCGAACCATCTCAAGTTGTTCCTTTTCACACTTTCCATCACACATACCTCCACACTGCACCTCTATACTTCCTCATTAGTCTGTCTATCCCTCCATGTAACTCCGCATGCACTTCTTAAGTAATTCATGTCCACTACTCTCACTCTTGGTCTGAGTCTCTCAACCAACGTCCATGCTTCGCTTCCGTAAGTCAGTGTCGGGATTACCACACTGTCATGCAAGGACTTCTTCACTTCCATACTGACCACCCTATTTCTTGTTACTGCTTTCAGCGTTCCTACAACCCTCTTCCCCTGTTGTACCCTCCCCCGCACTTCTTCATCCATAGTCCCATCCTTACTCAACACACTGCCCAGACACTTAAAAGAGTTGACGATCTCCATAGCCTGACCGTTCAGCTTCACCTTACACTCTGTGACTTCACCCCTTCCGAAGACCATAACCTTGCTCTTCCCCGCATTTACCTTCAATCAAATGATAAAATAATAATCAAATACATACGGCCATCCCCACCTGCCAGACATTGGTAAGCTGAAGTGTGCGTGAACCACGTGATATATATTATATTATAAATAATAATAGCTTCACAACCATTGCGTACATTGCCTTTTATGTTACCTCACTAAATGCAGAATAGATTGTAGATACTACTTGAATTGTTAAGTTGTAATACAAATAAACATACTGTATAATTATGAATAATGATGAGTATAACACAAATTACGCACAGGAATAGTACATTCATATTTTGTTTTTTTATAATTTCCGAGGGTTTCCGATTATTTCCCAAGATTTTCCAATTAAAAACACCTGCATGAGGTACACATACTGTATATGTCCAGAACACGCTGGTGTTTTTATAATTATTGAAAGTTTCCTATTTTCCGATATACATCACCTTATAATATAGCTTACTCTGATAGTGCGTGACGTGATAATTAAAGATGATATCACACACTATCAAATTAGACTATATTATAAGGTAGATATATCGGAAGGTAAGAAACTTACAATCATTTCAAAAGCACTAACGTGTTCAGGACATATTTATCTATTTCATGCAAGTGTTTTCAACTGTTGACAATTTCGGAAAATAATAGAAAACCCTCTTAAATAAAACAAAAGTTATTAATCTAGACTTAGACATAATAGTAGTTTCTCAAGAACGTACTTGCTATTTATCTATCTATCTATTGCCAGACACCTTACTCCCCTTAATGGGGGTGGCCCTACACAAAATGCCCCCAAGCAAACCTATCCCCTGTAAGAGGGACAACCCATGCCAGTTTACTGAAGGACTTGCAGGATTGACCACTCAATTTAGGGTCCGTCTGACTCCGAGGCCTTTTATGTATTTTTTAGCACTATTTTTCTACAGTGGTGTGCAGCTAATCCATTCACTAACCTGCTTCACCCTAAGATAGCAGTACTGATTTGTATAAGGTTTACTCCCCTAGACAGGTTGCCGACCAAGGCTGACGAGTCCCATCCACCCGGATTTTTAAGGTTATCTCCCCTAGATGGGTTGCCGACCAAGGCTAACGAGTCCCATCCACCCTATTTATAACTACCGTATATTATGTTACATGTTAAAAGTAATCCAGTAATATCAATAAGCATGTGTTAATATCAATAAGCATGTGTTAATATCAATAAGCATGTGTTAATATCAATAAGCATGTGTTAATATCAATAAGCATGTGTTAATATCAATAAGCATGTGTTAATATCATTTAAATGGAGATTTTTAGTTTGTTCCTTGGACCAACATCAAGCTTAAAATTACACCCCCTTGACACCCTTTCAAGATAAATTTGTCTCAGCCGAAGGCCAGTTCCTCCCAAATTTTAGACTCGCTATCGCTCAGCAGGAAAACAATTACACCTAAATGGCAGAACAGTTCTAAAAATCACCAAACTAATGGGGCGAACGTCTTAAAATTTCAAAAGCAATGAAGAAAGGGGTCAAGAAAAATATCCTTCAAGTGGAAATCTCCCCGTAATTTGATTCTAGCTTTCCTAATATAATTGTATCCCATAAATTATAAAGAAATCTGACTGTGAATGAAGAGAGCGGAGTGTGGGAGGCGGTGAATTAATAGTGAACATTTATTTTCTGTGTGAGTGCTTTATTGACAGAAATTATTGTTATATGTAATAATACGCTCTCTTTCATGCACGCACACACACACACACACACACACACACACACACACACACACACACACACACGCAACTGCACACACACTCTCTCGCTCTCTCTTTCTCTCACACATACACGCACGCAACCACACAACCACTCTCTCTCTCTCTCACACACTTACTCTTACAGTTTTGCACACTTGATGATAGAGCCTTATACGCTATGTACTGTATATATGTATGATTGTGTGAGTTTTTGCGTCACGGTGTGTGTGTGTGTGTTTTTGTTTTTTTCTATGTGAGTGAGGGAGACAAAAGGCAGAACTGCCTATAGCAAGTGCCTCCCCCAAAGTTGAAAGAGTGACAGGGCCAACATCAAGGGACGGTCCAGCCACAATGCCTGGACACACTAAGTTTGAAGCAATTTAAGTCATAGGAGGAGGGAAAGACTGATTCTGGGTGAGAGTTCCAGAGCTCAGATGTTGAATAGAAGAAAGATTGAGAGTAAAGTTTCACTCTTGGGTTGGAGAGTTACACAGAGTAGGGGTGGGATTGTGTTGCAAGACGGGTACCATGTACCCTACAGAGAGGAAGTGGTATACACTGAGAGAGTACTGAGGAGCACTGATTATTGTAGTAGCGATAGAATAGCGAGAGAGATGCAATCATGCGGCGAAGAGAGAGAGTTTGCAGAGAGTTGGTGAGTGGGCAGGAATTAATGATACGAAAGACCTTCCTTTCTAGTTTGTCTAGGAGTGCGGTGTGAGAGGATCCTCCCCACACATGTGAACAATACTCAATACAATGACGCACTGTGCCTCTGTACAGAGCAAGAAGCTGTGCAGGGGTAAAGAACCCCTTGAGGTGGTTCAGTATAAGAAGAAGGGTTAGAAGTCAGAAATAAGTAAAAAATGTTGGGCCGATCTCCGAAGCGATCCGGGATACAGGTGGGTTGCTGGACCAGCTGCTCTAGGTCATTTAGGATAGAAAAGACGAAGGCTTGTTCACCAGGTTGGTCAGTAGTAAGATAGGAGAGCCATTGGCGGTGGTGAACGTTGAAATATCCTAAGATGGAGATTTCCGAGAAGGGAGACATGGATAGAATGTGTTCCACTTTAGAGTTTAGATAGTCAAAGAATTTGGGAAAGTCGGTAGAGTTAGGGGAAAGATAGACAACACAGAAATATTTAGTATGAGAATGACAGGATAGTTTGAGCCATAAAGTTGAGAATTCAGAGGAGTCGAAATCGGGAAGACGAGAGCAAGTGAGTTTGTTGTGCATGTATGCACAACATCCGCCTTTGGCTTTGAAACTAGGATAGAGGAAGTAGGAGGATACAGAGAAGGGACTGCTGGCAGTTTCCTTAGACACCTGGGTTTCAGTGAGGAGAAGAAGATCATGTTTAGAGGAGGAGAGATGGTGTTCAACTGAGTAAAAATTAGAGGAAAGGCCGCGAATATTGTAAACGTTGATAGTAAGAGTGACCGGCTGTGGTCCAGAACATTTAAAGCGTTTGAGCGTGTAAGTATGTCTGTATGTATATTTGCACGTTCGTATGGTATGAATATGTAGGTGTGTGTGTGAGTGAAATACTAATAATAATAATAATAATAATATTAATAATAATAATTATAATAAAGCACCGGAACCCTGGGCTTACACAAAAAACAAAAGCTACAGACATCCCTAATAATTGTCTCTCAATGTGAGCCATAGGGAATATTATACCAGGGGGTTAGCAGGGAGAGCAGGAGTAGGGGTGTTTGTTTTTGTGTTATTATTCTTTTATACTAATATATATATATATATATATATATATATATATATATATAATGCAAACGAAATGTTTCCTCAGTAATTGTTATCCTCAGACCGAGAAAGGTTACTTTGCTCGGACCTTTGAAATTTGTGTATCTAAGTACAATTTGTCTCTATATTATATGTGGTTGACATTAATATATACAGCATTGAAAATGATATAGAAGTGCTCCGATACCGTCACCATATACGTGGTTAAGAAAATATTGCCCCCAATACTACCTATGGTAAGAAATCATATTTGTGAGTGAGCCTGTTCAAACTGTCAGTGGTATACTGTATACAGACACAAAAATATTCATACACAATCAAGCGTTAGCGGTAGACTTGGATCTTGTTTTGTTTGCTTCCTTATCTATTGACGTAAACACGGAGACATATTTCATAACCACATAGTTTACCAGGTAGGTTAAATGCGCGCATAGAGTGAACCGAATAGTACCGTGATTACTCTTTGAAAGACAAGCATGAAAATAGTCATATATAATCAGATAATTATGGGGCATGAATTGTGTTGATACCAATAGAAAGATTATGAAAATACTATTTAGTGCACTCCTAAAAAAACTATGGTGTCACTGAAATTGTCTTTGAAATTGTTCGTTTAATTATGCTCGGACATAATATTTGTTGGACATGCATATTCACGATGATAATTCTAGGTTTTGATATTTTTCTTCCTGAATATTATGGAAAACCATTTCTTCGTTTAAGGGGAAATGGGCCGGTTTTCTGGTCCACTTTCTCCCTCATGTTTAGCCCCATTAGTTTTCAGATATTAAGGTGTTAACCTCCTTAGTTAGTCGATTTTAAGACCTTTCGCCCCATTGTGTCGTCAATATTTAGACCTTTCGTGCTATTTAGGTGTCGATTTTTTCCCTGGCGAACGATAGTGAGCCTGTAATGTTGGAAGAACCGGCCTTTGGCCGGGAAATTTTTCTACCGAAAATGTACAAATTAATCTAGAAGGGGGATCTAATGAATGTTTTTTTTCATAAATTTGATGGAGGTCTATGGAGGAAACTAGACAAAATAATGAATACATGCAAAAATTGCCCAAAAAGTGAACCATCAGTTACATCAGAATGCATCAGTTAACGTATGTATAAAACAGTGCATAAAAAAAATAAAAAAAATATGGTCTAAAACCGACAGAGTGAATATTTTCGGTCCGATATGGCCATATTTTCTAAGTGAAATTTGAAAATTTAGAATATGAATATATCAGTATTAAAAAGGACCATCGAAAATAACCTAAACAGTCATATTACAAACACATATAGACTGTTCGGCCAAGCAGCTTGGGGAACAACAACAACAACACATATAGATATTTAGAAAGATTCAGAAATATCTTAGTTTAAGTGCGGACATTCACCATTTTATTTGGGAAACTTTCATAATATTCATTGTTGACGATAATCATTAGAGATGTGATGAGTTTTATTTCTGTAATATTGTAGTATATCCTTCCCTCCATCTTCTGATGCATAGTAAAGTACAGTTAAGGGGAGGCAGACCGTTTTTCTGGACCCCCTTCTCCCTAATGCTTAGCCCCACTAGTTTTGAGATTATAAGACGTTCGGCTCATTAGTTTGGCGATTTTAACACCTAATTTCGCCCCATTTCGTTGTCAATTTTAAGACTTTTCGTGCCATTTAGGTGTCTATTATTTCCTGGTGAGCGATAGCGAGCCTGCAATTTTAAGAGGAACCGGCCTTTGGCCGGGAAATTTTTCTACCGAAACATTTACACATATATCTTGAAGGGGGGTCTAGGGGGTGTTTTTCTAAGCTTGATGGAGGTCTAGGGAGGAAACTAAAACAATATATGAATACATTTTTTAATAGACCAAACAAACGGTCTGCCTTCCCTTAAGGTGATCATTGTTGGTGAAACAACGAGCGATATTATACATTATTAGTGGCGCGTGAAAAGGGTCCGGATATACAATTGATTTAAAGAGAAAGACAAAAATATAGCAATTAACTTACATAAGTAATGCCCAGATACTGAGAGGGTTGAGCAGGATCTGTGGTAGTAAAAAGGGGTTAAGCGAAGTACTTTAAAGTCTTTTAATTGTTGGAGGCCCTTTATAAGCTGAATAAAATCGTCTATTAATAGCCAGATTAAAGTTAAAAGGATGTCACCAGTACAGAAAGGGTTAACCCATGCAGTACCAGGGACGTCCTTTTCATCATATTCTGACAACTATTAGACGATTATATTCAGCTTAGGATGGACCTTTAGCAATAATAAGGCTAAAATACTATCGCAACCAACCCTTTTAAATACCACAGATCCTTCTTAACCCTTTCGCTGCGGGTGACATTCTGGAATGTTTTGGCAAGTTACAGTAATTTCCAGGCTTTAAAAACCTGTAAAAAACGTAAGAATCGAGTGTCAGTGGGTGGGAGCGTGAGGGGCCCACCTCCAACCCTCAGAGCACCGAGCGGCTCACTGAGCAAGGCTGTGTGGCGGGCGAGGCTCTCTCTGTCTGTCTCATCAGTTTAGCCAAGCGAGCGAGTCTTACATAATAGCGGGGATCCCGCGTTTCACTGGGATCACTGCGGGTGAATCTGACCACGTATACGGTCCGTTCTGGTGTCATTTTGAAGCTATTTTCGCTTCTAGTTTTCGGCAGAATACACTTCATTTAATGCAAATGCTTGATTTATCATTCAGGAGTGCCTGAATAGGCCCTAAATAGCCCAAAACAGCCCGCAGCCAAAGGGTTAAGCTGCATAATATTGTATAAATATAGCTAGACAAAAAATAACAGACGTCGTTGGTACTCAAAGGGTTAATTGTTGGAGGCCCATTTTAAGCTGAATAAAATCGTCTATTAGTAGCGAGAATAAATTTAAAATGATGTCACCAGTGCAGAAATGATGTCACCAGTGCAGAAATGATGTCACCAGTGCAGAAATGATGTCACCAGTGCAGAAATGATGTCACCAGTGCAGAAATGGTTAAATGGGTATATATTCCCATGGTATACTGGTTCTGGTATAATTCACAAATACGTCAGTTCATATGACTATTCAACATTTGTTTGAAATAGACAGTTACTGCTGCAATGCATTTTAAGGGGAGATGGGGCATTTTTATGGTCCCCTTTCTCCCTCGATTTAAGCCCCATTTATTTTTATAATATAAAAAGTTCGGCCCATTAGTTTGGCGACTTTAACAACTTTCGCCCCATTTTGTTGTCAGTTTTAAGATCTTTCGTGCCATTTGGGTGTCGATTTTTTTCCTGGCGAACGATTGCGAGCCTGAAATGTTAAGGGGAACCGGCCTTCGGCCAAGACATTTTTCTACCGAAAATTGAACAAATTTATCTTGAAGGGGGGTAAAACATATGGGAATAAATTAATGAATAGACCAAAAACACGGCCCATCTCCCCTTAACCAAACTGTCGACACATAACCGAAATGCAATGGTGCTCCACCTCCACCTCTCCCTCCCCCAGGACTTACCCCTATTCTTCAACCACGCCCTCATCCCCCCTCCCCCCCCCCTCCCCATTGTCCTTAACCCCATACTATTTTTGTGTATGAGTGACGATTTGTATTTGATTATTTATATTTGTGTCCATTGTTTTTTCTCCCTAGACCTCCAACAAGCTTACAGAGTGTATATATACAGATATATATATATATATATATATATATATATATATATATATATATATATATACTGTATATATATATATATATTGTATATATATATATATATTTTTTTTTTTTTTCTATGTGATTGAGGGAGGCAAAAGGCATAACTGCCTATAGCGAGTGCCTCCCCCATAGTTGAAAGAGTGACAGGGCCAAAATCAAGGGACGTTCGAGCCAAAATGCCTGGACACACGGAGTTTGAAGCAATTTAAGTCATAGGAAGAGGGAAAGACTGATTCTGGGAGAGAGTTCCAGAGCTCAGATGTTGAGTAGAAGAAAGTTTGAGAGTAACGTTTCACTCTTGGGTTGGAGAGTTGCACAGAGTAGGGGTGGGATTGAGTTGCAAGACGGGTACCACGTGCCCTACGTAAAGGAGGTGGTATGCACTGGGATAGCTCTGAGGAACACTGATTATTATAGTAGCGATAGAATAGCGAGAGAGATGCAACATTGCGGCGGAGAGAGAGAGATTGCAGAGAGTTGGTGAGTGGACGGGAGTTAATGATACGAAAGGCCTTCCTTTCAACTTTGTCTAGGAGAGCGGTGTGAGAGGAACCTCCCCACACATGTGAACAATACTCAATACAAGGGCGCACTATGCCCCTGTACAGAGCAAGAAGCTGTGCAGGGGAAAAGAACCCCCTAAGGCGGTTGAGCACACCCAGCTTCTGGGAGGCTGCCTTAGCAAGACTGGTAATATGGTCCTTCCAAATGAGAGCAGAAGAAAAAGAGACACCAAGAATATTGAGAGAAGATGAAGGGTTGATTTTTGTATTGTTGAAGAATAAGGGATAGTCCGTTGGGAGATCCTGACGGGTAGATAGATGGAGAAATTGGGTTTTGGAAGCATTAAAGTTAACAAGGTTTTCTCTGCCCCAATTGGAAATAGTATTTAGATCAGAATTTAAGAGTTCTATGGCTTCATTACGTTTGTCGTTGAGGGATTGCTGGCTGGGGCGTTCTGAAAAACTAATGGAGTAGTGTAAGGTTGAGTCGTCTGCGTATGAATGGATGGGAATTAAGGTACAGTTAAGGAGATCATTTATAAAAATTAGAAAGATAATAGGAGATAGGACAGAGCCCTGAGGAACACCGGAGTTTATAAGGTGAGGAAGTGAACAATGGCCGTCCACAACCGCAGCTATGGAACGGCCGGAAAGGAAATTAGAGACAAAGGCACAGATGGAGGGATAGAAACCGAAGGAGGGTAGTTTAGAAATTAACGATTTATGCCAGACTCTATCGAAGGCTTTCGATATGTCTAGTGCAATAGAAAATATATATATATATATATATATATATATATATATATATATATATATATATATATATATACTGTATATATGTATATATAAACTTCGGTGTTCCTCAGGGCTCTGTCCTATCTCTTATTATCTTTCTAATTTTTATAAATGATCTCCTCAACTGTACCTCAATTCCCATCCATTCATACGCAGACGACTCAACCTTACACTACTCCATTAGTTTTTCAGAATGCTCCAGCCAGCAATCCCTCAACGACAAACGTAATGAAGCCATAGAACTCTTAAATTCTGATCTAAATACTATCTCCAATTGGGGCAGAGAAAACCTTGTTACCTTTAATGCTTCCAAAACCCAATTTCTCCATCTATCTACCCGTATGCAACTCCCAGCGGACTATCCCTTATTCTTCAACAATACAAAAATCAATCCTTCATCTTCTCTCAATATTCTTGGTGTCTCTTTTTCTTCTGCTCTCAGTTGGAAGGACCATATTACCAGTCTTGCTAAGGCAGCCTCCCAGAAGCTAGTGTGCTCAACCGCCTTAGGAGGTTCTTTTCCCCTGCACAGCTTCTTGCTCTGTACAGGGGCATAGTGCGTCCTTGTATTGAGTATTGTTCACATGTGCGGGGAGGTTCCTCTCACACCGCTCTCCTAGACAAAGTTGAAAGGAAGGCCTTTCGTATCATTAACTCCCGTCCACTAACCAACTCTCTACAATCTCTCTCTCTCCGCCGCAATGTTGCATATCTCTCGCTATTCTATCGCTACTATAATAATCAGTGTTCCTCAGAGCTTTCCCAGTGTATACCACCTCCTTAACGTAAGGCACGTGGTACCCATCTTGCTACTCAATCCAACCCCTACTCTGTGCAACTCTCCAACCCGAGAGTAAAACGTTACTCTCAAACTTTCTTCTACTCAAAAGTTGAGCTCTGGAACTCTCTCCCTGAATCAATCTTTCCCTCTTCCTATGACTTAAATTGCTTCAAACTCTGTGTGTCCAGGCATTTTGGCTCGAACGTCCCTTGATTTTGGCCCTGTCACTCTTTCAACTATGGGGGAGGCACTCGCTATAGGCAGTTCTGCCTTTTGCCTCCCTCAATCACATAGAAAATTATATAATTATACTGTATATATATATATATATATATATACAGGGTGATTCAAAAAAAGTGTAATGATTTCTCATGTATGTCATTTCTTCATTTTTTAACCTACACACTTTATCTTTTCAGGTTGTGATGGTGGTATCATGCCATTTGGCATAAATCAACTACAAGGTTCTAGCTAAAATGGTATTCACAGCCGAGCAGAAAGTCAAGATAGTTGAATTCTGGTATGAGACCAAATCGTACGTCACAGTCCGTCGTCGGTTCTGCCGCGAGTTCAAAGTTCAAACACGTGATGGACCTAAAAATAATGTTATACTGAGGTTTGCCAAGCACTTTGAGAGCAAGGGTACTGTCCACAGCACACACAAGGGGAACAGTGGACGTCCAGCCGCAGTCACAAAGAACCAGGCAAACATTGATACCGTGCGCAACTCAGCCATCAGAAGCCCAAAGAAGTCTCACCGCCGCCGCTCCCAAGAGTTGGGACTCTCCCCCTCCAGTCTGTTGCGTATTATGACCAAGGAGCTCAAGCTATTCCCTTACACCATATCTGTGAGGCATAAACTAAAAGCTGAGGACATGCAAAGAAGGCATGTCATGTGTGATTTGCTCAGCCAAAAGCTTGAACGCACCCCAGGATGGATCAACCACATCTTGTTCTCCGATGAGGCACACTTCCACATCAACGGCTCCATCAACAACCATAACAACATCTTCTGGGGATCTGATCTACCCGAGGAGATCACAGAGAGGCAGCTGAAGGGCCCAAAGCTCACTGCCTTTGTGGCTTACAATGCCAGGCATGGATGTCTTGGTCCCTACTGGTTCGAAGAAGGTGGTCGGACCGTCACCATCAATGCTGAACGTTACCGTGAGATCATCAGGCAGTTCCACATTGACCTGAGTGCATCCCTCACTCCAGGCCAGCTCCGTATGGCCTGGTTCATGCAGGATGGGGCCCCACCTCATACTGCACATGCCACCATTGACTATCTGCAACAGCTCTTTAACAACCGCCTCCTTGCTCTCGGCACCACCCACGAATGGTCGCCTTACAGCCCCGACCTGAACCCACTGGACTTCTGGCTGTGGGGGGCTGCCAAGGGATCTGTGTTCGCTGACAAACCTGATACACTGGCTCAGCTCAAGCTGAATGTGACCAACTACGTCCAACAAGTCACACCTGAGACCCTAAGGAAAGTGGGACAGAACTTTGGGGTCAGAATCAAAGCCTGTCTCAATCGCAATGGCGCACATTTAGAGAATGTGAATTACAAGAAATTTGTGTGAATGCTGATTTAAGACAATCCAGTGCCATTTGGTCTCAGCTGAGTTATTGAGTTCACAATTACTGTTCTAAAAATGGCATGATGTGTATTTTCATTAAATTCTCAGTTCAATGCTATATGAGTTGTCCTTCTCTCAGAATAAACATGTGAAATCATTACACTTTTATATATATATAATATATATAATTCCGTTTAGGAAAGATCTTTGGGAATTAAAAGGGTAACGACTACCTGAATTATCCCTCCGGCTGTCATTTCTCGAAGACTTCTTCTAGCCTGAGACATCGACAGCATCCCAGGACCCACTTACAAATACATATGTCCAACATGCTCAAAACCCATCACTTCGAGTCGCCACACAAAGGGTTCAGTTTTCTGCAATTCATGCGGGAACTGGACACATTTCACCTGCACAGCACTTGCCTCCACGGAACACTACACAAACACCTGGACCTGTTCATCATGCCCCTCCCATTACCAGCCAAACCCCTCTCCTACACCCCCTACACCTCTCCCCTCCAACCCACCAAGCCTTTCCATGCCATCCACATCCCTAACCCCTCACATCCTACCCCAACCTAATCCATCCATACCCTCATCTCCTGCACCCCAATCCCAACACCCACCCCCAATTCTGCTCCCACCCTCACCCCCACCCCATCCCCGTGCAGCAGCACCCAACATACACCTCACACACAATATTAACATTCTTCAATTAAACATAGATGGCATCAAAGCGAAGAAACACGAGCTCTAATATTTCATCAACCAACACAACATACACATTGAAGTCTAACAAGAAACAAAACTCCGCTCAACACCAAAAAACACCTACTTTTCATTATTTCAACACCATCAGACAAGACTGGGTCATCGGCAGTGGCGGTGGACTCATCACCTTGGTTCACAAAAGAAATAAGCTATATAGACACCATTGTGCATACCAAATCCCTCGTCCCCCCAAATGATAACACAACAGAAATGCAATCCATGAACATACGCACTGGCAAAAAATCCCACATAACCATCGTAAACACATACATCATCCCCCCCAAACATCCCCTACAGTACCTAACGAATACAGTCCACCACTACAACAAATCACAAACACTCCACACATCATCCTGGGTGGTGACTTCAATGCCAAGACGTCGGCCTGGTTTGTCGATAATCCTGACACAGAAAGGGGGCTGGCCCTACAACGCCAATCAGACAACTTTTTTATCCCTAACGACACCCATCAAAATACCCATACTCCCCACCAAGCCCTCTTCGACCCATTATCTCCAGATATCACCTTTTGTTCCCCAGAACTCGCCCCTACAACATCCTGGAGGGTGGTAAAAACCTTAAGCTCCGACCACCTCCGGATCATTATCACCATGAAAACCAGACTCACCCAAGCTAGCCACATATACACATACACCAACTATAAAAGAGCCAACTGGAAAGCTTTCACAAACGAGACAGAACAACACTTTGAAACACTAAACAGCACACCCATCACTAACAATGTTGTCCACACATTCAACACAACTATCCAAAACTCTGACAAGAAACACATTCCAAGAGGTAACAGAAAAAGACACAACCCCAACTTCTCAACAGAAATTCAAAAGCTCATCAGGTAACACGATACACTGAAACACACCCCAGCACCCCACACACAGGACATCACACAACAAATCCAAACACTCAACACACAGATCAACAACAAATATAGGAACAACAAACACTAAATTGGAATAACTACCTCCAAACACTTGATCACAAAAAAGACCCCCAAAAACTCTACAAAACACTAAACAGCATCACATTTTCCAACAGCAACACAACACAATCACATGCTGCAATCACAACAACTGACTATACTCCTTCATATAAACAACAAGCAAACACTCTCATTAATCACTTCTCTCATGTCAGCCACCTAAAGCCCCATACAGACGACCTACGTGTCATCCAATGTAATAGACAATTCCCCACTGACCCTGACTATGCACCCTTCACCAACAACCAGAAAAAGAACGTCATCAACAATCTCAAGCACTCCCCCGCCTGTGGTCCAGACAACATAAGCAACATTCACCTCAGACACCTAGGACCACAAGGCATACAAGCACTTACCAACATATCAAACTACAGTTACTCACACAACACAATACCAGACATCTGGAAGCATGGTGTCACCATTACATTCCCCAAACCCAACAAAGACCCCACGCTACCCTCCTCACACCACCCCTCACACTCCTTTGCAACCCCTCCAAAGTCATAGAATGCCTTGTACTACGACTGACTACGCACGCTCTACCCCTAGCTCCAACACAACATGGCTTCAGGCCACTACACTCCACAAACACTCTTCTTACAGACCTTACACAATGAGCTTTTGACGGCATCAACTCAGCCAGACCACCACACAGATGACTACTTGCCACACTCGACTTTTGTAAAGCCTTCGATGCCATCCCCCGCTACAACCTAACATAAAAAAGTCCACAACACAAACATGCACAATAGCACAAAAAGGTGGCTGGTCAACTTCCTAGCAGGCAGATGTGAACAAGTTTCATTTTCCGGTCAGTCATCTAGCATCAGAAACTTTACAGAGTCCCGCAAGGATCCATCATGTCGCGCGCACTCTTCAATCTGTACATGCATGATATAGCTACACCTCACACACCCCAAATAAACATAGCCTCCTCCTATGCAGACAACATAACACTCACATGCACACACCAAAACCCTGACAGAGCAACACTTCTCCTTCAAAACTATCGCAACACACTACAATGACTGGTGCACTACACACAGACTTTACAGGCTGCACAGCTACTACACCTATAGATCACCTACATCAAGAAACCAATGTCCTCAAAGTCAAAGACCCTCTAGACATGAGAGGCACTCAATTCCTGGCTGCAGCCTCCACAAACCAACACAACCCACTACACTACATGGCAACACACCCACAGACACCAAGAAATATCAAAACAACACCCCGCACACGGTATCACACCCAAATGCTATCTTCTCTCCCTCCCTGCCCACCCCAAACCAGCTTCCAGAAGCACATCCATACTCATATCTCTCGCCGTTCCATCCAATCACTCATTGACAACACGAAGCTGCAGGAATGATCTACCGAAATCCATCCTTCTGAATCTTCCCTTCCTCGTGAGGACAGGGTCAACCCTGCCAGGTTGAGATGTGAGCACCATCCAGCTCTTCTGGGCTATCAGAAGAGACTGGATGACTCCGTCGTCGACACCTGCCCGGGATGTAACACAGCACCCCACACCATTAGACACATCGTAGAAGACTGCAT
This sequence comes from Paralithodes platypus, assembly GCA_032716605.1. NCBI lineage: Eukaryota > Metazoa > Arthropoda > Malacostraca > Decapoda > Lithodidae > Paralithodes > Paralithodes platypus. The sequence continues at coordinate 21,158,996 of CM064541.1, forward strand.
TTCACACAATCACTTACACCAACGACATAATCTACACTCCTTGAGAGTCCTGTGGGAAAGCCCGACCATAGCCATGGCTTTCCTTAAGGACTCGGCGCTGCTCTGCCAAGCAGCTTAGGGAACGACAACAACAACAATACTCTGGATTTCATATACTCTTCCTAATATATATATATATATATATAATCGTCTAGTAATAGCCTGAAAGCTGGAAAGAAATGCCCAATCGGATCTTTAAAGGGTTTATATGTGAGTGGAACGTTCTGTGGGTATTAGGAGGGTAAAGACAATCTCCATTAACCCCCTGACTCTCATACACCCATTCTGATCTATATAAAATCGTCCAATACTAGCCAGAAGACAGAACATAAGTCCCCAATCCAATCTGGAAAGGGTTAAATAGGAGCAGGTAACCCGTTTGTAGTAAGAGAAGAGTGATGTTGGCGATGACAAGGGGCGGCACAGATATATGAGAGGCTTTGTAGACGAAAGAGGAAGAGAAGGGAACACTGGCCAACATATTCGTATACTTTTGGCAAATAAATGATACCATAGGATCATGAAAGAGATAAACAGAATGGACAATATATACTGTATATTTAAATACAATCCATAGGGGAGGTGTGGCGGAGTGGTCTTGCCACTGGATTGGTAATCCAATGGCCCCGGGGTTCGAATCCCAATATGTCAATGGGAAGTTATTATTGGGATGGAATTTGTGCTGTACCTAGTTTCAGTGCATTACCACAGCATACCGAAATGCCAAACAAATACCCTCATTGTTCCCTGATTAAATAGCATTGTATGAATATTCCCATATTCAAAAATATGCTACAGGGGGCAATGCCTAGTGAGTTAATTGCTCAATAGGTGGCGTTCTGAGGGTGAGGGTCCGAGCCTGGGGGGATGAGACGGTGAAGCGCAGAGGTGAAGCATTTTCAGAAATGGAGTTGCTTCGAGCCGTGAAGCTTCGCATGTCTCACTCCCTAGGCTGGAGCAAGACCTCACGGGCCTCACCGTGATAAGCGGTAGAGTGTAAAGGCTATCAGCCTATGCCCGAGAGGGAATAATTGGAATATAGAACAAAAAAATATGTGTATAATATATACTGTATAATTATATACAGTATATATGGCAAATATGTAGGGGAAATCAGAGAACAGGCAGGAGAATGATTAATACTTGTAAATAATATTGTGAGACCACATAGCATAATAATTACAAATAACATAACAATCAGAACACAGGACGAATAAAGCAAGTTCTATTGACGTGTTGCAAATCAATAAATTATTATTTTTTGTATTTCGTTTTCATTTTCATTTTTAGTTTGATCCCTAGACCTCAATTAAGCTTAACAAATATAATATAACAGAATTAGACCCCCCTTTGAGATGTATGTATACATTTTTTCGGGAGAACATTTTTTTCCCTTTTAAATTACAGGCTTGCTATCGCTCGCTAGGAAAATATCGACACCCAGATGGAACGAAATGTCTTTAAATTGGCAGAAATGGGTCGAAAGCTCTAGAGAATCGCCAAACTAATGGGGGCGAACGTCCCAAATTATCAAAGCTAATAGGCCTAAACAGGAGAGAGAACGGGGTCCAGAAATAAAAAAACTTAAGTAAAACTCGCCTCATAAGGTGGGATAAGGTATAGTATCAGATTACATGTTACTTGTAGCAGTGTAACATGACCTGACAGCTTATCCAACAATATTTTAGTTCAATGATTGCCATAGGGGACAAATACTCTAGTTTCCAATGTCAGCTCTGCCAAAAAGTAATTGTTATAATTATCATCATTCTTTCCCAGAACTGGATATGCAGTGTTCTAGCCTGCAAATTGTGAACGAGAACCTTACAATAGACAATATATACAAGCCAACATTCACAATTACACCTGAAGTAATACGCCCAAAACACTCTTCACAATATGCAAAGCTGATCGTAAGTATATTTCATGTTTGCATCGGGACAAAACAAAAATAAAATAAAATATATATACAGTATATACTGTATATATAAGGATTTCCAGTTCTATATCCCCACCAACATCAACATCATTAAGGATCACGAACATGCCATCCTCTTGTCCCCTTCTAGGAATGGACAGCACAAACATATAACAACCTTAGACTCGGCTCGAATAAGTCTAAAAATATATCCTCAATAATTGGAAACTATAACAATTTACCGTCCAATAAAAAACTGTGTTCACCACGAGACCTAAATGTGTGTGATTTATTTATATATGTGTTTGTTTTCCTTGTTCGGGCTCTGTCTCGAGTCAGTCGGCCACCCCCAGCTAAAAAAATAAACATAAACAATATGTAACACAAAACAAAAAAATGGGGTATGTGCCTGAGTATACAGATAGATATAGATAGAATAGACCACGCTCTGGTTATATCACTATGGTGACTAGAAAAACACTATAGCCTGTTCAAAATAAGTAGGCCAAAACTCTTTAACATAAAATAACCTCTATAACTCACAAACTACTAGAGTAATCAACCTAATATTTCTATCATCTGGGAAGGGTCAGCCAGGGAATAGGTGTAGAAATACACAGCCTAAATTTTGATCTAGCCCTTTTTGAGTTACAGAGGTTAGAGTTCACAATTTCTGAACAACCAATTTGGAACAGGGAATAGTTTACGTTCCAATAATAACCGGTATCACCTCGTTCTGGTTATAAGACTAGTGACTAATAACACTTGAACACATCATTATGTTTAAGGGGAGATTTTAACTTAAGGCGTGTTTTTCTGGACTCCATTCTTCCTCGTGTTTAGCCCCATTAGTTTTGAGATTTTATGACGTTCGTTCCATTAGTTTGGCAATTTTGAGACCTTTGACCCCATTTCTTTGTCAATATTAAGACCTTTCGTGCCATTTAGGTGTAGTTTTGTTTACCTGGCAAGTGATAGAAAGCGTGTAATGTTAGGAGGAACCGGCCTTCGGCCGGAATATTTGTGTACCGAAACATGTACACATTTATCTTGAAAGAGGTTCTAGGATTTTTTTTTTTTTTTTTTTTTTTTTTTTTTTATGGATGACTAGCGAGGAAACTAAAAACAATCTATGTAAAAATATATATAGACCAAATATCAAACACTATCCGCTTAAGGTGATCTTTGAACATAAAGGGTGTTTCTAACAAGGGTTTATTGTTGCTGAAATATTACCATCATCATCATTCTGATTAGCTGCAGTAAACAGGATACAGAATGCTCTATGTGTAATATGTGTATGTGTGTTAATCGGCATACATACACATTCACTCACAAACATATTATATATATGTTTATATACTCCTAGCCGGTCTCGAACCTCCGACATTCAAAACGAGTGCCCAAGCTTTTAATCCACTACACCACGGTGTGAATTAAAAGCTTGAACACTCCTGAATGTCGGAGGTTCGAGACCGGCTGGGAGTATATAAACAATTATTAGTTCACGTGTATTTGTGAGATACACTTGATATATATATATATATATAACCATTGTATCTCCCTTTCTTTTCGACTCCAAGGGTAGCCAAAAGGTAGAATATATATTATGTTTGAACGTCATTATAACAAATGTGTAAAGCAAAAACTCCGTATATTAAAAGAATAAATATAAATATATATAACTGTATATGATTAGATAATACTCTATATTTTGTTTTGTTTTTGCTTACCGTAAGTCAAATATTCTAGTTACCAACCAGAAAAAAATCCAAGCTGATTAACCAACATTGATAGAAAATTATAGAAATCAGATTATGTGTTATCAGTAAAAGGCCTAGTATCACAATGCAATTAGCCCCTTGAGGATTATGACGCATATTATACATCTGGTATAATATATTCACAATGCATTAGCGAACTCACGGATGAAGTTCTAAAATGGTTAACCATCTGCATTTCCATACCAATTTTCTTTTCTATTCAGATTGGGAAGGGTATATGAATTACAGAGGGTTAATTGAGATAGACTTTACACTTATAATTGAGATAGACTTTACACTTATAATTGAGATAGACTTTACACTTATAATTGAGATAGACTTTACACTTATAATTGAGATAGACTTTACACTTATAATTGAGATAGACTTTACACTTATAATTGAGATAGACTTTACACTTATAATTGAGATAGACTTTACACTTATAATTGAGATAGACTTTACACTTATAATCTCCACAGATCCTTCCTAAACTGTCTAAAATCGCTTAAGGGGATATAGTGGCCGGTTTTTTGGGCTATTAATTAATGTATTCATTTACTTTGTAGTTTCCTCGCTAGACCTCCATCAAGCTTAAAAAAACACCCCCTAGACCCCTCTTCAAGATAAATTTGTACATTTTTCGATAGAAAAATGTCCCGGTCGAAGGCCGGTTCCTCTCAAAATTACAGGCTCGCTATCGCTCGCCAGGAAAAATATACACCTAAATGGCACGAAAGGTCTTGAAATTGACAACGAAACGGGGCGAAAGGTATTACAATCGCCAAACTAATGAAAGTAACGTCTTAAAATCTCAAAACTAATATGCTAAACACGAGGGAGAAGGAGGTCCATAAAGAGCGAGTATTACTCCCTTAATGAGATCCAAAATAAGCTGTCAGAATAGTTGATAATCATTAACCCTCTGAGTACCAGCGACGTGTGTTATCGTTTATTCTAGCTATATTTAGACGATATTAGGCAGCTTAGGAAGGCTCGGCGGCAGTTAAAAAGGTTGATTGAGATAGTGTGAAGCCTATTTTCTGCTAGAAGTCATTCCTAATCTGAATAAAATCGTCCAAAAATTGTCACACTATAATGACAATGACGTCACCGGTACTGTAGGGGTTAAAGGGGTTCTCAATATAAGCAGGTCACATAATAATTGTCACACTATAATGACAATGACGTCACCGGTACTGTATGGGTTAAAGGGGTTCTCAATATAAGCAGGTCACATAATAATTGTCACACTATAATGACAATGACGTCACCGGTACTGTATGGGTTAAAGGGGTTCTCAATATAAGCAGGTCACATAATAATTGTCACACTATAATGACAATGACGTCACCGGTACTGTATGGGTTAAAGGGGTTCTCAATATAAGCAGGTCACATAATAATTGTCACACTATAATGACAATGACGTCACCGGTACTGTATGGGTTAAAGGGGTTCTCAATATAAGCAGGTCACATAATAATTGTCACACTATAATGACAATGACGTCACCGGTACTGTATGGGTTAAAGGGGTTCTCAATATAAGCAGGTCACATAATAATTGTCACACTATAATGACAATGACGTCACCGGTACTGTATGGGTTACAGGGGTTCTCAATATAAGCAGGTCACATAATAATTGTCACACTATAATGACAATGACGTCACCGGTACTGTATGGGTTAAAGGGGTTCTCAATATAAGCAGGTCACATAATAATTAACTGGTTCTCAACCCCTAATGTACCGGCGACGTTTTCTTAATTTCCTTCGTGATATGTTTTGACGATTGTGTGCTGTTTAAGAAGGATCTGTGGTAGTAAAAAGTGTTAAGCGAGACAGTTCGAAGCCTGTTAATTGCTGGAGGCCCTTTTTTAAACTGAATAACATCCTCTAATTGTGTCCAAAATATGATGAAAATGACGTCACCGGTACTAAATGGGTTAAGGGGAGGTTTTAGTTTGCTCCCTAGACCTCCATCAGGCTTAAACAACACCCCCAAGACCCCACTTCGAGGTAAATTGTATATTTTTCGATAGACCAAAGTCCTGCTCATCTTATGTCAGGCTCGCTATCGCTCACCAGGAAAACCAACGACACTGAAATGGCACGAAATACCTTAAAATTGACAACAAAATATGGCGAAAGGTCTTAAGATCACCAAACGATTAGGGCGAACGTCTTGAAATATCAAAACTAGTGGAGCTAAACATGAAGGAGAAGGGGGTAAAAAAAAAAAAATATGACAAAATCTCCCCTTAACTCCTCCTGTACTGGCACAGTCCTTTAAAGCGGAGACAGACCGTTTGTTTGGTCATTTATACATTTACTTCTTAGTTTCCTCACTAGACCTCCATCAAGCTTAAAACAAAAAAAAACGAGACCCCCCTGTCAAGATAAATTTTTAAATTTTTCGATAGCAAAATGTCCCGGCCGAAGGCCGGTTTCTCTTAAAATGTCAGGCTCGCTATCGCTCGCCAGGAAAAAATCGATAACTAAATGGCACGAAAGGTCATCAAATTGACAAAGAAATAGGGCGAAAGGTGTTAAAATCGCCAAACTAATGGGCCGACCGTCTTAGTCTCAAAATTAATGGGGCTAAACAAGAAGGAGAAGGGGGTAAAACAAAAAAAATATGATAAAATCTCCCCTTAACTCCTTCTATAGTGGCACATTCATATTAACATTTGTTACGTCCTGGGACGGGCTATAGGTAGGGAAACACCACAAAAATATATCAACACTAAAGAAGAGTCCTGCTCAACTTCCTATGAATCGACTGCAAGCACTATAGATGCTTGATAGGCACAGGTTCATAGGAGCACAAATTACGTTGACTTAACGTCCGGAAAATAGATGACGCTATGCAGACTAATAACACTAGGGCTCGTTTTATCTATAATCACCCCTGGAAAGAACTACCCAAACAGTCCTCAAAACATCGTCCAGAGGTAGACCAGGAGGCACTAACCCCCGGAAAACTGTTAGGATCCTGATGACTTACGTTATTACCAGGCATACAGAACCACCGCCACTAAATACCGCTGATAGGCCATACAGAGTCCCTGCCCCATGGTTTCATAAAGGCAAGGTATCGCAACACCACGTACAGGTGTGCACTTAAAGCGTCAAGGAAATAGATTGACTCGTGATAGTTGCTAAGCAAACAGGTTATAAAAAGATCACAAACTTAAATAAGTTAAAGCTGTACATTTAACAAGAAAACCGAGATTAATACCTAATCACCCTAGCGGATGTAAATCTGCAAGGTGAACAAAATTTAATAAACCGTCAAACTAGAAGGAAAGTAACATCGTGACCGGAGACATCATACAAACTGCAATCTAGCCCCTGCGTGACTGCCAATGCTACTGTAGGATCGCAAACAGCCTCTAGCAAAACAAGTACGTTGAGGTAGGATTTAAGATCGCAGTAACTGACTTAACTCAATACCAGGATACATACGGATACTGTAGGCATGCTGATGTATAAGCAAAGGTAAAGTACGTTACGGATTTAGAGAACTCTTAAACCGGGGACCCAGGACAAATAAGAGTGTCGCAGACTACAGTGTTATGGCTTAGGATAATACGTAAATAAAGCCTCGCAACTCAGCAGACTTTACTTAAAGGATCAGGCAACATAGCCTCCTTCTCCGGTCTTAGTCAGGCAAGCCTGCTCGGACCACAGAGTCTCATGAAGCCACACACCTGTGACAATCAAAAAAGCTGTAACTAGGTGGCATCCAGTATACAATGGTACATGCCTAAGGCCCAATAACAAGACATATCGCCAGCATGATCTAGCCTGAACTAGATATAAGGTCTGCCAGGTGGATACCGGCTGAGCCACCTCTAGCCGGAATGAAGTCCTAGGGATATAGGTTATACCAAGTAAGCTGCGCCAGAATTACCTGCTCAAGTGGGGCTCTCTTGCGAGACTCAGATCGCTAGATCTGACTCTCATCCCGGCTGTTGCGACCCAATAATACCAAAGACTAAATGCTAAAGGTTGCTCTCTGAGTGGACTAGGCAAGGGCCCTACACAATGCAGCAAGTCACTAGACATCACCCAGGGACCCTTAAAACAAAAGCAAGACCGTGTGCTAGAGCAAAATCGTTTTAGTGGACTAGCGCAAGGGTCCCTCACACAACACAAAACTAGTCGAACACACAGTCGGACACAGTCCACAGCCCCCAGACTCTCCACGGGTTCATAGCAAAAGTGTGAGGTCACACTTTAGGACTACGCACCAAGCAGACTTTACTAAGGATCGAAAAAAGCAACGTTCCCCCAGCCGGTCTAGCCGGTCTAGCTCCCGCTGCTAAACCTGACACCCACCTATCAAGACTTACCACCATATTGCAAGCATTGAAACCATCAAAGCGATCCTAGACAACAAAAAAAGCAATTAACCTCTGCATAACCACTAAATCCTATCTCTGCATAAGAGAGCTGCCCAAAATCCTATTCATTATTCTGCCGCTATAAGCTGTGAATACAAATAATGATAATAGGTCTATCAAGGGGATGGGAGTGTGACAGAAGAGTGGAAAGTTACGAGAAAAGTTTACAAATGAGTAAGTTAGGAAAGTAGATATACTAAGGGTCCGAAGGTTGAGAGGGACCAGCCGTGAGTTGAGGCTAACGATCTTGGAATCTGTCCTGGACCCCGCCCTAGGCTGAGCTCTGAATACATCCATGCTTGCAACACTCTCAAATCACAGTTGCCCGGACCCCGTCAACTATCGTCTACCCCGATGCGTGAGGCGAAACTACAGGCTAACGTTGCCACGATATCGCATGTTGCAACATCACTCGTCAAACCACAGGACCTCTCCGGCGAAGCACGGGTCAAAATCAGTATACCCCTTCGTCTCCTCCCACCTCACTAGTCTAACACTCTTATATAGCTAATGAAGTATAAGCCTTAAACTATCGAGAAATAAATATACTAAGATAGGCCTCGGTGGCAGGGCACCATCAGCTTCAAGTCTCAAGGCTGGACTCTCACATAGGCAATTCCAGACACTGTATACATTTGTCTTGCGCCACAGACGTACTAAGGAAAAGCTCTCTCGCTCGCTGCCATCTTCCACTATCACTCACACGGCTGGGCACATCTTACGCTCCGCACCTATGGCACTATGCAAAGCTTACACTCCGAATAAGCTTTTACTAGACGATGTATTCAGCAATTAACTGCTTTGAAGAATAGGCGAAGCTTCACTACCACAGATAGTGAGCCTAAGATACCAAATCGTCCTAAATAATAGCTAAATATAAGGCCTTAAATCGGGAATTAGTTGACCGGTTGTCGTAGGGTCTATATAAGGAAAAATGTACCACGATTTTTCCCTCAGGCCGGGGCCTGAACCAGCCGATGTTTTGATGCTAAGTTGTTTGCGCCTTAGGCTGGGCAGCCGGATGCGCCGTAAGGACTTCTATGCAAAAGCGGTCACTACATGTCCAATAGTTAGTTCCGGCAACTATTAGACGTTGTAGTCAGCCTTAATTAGACATGCGTTGTCAATTTTTCCATAGGCGAACTATTTAGTGAGCCTTTTCATAAACCCCTCAATCCTTGTCCAGATACACAAAAACCGCCTTCGCCCAGACTATTCTACCGTGCTAGCCTAACAATATTACTAGAAGGGGATCTAAGGGGAATGGATGTTTTTTTTAATTGATGGTCCAGCGTTAAGGGAGGAAACTAGAAAAATACTCATGTTTAGGCCCCATTCGTGTTTATATGGAAGCCCTCTTGCCGCCTTTAGTCATGACGTCACCGGTACAGAAGGGGTTAACGTTAATAAAGGCGCCTCCCCTCAATATCCATCATCTAGTAGTAGAAGGTCTCTTAGTGCTCTTATGGTTAAGTCGATTAGATATCCCTGGGAACTTAGGAGCGGTAATCTGTTGGTTATTATGGCTAGCGTTTAGGCAACGAATTTGCTACCGATATAGAGGTTAGGAAGGATCTGTGGTTCTTATGATGGCTAGCGTTAGGGGATCTATAATAGAGGTTAGGAAGGTATCTGTGGTTTAATTATGGGGAGCGTTAGGCGATTATATATATGGTAGGAAGGATCTGTGTTATTATGCTACGTTAGGCGATTATATAATAGGTCGCCATAGGAAGGATCTGTGGTTATCTGGCTAGCAGCGTTAGGACGTTATATATAGGTTAAGGAAGGATCTGTGGTTATTATGGCTAGCGTTTTTTGTAAGGCTGATTATATATTAGGTTAGGATGATCCTGGTTATTATGGGCTAGCGGTATGCCGATTATGAGATCATGTTAGGAAGGATCTGGGTTGGTTATTATGGGCTAGCGTTAGGGCGAAGGATATATAGGTAGGAAGGATCTGTGGTTATTAGGCTAGCGTTAGGGCGGATATATATAGGTTAGGAAGGATCTGTGGTAATTATTATGGCTAGCGGTAGGCGATTATATATAGGTTAGGAAGGATCTGTGGTTATTATGGCTAGCGTTAGGCGATTATCTAGTTTAGGTAGGAAGGATCTGTGGTTATTATGGGCTAGCGTTAGGCGATTATATATAGGTTGAGGAAGGATTCTGTGGTTAGATGGCTAGCGTTAGGCCGATTATATATAGGTTAGGAAGGATCTTCTGGTTATTATGGCTAGACGTTAGGCGATTATTCTATAGGTTGAGAAGGATCTGTGGTTATTAATGGCTAGCGTTAGGCTGAATTATATATCGGTTTAGGAAGGATCTGTGGTTATTATGGCTAGCGTTAGTAAGGAAATACCGTGCGATTATATATAGGTTAGGAAGGATCTGTGGTTATTATGGCTAGCGTTAGGCGATTATATATAGGTTAGGAAGGATCTGTGGTTATTATGGCTAGCGTTAGGCGATTATATATAGGTTAGGAAGGATCTTTTGTGGTTTATTATGGCTAGCGTTAGGCGATATATCTATAGCGTTAGGAAGGATCTGTGGTTCTATGATGCTAGCGTTAGGCAAGTATATATAGGTTTAGGAAGGATCTGTGGTTCTATATGGCTCAGCGTTAGGCGATTATATATAGTTAAAAAAAAGGCAGGACTTTGTGGTAATTATGGCTTAGCGTCTAGGCGATTATATATAGGTTAGGAAGGAATCTGTGGGAAATTATGGCTAGCGTTAGGCGATATATATAGGTTAGGAAGGATCTGTGTGTATTTATGGCTAGCGTTAGGCGATTACATATCGGTTTAGGATAGGATCTGTGGTTATTATGGCTTAGCGTTAGGCGATTATATATAGGTTAGGAAGGATCTGTGGTAATGATGGCTATCGTTTAGGCGTTATATATAGGTAGGAAGGATCTGTGGTTAATTATGGCTAGCGTTAGGCAATTCTTATATATGGGTTAGGAAAGGATCGTGGAAATTATTATGGCTAGCGTTAGGCAATTATATATAGGTCGGAAAGGATCTGTGGTTATTATGGCCTAGGCGTTAGGCTGCTTAATATATAGTTAGGAAGGATCTGTGGTCAATTATGCGCTAGCGTTAGGCATTATATATAGGTTAGGAAGGATCTGTGAGTAATATTATGGTCTAGCGTTAGGCGATTATATATAGGTTAGGGAAGGATCTGTGGTTATTATGGCTAGCGTTAGGCGATTATAATATAGGTTAGGAAGGATCTGTGGTTATTATGGCTAGCGTTAGGCGAATTAATATATAGGTTTAGGAAGGATCTGTGGTAATATGGCTATCGTTAGGTGATTTATATAGGTTAGGAAGGATATGGGGGAAATTATGGCTAGCGTTAGGCGATTATTATATTAGGTATAGGAAGGATCTGTGGAATTAGTAATGGCTAGCGTTTAGGCGATTATATATAGGTTAGGAAGGATCTGTGGTATTATTATGGCTAGCGTTAGGCGATTCTATATGGTTAGGAAGGAATCTGTGGTTATTATTGGCTAGCGTTAGGCGATTATATAATAGGTTAGGAAGGATCTGTGGGAATTATGGCTCAGCGTTAGGCGATTAATATATAGGTTAGGAGGATCTGTGGGTAATTATTATGGCTAGCGTTGAGGCGCGACGTATATATAGGTTAGGAAGGATCTGTGGTACTTATTATGGGCTAGCGTTAGGCGATTATTATAGGTTTAGGTAAGGATCTGTGGTAGTATTAGGCTAGCGTTAGGCGATTATATATAGGTAGGAAGGATCTGTGGTACTTATTATGGCTAGCGTTAGGAGCGAGTATATATAGGTTAGAAGGATCTGTGGTTATTTATGGCTAGCGTTAGGCGATTAATGCAATCAGGTTAGGAAGGATCTGTGGTGATTATGGCTAGCGTGAGGCGATTATATTTAGGTTAGGAAGGATCTGTGGTAATTATTATGGCTGGCGTTAGCGATTATATATAGGTTAGGAAGATATGTCTGTGGTAATTATTATTGGCTAGCGTTAGGCGATTATATAAATAGGTTAGCGAAGGCATCTGTTGGTAATTATGTTGCCTAGCGTTAGCGATTAGATATATAGGTTAGGAAGGATCTGTTTGGTAATTATGGCTAGCGTTAGGCGATTATATATAGGTTAGGTAAGGATCTGTGGGAAGTTATTATGGGCTAGCGTTAGGCGATTTATCTATAGGTTAGGAAGGATCTGTGGTAACTATGGCTAAGCGTTAGGGCGATTATATATAGTGTTAGGAAGGATCTGATGGTAATTATGGCTAGCGTTAGGCGGATTATATATAGTTAGGTAAGGATAATTGGTATTATGGCTAGCGTTTAGGCGTGATATATCTAGGTTAGGAAGGATCTGTGGTAATAGGGCTAGCGTTTAGGCGCTTATAGATATAGTTATAGGTTAGGAAGGATCTGTGGTTAATTCTCTGGCTAGCGTTAGGCGAGTATATATAGGGTTAGGACAGGAATCTGTGGTAATTATTATGGCTGCGTTAGGCAGATTATATATAGTTAGGTAGGATCTGTGGTAATTATTATGGCTAGCTGTTAGGCGATTCTATATAGGGGTTAGGAAGGATCTGTGGTAATTATTAGGCTTTAGTCGTTAGGGCGTTATATATAGGTTAGGAAGGATCTGTGGTAATGATTTATGGCTAGCGTTAGGCGGAGGATTATATAATATCGGTTAGGAAGGATCTGTGGTAATTATATGGCTAGCGTTAGGCGAATTATATCTAGGTTAGGACCCCCCAGTGCACTCGTGGTAATATTATGGCTATCGGTAGGCGATTACTATATTAGGTTAGGGGGAAGGATCTGTGGTAATTATTAGGGCTAGCGTTAGGCGGCATTATATATAGGTTAGGCAGGATCTTATGTGGTGAATTATGATGGCTAGCGTTATTCGATTATATATAGGTTAGGAAGGATCTGTGGTAATTTATAATTGGCTATCGTTAGGGGCGATATATTTTAGGTTAGGAAGGATCTGTGGTAATTATTATGGCTAGTGTTAGGCGCTATTATATATAGGTTAGGAAGGATCTGTTGCGTAATTATTATGGCTAGCGTTTAGGCGATGTATATATAGGTTAGGGAAGGATATGTGGTTATTAGGGCTAGCGTTAGGTGATTATATATAGGTTAGGAAGGATCTGTGGTAATTATGGCTAGCGTTAGGCGATATATATAGGTTAGGACGGACTGTGGTAATTATTATGGCTAGCGTTAGGGGATTATATATCTGGTTAGGAAGGATCTGTGGTAATTATTATGGGCTTAGCGTGTTAGGCGCTATATATAGGTTAGGAAGGATCTGTGGTAATTATTATGGCTAGCGTAGGGCGATTATATTAGGTTAGGAAGGAGCTCTCGTGGTAATAGTATGGCTAGGAGAGTTAGGCGATATAGATTTAGGTTAGGAAGGATCTGTGGGTAATTATTATGGCTAGCGTTAGGCGATTAATATATAGATTATGAAGGATCTGTGGTAATTATATGGCTAGCGTTAGGCGATATATTATAGGTTAGGAAGAGCTGTGGTAATTATTATGGATAAGCGTTAGGCGATGATATCTAGGTTAGGAAAGGATCTGTGGGTAATTTATTATGGCTAGCATAGGCGATTATATATAGGTTAGGAAGGATCTGTGGTTATAATGGTAGGCTATCCTTAGTCGATTATATATAGGTTAGGAAGGATCTGTGGTAATTATTATGGCGCATTAGGCGATTATATATAGGTTAGGAAGAGATCTGTGGTAAGTATTATGGCTAGCGTTAGGCGATTATATATACAGTATACTAGAAGGATCTGTGAGGGAATTATTATGGCTAGCGTTAGGCGATTTATATATAGGTTAGGAAGGTCTGTGGTTAATTATAGGCTAGCGTTAGGAGCCTTATATATAGGTTAGGAGGAGGGATCTGTGGTAATTATTTATGGCTAGCGTTAGGCGATTCTATATAGGTTAGGAAGATCTGTGGTAATTATTATGGCTAGCGTGAGGCGATTGATATATAGGTAGGAAGGATCTGTGGTAATTATTATGGACTAGCGTTAGGGGCTCGATTATATATAGGTTAGGAAGAATCTGTGGTAATTATTATGACTAACGTTACGCGATTATATATAGATTAGGAAGGCTCTGTGGTAATTATTATGGCTAGCATTAGGAGATTCTATAATATAGGTTAGGGGACAAAAAAAAGGATCTGTGGTAATTATTATGGCTAGCGTTAGGCGATTATATATAGGTTAGGAAGGATCTGTGAGTTAATTATGGCTAGCGTTAGGCGCGGATTATATATATAGTTAGGAAGGATTCTGTGGTAATTATATGGCTAGCGTTAGGCGATGTATATATAGGTTAGGAAGGATCTGTGGTAATTATTATGGCTAGCGTTAGGCGATTTTCTATATAGGTTAGGAAGGATCTGTGGTTATTATGGCTAGCGTTAGGCGATTATATATAGGTTAGGAAGGATCTGTGGGAATTATGGCTAGCGTTAGGCGATTATATATAGGTTAGGAAGGATCTGTGGGAATTATTATGGCTAGCGTTAGGCGATTATATATAGGTTAGGAAGGATCTGTGGGAATTATTATGGCTAGCGTTAGGCGATTATATATAGGTTAGGAAGGATCTGTGGTAATTATGGCTAGCGTTAGGCGATTAGGTTAGGAAGGATCTGTGGTTAAATTATGGCTAGCGTTAGGCGATTATATATAGGTTAGGAAGGATCTATGTAATTATGGCTAGCGTTAGGCGATTATATATAGGTTAGGAAGGATCTGTGGTAATTATGGCTAGCGTTAGGCGATTATATATAGGTTAGGAAGGATCTGTGGTAATTATTATGGCTAGCGTTAGGCGATTATATATAGGTTAGGAAGGCTCTGTGGTTATTATGGCTAGCATTAGGCGATTATATATAGGTTAGGAAGGATCTGTGGTAATTATTATGGCTAGCGTTAGGCGATTATATATAGGTTAGGAAGGATCTGTGGTAATTATGGCTAGCGTTAGATGATATATAGGTTAGGAAGGATCTGTGGGAATTATGGCTAGCGTTAGGCGATTATATATAGGTTAGGAAGGATCTGTGGTAATTATTATGGCTAGCGTTAGGCGATTATATATAGGTTAGGAAGGATCTGTGGTAATTATTATGGCTAGCGTTAGGCGATTATATATAGGTTAGGAAGGATCTGTGGTAATTATTATGGCTAGCGTTAGGCGATTATATATAGGTTAGGAAGGATCTGTGGTAATTATTATGGCTAGCGTTAGGCGATTATATATAGGTTAGGAAGGATCTGTGGTAATTATTATGGCTAGCGTTAGGCGATTATATATAGGTTAGGAAGGATCTGTGGTAATTATGGCTAGCGTTAGGCGATTATATATAGGTTAGGAAGGATCTGTGGTAATTATGGCTAGCGTTAGGCGATTATATATAGGTTAGGAAGGATCTGTGGTAATTATTATGGCTAGCGTTAGGCGATTATATATAGGTTAGGAAGGATCTGTGGTAATTATTATGGCTAGCGTTAGGCGATTATATATAGGTTAGGAAGGATCTGTGGTAATTATTATGGCTAGCGTTAGGCGATTATATAGGTTAGGAAGGATCTGTGGTTATTATGGCTAGCGTTAGGCGATTATATATAGGTTAGGAAGGATCTGTGGTTATTATGGCTAGCGTTAGGCGATTATATATAGGTTAGGAAGGATCTGTGGGAATTATGGCTAGCGTTAGGCGATTATATATAGGTTAGGAAGGATCTGTGGTAATTATTATGGCTAGCGTTAGGCGATTATATATAGGTTAGGAAGGATCTGTGGTAATTATTATGGCTAGCGTTAGGCGATTATATATAGGTTAGGAAGGATCTGTGGTAATTATTATGGCTAGCGTTAGGCGATTATATATAGGTTAGGAAGGATCTGTGGTTATTATGGCTAGCGTTAGGCGATTATATATAGGTTAGGAAGGATCTGTGGTAATTATTATGGCTAGCGTTAGGCGATTATATATAGGTTAGGAAGGATCTGTGGTAATTATGGCTAGCGTTAGGCGATTATATATAGGTTAGGAAGGATCTGTGGTAATTATGGCTAGCGTTAGGCGATTATATATAGGTTAGGAAGGATCTGTGGTAATTATGGCTAGCGTTAGGCGATTATATATAGGTTAGGAAGGATCTGTGGTAATTATGGCTAGCGTTAGGCGATTATATATAGGTTAGGAAGGATCTGTGGTAATTATGGCTAGCGTTAGGCGATTATATATAGGTTAGGAAGGATCTGTGGGAATTATGGCTAGCGTTAGGCGATTATATATAGGTTAGGAAGGATCTGTGGTAATTATTATGGCTAGCGTTAGGCGATTATATATAGGTTGGAAGGAGTGGTATTATGGCTAGCGGGCGAAGTATACGCCAAGGTTAGGACTCAGGGAATAGCCTGAATTCCATTTTCTCTCCAGGCCTT